>CM066034.1:147476110-147918610 GCA_033557465.1 Ichthyophis bannanicus
ATTGCGCATGCGCCGGCCAGCGGCGGGAAATGGGTGCTTGCGTTGTTGACACTTAACTAAGCAGAGCGTGCGTTGCACGCACGGACACCACCGTGCACACTGCACATGCGCGAGTTGGCTGTGTGCTTGTGCGCATGCGCCATGCAGACGCAGAACATGGATTGCGTACGTTAGTTAGCACGCGAGCCAGGGCGCATGCGCAGTGTTGCGCTGTGTCATGGCGGCCAGAGCAGTGACAGTTGCTGGCAATGTGCATGGTGCATGTGCAGTGCTGCGTGGTGTAGCTGCGCATGCACCCAGCCACCTGTGCATGCGCAGTGGTCACGCTCACCGCGAAACGAGCACGAAGCAACACTCGGAAATTGTAAAAAAACTCTATAAATTGTCCCAGCAACATTGTTGCACGTCGAGGGGGGGTTTTTGTTTTTTTTTTTTGTTTTTTGTTGTAGCGAGGGAGAAAGAAAGCAGTAGTGCGTTGGCCAGTGAAGGAAGGAGCGATTCTGAATCAGGTGTATTGGGAGCGTGACTGGGTTTGTGATTGTTGTTGGGTGTATTGTGTGGCTGTGGTTCTGTGTGGTGTGTAAGGTGTGTGTCTTGGTTAGGGAAGTGTTGTCTATGTTTGACTGATTTTGAGGAGCAGGGCGGGTGGAGGTTATGGCAGCCTTTGTGTTTGCTGCAGCTGCAGCGCGAGGTGGGCAGGTGGTGCGGTTGTGTGACAGAGGAGATGGTGTCTATGGGGCTGAGGCACAGGGCATGGGTGTAGTCCCGCAGCAAATCATACCTGCAGCTGTGGGGGCAGGGCAGGCAGGGGCTGTGGGCACACAGGAGGCGTGCTGAGGTGCAGGCTCGCCAGCCACACCTCTACAGGCCCAGGGCCAAGCTCCAGGGCATGCGAGAGGACCAGGTCATCTCCCTGTACAGACTGAGCACAGGGGCTATTAGGGAGCTCTATGAGGATCTAAGACCTGACCTCGAGCCCCTGACTGATCGGTCACATGCCATACCAGGTTTGGTCAAGCTCCTTGCTGCCCTACATTTCTTTGCCTCTGGCTGTTTCCAGTCATCTGTGGCCGCAGTGGGTGGCATGAGCCACCCCACCTTCTCACGCTGTCTCCACCAATTACTGCGTCCCATGGTCAGCCGGGTGCGGAATTATATTGCCATTCCACACACTAGGCAACAGTGGTAGACCCTGAACCAGGCCTTTGAGGCGTTAGCCGGGATACCACACGTGATGGGAGCTATTCATTGCACACATGTTGCCCTGGTCCTGCCTAGAGACAGGGAGGTAGTGTTCCGCAACCGCAAACACTGTCATTCCCTGAATGTTCAGGTTGTATGTGATGCAAATATGCATATTCTGAATGTGGTCCCCAGGTTTGCAGGGTCCACCCATGACGCCTATATCCCGCATCACTCGGCACTATTCCAACAATTTGAGACAGGACAGTTTGAGGACTGCATATTGCTGGGTGGGTGTTTCCCATTTCTGACATGCACATGCTGCTCATGTGACTAGGCGTATGTGCAAATGTGTGTTTTGCAGTAGATCACTCATTGTGTGTGTGTCTCATCTGCCTGTGTGGGATATAGGGGGAAGGGGGGGGTTGCCCTCCAAATGTGCCCTGCTATGTTGCTGTGTGATGCTGGTTGATTGGATGCAAGCATTTGTGTGGTTGTTACATATTATGTTGTTGCCACTCCATACAGCTATCCCTTGTCTGGTGTTTCTTAGGTTCACCCACTCAATCTGTAATAGGGTAGACACCCAGGAAGCTCTAAAAAACATGAGGAGTGATCTAGCTAAGCTTGATGAATGGTCTTAAATTGGCCAGCTGGGATGTGATGGTAGGAAATGTGAGGTCAGGCTGTTGGCCTGAAACAATCCAAGGGAGCACTATTGTATAGGAGGTGAAGTACTCTTTTGCACTACAGAAGAGCGGGACCTAGGTGTGGTTGTTTCTGCTGATGTCAAAGTAGCTAACCAGGTTGAATAGGCGAGGGAAAAAGCTAGAAGGCTGGCTGGGTGCATACAGAGATGAATGGCTAGCATAAAACAGGAAGGGAGAATGCCTCTGTATATGTCTTTTGTGAGACGTCATTTGGAAGTAGAGTGTGCAATTCTGGAGACTGCACCTTCAAAAGGATGTGCACAGGATGGGGTCGGAGCAGAGGGTGTCTACTAAAAGATTAGTGGTCTTCAATATACAGCATATGAAGACAGACCGAAGGATCTTAGGATGTACGCCTTGGGGAAAGGAGGGATAGAGGTGATATGATGGAGATGTAGAAATACCTCCGTGGCATATATTTTGCGGGAGAGAGCCTCTGCAAATTGTATGCAAGTTCAGATACGAGGGAACATGGGATGAGGGTGGAGGGAGATAGATTCAGGGGTGATATGCCACCATATTTCTTTACTGAATAGGTGGTGGATCCATGGAATACTCTCACAGTGTAGGTGGTAGAGACGAGGACAGTAACTGCATTCCAAACAGCATAGGACAAACACAGAGGATCTATAAAGGATAAAAAGGGGACTGTTGTACCTGTTGATATGGACAGACAGACTAGATAGGCCATGTGGTCCTTTTGTGTCATCATATTTCAATGTTGCAATGCTGCATAGCTGTGATGTCATATGTTTCTTACAAAATGTGTAATGCATTTGTTTTGCACATACTCGTATATACTTGTGTCCATTTGAGGGGACATGAGCTCATGCTTTAACTTACCTAATGTCTTTCTACAGGTGATGCAGGATATGGGTGTCGCCCCTGGTTGCTGACCCCTGTGCGTCAACCACGGACACGTGCAGAACGGAGGTACAATGAGGCCCATGCCACCAGCCGCTCTGTCATAGAGCGCACCTTTGGCGTTTTGAAGAGTCGCTTCAGATGTCTGGATAGGACAGGCGGCGCCTTACAATATACTCCACAGACTGTGGCAGAGATCATCATAGCCTGTTGCATCCTGCACAACATTGCTCTCAGGCACAATATCCCTGCAGAGATTAATGAGGGTCTGGAGGATGATCCGACGTGCCCCCCTGTACGTGCCCATGAGGGCACAGCAATCAGGCGGCAGGTGATTGCACAGCTCTTCTCATGTACGTACTGCATATGTTCCCACATTTTTTCCTATATGTGTGTAGTGCTAATACAGATTAACATTTGTAGACCAATATCGGTAGGATGCAACACTGCACTGACATGTGACAGACACTGGCTGGCCATCCCAACCTCAAATATCAGCATGACTGTGAACCAAACCATGTGGGCAGGGCAGAACTGAGGGCTGAGGTGGATGATGTGGGTGGGTGCTTTTAGGCTTGTGGGAGGTTTTGGGGTGACATTCGTGGTTTCTGGATGATTGTGATAGCGGATGCTGTGCAACCACTGTTAGTTTGTGTTATGCTTTGGGTGCAGCAAGGTGAGAGACATTTTGTGTGGGTTTCACACTGGGAGAGGGGACCATGTTTGGGGTCACTTGTGCAGCTGTGTGTGGTTTTCATTTGGTATTTTGAGCTGATTGTGTGTGTGGTATGCTCTTGTAAGCTGGATGTGTTGGTCTGTAATTTTTTTATAGCGCTACATGTGCTATGTAGCACTATATACATGCTCAGTACTTTCTGACATAATGGTAATTGAAACCCTTACGGGGAGTTAGTGGCACAACACAGTGTGGCAGACTGTATAAGTCATTGCGTAGCCCTAACATGGATGCAGAGAAGGATAGGGAAAGTGTGCATTGTCCAGCCAGGGGTTTTTTGTTTTTAATTTTCCATTGCAGAATAGACATGCAGTGCAGTGTTGCATATGTACACACAAACAGAAGTGATTCAGGCAAGATCAACAAGGTGTAGGTTACAGTAGGCAAGCTGAGTGATCAATGTGGGGGTGGATTGGGTTTTAAGGTTGCTTTCAGAGAAATGAAATAATTTTTTTCAAAACATTTTTTTAAGAAAATCTAGCTGATGACATGTCAACATAAACCCATGACTCAACTAAAGGCTGTATAAGTGCATAGAGGAGGAGAGTGCATGCCAAGACACCAACTACATTGCATACCCTAGAGAAGGAACGTAATGGCTACATACACAAAGAGGGTCTGATGGGAGGGGGGTTATTAGGTGCACATATAGGCTATCCATGCTTTGCCATTATCACTTTCACACAGTGGGCTGACATGCAGCCATCAGGGTCATGTCAAAATCAGACATCGGGGTGCGGTTTAGCGGACATTACACAGACATTGAGATATATGTTTAGCAACTCAGTAGCACACAGCTGTTAATGTTAGTCAAGGTTTGAGATATACACACCAGGAAATGTGTTTGGACAGAGGATTACGGAAGTGCCCCTGCATATTTCCATGTGTTACAGCAATTGACAGTGGGGTAGCAGACGACATTGGGACACCAGTACACACAGTGAAGGGCCATTGGGAGCAACATGGGGGACCCAGGATAATACTGCAGCCTTGGAGTGAGCTGGGAACACGGTAGGGAAAAAACACTCATGTTCACCAGTGTGTGCGACAACAGAGAGGTGAGGGAGGGGACAGACAGAGTATGGACCCCTGTAGTTTGGCAAAGACATGTCCTTGATGCCTCTCACATGGGAGAGATGTGTACAGTGTGATGGTGAACAGTGAGTCTGTAAAGGATGTTGGGGGTGTGGAAGCTGGGGACAGGAATGTGCATTGTGTGTTGCACAGCTAGAACATGACATATGTATGTTTCCCTTGTGTTTCCCAATGCACAGGACATAGTTGTTGAAGCTCCTGGTGCTGTGGTGCATTGGCAGGGGACTGTACATCAGCCAACATGCTGTGGGCTGGGGTAGGTGGAACTACAGCTATATTGTCTGTGCCAGCAGTCAGGGGGAACACATGTTCTCGGTGATCTTTCCTATTGTCCAGATGTTGTGGTTCACCTCTTTTCCCTGCACCTGCCTAAACCATATTTTGCTGTTGACACACATATCCCCATGTGTTCCTATTGCAGTATGTCTTCAGCAACACTGTCTCTGGGACATGTCCAACAGAGCTGCATGTGTGTGGAGGTTGTAGGTTTATGGGTGGTGGCCTACACGTGCACCCTTCCCCGACATTGTACCATGAGCCATCACCAGGGTATCATTGCATTTCACAGGGCCTTTATGTGTACAAATCTCTACTTGTGGACATACAGGCCATATGCTACTGCTAGCACGCTGCCCTTTGCATACTGTGTGTGTGTGTTCTTGTGTTGGCTGTGTGATGATACAGTGTTCAGGCTTTTTACATTATCATGTGTTGTGAGGGGTCTGTACACCTGGGGGGGCGGTGGTGACTGTGCTATCTCTACCTTACAGGTGTTTACCATGTAACCATTGTGGACATGTGTTGTGTATTGGGAACAGAACTGTGTCTTGTGTTCTGACATACCACTGTTGACCTGCTTTTTGTATCACAGATATCGGCGTGACATGGTGACATGGAGATTCTACATATTTCGCTGACATTGTGTCCCTTCACTGTGACCTGTTATGGCCTTTGAGTGGCTCAGAGGATCCAAGACATATACCTGATGCAAGCACAAGGTAGTTTGCACCTTTGTTCTTTTGGTAATGACATCAGCCTTTACATGTTAATGATTTACTGTTTGTGTCATATACATTTCATGTTGGCTCTGTGCCATGTTGGCTCTGTGCTCACGAACGCTGATGCACATAGGATGGAGCTCTGAAACGCCTGTGTCACATGGGCATGGACAGAAACATATCCATGTGACACCCGTGTGTATGCTTCCAATTCTAAATGTCCCCAACATGCAATGTTTATTGTGTTGTGATCATGTCATGTTTGCCTGTGTCCCTTCATTATGTGCTTCTTAATGATTGACTCTCTGCAATTTGTGCTGATGTTGCAAGGCGCATACCAATACAATATTTCTCCTCTTCTGACACAGGGCAGAGAACAAACCAGACACATCTATTACAGTGCATGTGGCATCGCCATCACCCACCTGTTGGGGGACAGAACACCATGGAACTTTCCCTGGAAAATGGTGCCATAGGATGTTTGACCTGTGCGAGTGCGACACATGCCTAGGATGGACAGTATTATTTTTGGATTGCTACTTTGCCCATGACAGACCTGTCCAACACACTGTTGCTGCCGTGCTCTGGTTGGGAGTCGTGCTCATCGCAGGAGACACACAGGACCTTTCATGTACTGTGGCATATTGGGATGTGACACTTGACTATGCATGCCCAGGGTTGCAAGGATAGTCTTAACCTGATGTGTTGGATTGCAGATACGCTTTGGACTTTGCACACTGTGTACTGGTCCCCACGTGTGAATTAGGGACTGCCATTGTCACTGTATGTTGCACATTCCTCCACAGTTGTTTCTTTTGGCCATGTGTGTGACATGGAACACAGGATATGCTCATCTGTTTGTTTCAACACAAGCATACAGCCATACGTGTGGCATAGGGGTAGCGATGGAGAGGTCCTGTTGTCTATGTCCACCTAATCTCCACCTGGAGCTGATACAGGTTTTGCAACAACACCGCTTTAATGCACGCCAGCATCCTGGATTGATGTTTTCAATCAACAAGGGTCTTTGCGTGCATGTGTGGCATCACTGAATCATGTTGAAATATCAATGGTGCATGTGCATATGACTGACTATGTTGGGAAAACACAGCACGTGGCAATATGGCTTCTGTGTGGTTTACTGTAACATGTTTGCCCTTAATTTCCCTCTCTATATACTGTTTCTTGTGTTTGTTTACTGTACAGACGTGCCGCTCTGCATTGATTTACAAACCTTGCATTGCATGTCTGCACAGTCCTATTTATCCCCTGAGGTGACGACACTCACATTGCCCCGTTATATTTGGAATGTCACAGTATGAGTGTCCGTTGTCTTCCTTCAATTGTGCATTCCATGTACGGTGATATATGTGTACAGACACTGTCTACTCAACAACCGGTGCAGGGGGACCTCTTGCATGGTGTTATCTCTGCATGTTGCTGCAGGTAGTTTTCATTTGAATTCTGTCTGTGTTCATGTGCCTCTGCTACCTGTTAGCATATCCTCATTGTGCATTTGATGATTGTTTAGGGTTACATTGTTGCACCTTGGATTCCTATATCAGGCATTATGTGATAGCTGTAACATTATTTTCAATCTGTGGTTCTAAAGTTACAACGTTTCAACAACATATGCTGTTTTCATTTGTGTGCCTCCTGTGTTGCCAGATAGATATATTTTAGGGAACAGATCAGAATTGATGTGTGTTGGTCCCTCATCATGCACCGCCTACTGTCTACATGCACTCATATGTGAGTAACACATTTGAGGCGTGCGTTAGCATGTGGGGGGAGAGGGCCTAATGCATAGTGCTGCACATTATGTCTCCTGCCCCTCATTTGTAGACGGTCCAGTGACCTTTCTGTCTTTCACCTTGGATCCACTCACCTTGATATTATGATGGCGGGATCTACACTATCTGTGAAGATGAACCCAAATAAACATATGTGTTTGATATACATTTGTCTCTGCTGCTGCTTGATCATGGTGACAAACTTGCAATACAATGTGTGCCTTTGAGTCAGTCCTGACTCCTTGTGACCCAGAGACTCCAGGGTTTTCTTGTCAGTGTCACAGGAAGTAGATTGTCAGGTCTTTCTTCCAAACTAATGGAGGGTTGCGTGACTTGCCCAAGGCCACATGGAGTGCTAGTGTTAAATTGAGCCCTGGTTGCTTGGTGTCCAAGCCAGTTTTCTAAACACTAGGCTACTCCTCCACTCTTTGATCACATTGACACTTGTATCTACTGATTTGCTGGTCATGTACATGGCCCACCTGTGCTCACATCCTTGTACGGTGGCAGCTGTGTATCTGCCAGCCATTTGCCACATCACTGGGTATTACAGGTTCCCATACACAACCTCCCTTTGGGGTATTTTTTTGCATTGTGCTCAGTGTGGTTAGAAGCATGTGTTATAACTCCCTAGTTTGCAGGTTTGATCCCCACATGTGGTTTATCTTTTTCTTTTCTGTTGTGCTAACTGGACCATTAGGTACCAGCAGGTTCATCACCTCTACACACACCCTTCCCTCTCTTCACTGTACACCAAGGTGTGCCCTCTGTGCTGCCTAGCCATCAGATATTATCTGTTACATAGGTCTCTTTCTTTATGGTGTTTACATGGCAGTACACCTGGGGGGTTTGTATTGCTGTGGCTCAGCTGGTGTGTGGTACACCTGTTTGCATGTTGTATTCTCTCCTGTCCTGTTCCAGATTTTTCACCAGCTCCACAGAGCATCCTCTGCTGCCCTTGGCGTTTAGTTTCTTTCCTCTTTTGCATGCTGTATCCACTGCATAACATTTCATTGTGTGTGTGCATGTGTCTCTGGTCCCAATTACAGACTGTGATCTGATCTGTACACAGCAGATCTGCATGTGCATTTGGTCATGGTTTACTGTTGGGGGTTTGCCTGTCCTGACAGCCAGCAGGCGTCTTGTGTGATGCCCTGCACTATTTTTGTATGCAGCCTTTGCTAATGAGCTCACATTGGTGGTGTGGCCTACCGGTTTGTGCATTGCCATTTGTGGTAGTGGTCATAGGTGTGATTCCTCTCTGTTCTCTTTCATTTGTATGCTTGTCCTGCAGAACTAGTTTTCATTCGTGTGACAGTCATATCTGTGCAGATCTGTGCTGTGAGCACATTGTACCCTCATCAGAGTTGTGAACCATCCTTCTGTCCATCTTCTGTCTGCCAGCTGTGTGCCATCCTACCCTGATGTGCATGCTGCTACCCCACGTCCTGCACTCCTACACATTCCTGCCTTGCAGCTCTCCCTGGTTGCCTCTCCTGTGTGTGCTCTGCATAGCACTGCTACTCCACTGTCATCCTGATATTTCACCTATCCTGCCATTTCTGGCTCCTCTGCTGCACACATCTTCCCATCCTCTGTCACACACTGTCATTATAGCATGGTACATTACCATCACTCTGTGCATAGCTACAGCTGCCCCCGATATGTTTGTCCATTTTTCTAGCTGCCACATGGGCTGCAGCTGATTTGTGTGGTCCATCAGCTCTGATCTATGTCCTTCTTTTACTTATGCATTGTCTTTCCTTTCTGCTCTGTGCAGTGTTTGGGTTACATATGTGTTTGCCACTCTCTTGCCCTTCAAATTGGGGGACCTTACTGCTCTTGGCCAATGTTTTTGGGTTCACCTATACATCCTTGGGGCATCTTACGCCACACCTTCTATTCAGGCAGCTTATGGGGTGCCTACTATGGTATCTTGGGAGTTGGCAACCTTTCAACATGGCCTCTGGGGAACATTATAACTCACCTTTGCTGACGTGGTTGTTTAGGATGTGCCTTCTGGTGCACCCTAAAGGGTGCATTAATTTATGGCACTGGGGTGGGGTTCTTTTTAGATGGCAGCACAGATTGTTGTACAGTTGCAAGCAGAAAAAGGAATTACCTCAGCCAACCTTATTCATTAGGTACACTGGGGATTTGAACTCATGGCCCCTGCACCATCAGTCAGTGTCTTAACCATTGTACTACACTGCTGCTGTGCCTCCTTGCATGTCAGCGCACCTACTTAACATTTTCATGCGTTAAAATGCACAGTGCTGCCATCAAAAACAGTGCTATGACCTTGCGGCGCCTCATACGGCACCCTATAAAGTGCACTATAAGGAACATTCTAGGGTGCCTGGGCAGACAGTGCACTTTATAGTATGCCCTCTGGTGTGCCTTATAGGGCGGCTGATGCGGCACCTTATGTTACAGCGCTTTGAGAGTGTGTTTGCTAGCAGCACTAATTAAAACAATATTAAATTGCCTCATAATGCAATATTACACATAACAGGTAGTGCCTCAACCAGCCATATTTATTGGGCACAGTGGGGGATTGAACCCATGACCTCTGCACCAGCAGTCAGTGTCTTAACCATTGTGCTACACTGCTGTTTCTCCTTGCATGTCAGCGCACCTACTTAACATTTCCATGCGTTAAAATGCACAGTGCTGCCATCAAAAACAGTGCTATGACCTTGCCATGCCTCATAGGGCACCCTATATGGCGCCCTATCAGCCACCCTTTAAGCAACATTGTAGGGTGCCGAGGCAGACAGTGCACTTTAAAATGTGCCCTCTGGGGTACCTTATGGGATGCCTTATGCAGCACCTTATGTTACAGCGCTTTGAGAGTGTGTTTGCTAGCAGCAGTAATTAAAATGCCTCAAAATGCAATATTACACATAACAGGTAGTGCCTCAGCCAGCCTTATTCATTGGGCACAGTGGGGGATTGAACCCATGACCTCTGCACCATCAGTCACTGTCTTAACCATTGTGCTGCAGCCCTGTTCCTCTGTTTGCACATCAGCGCGCCTACTTATGCTTCCCGTGCACGTTTCTCGTGCGCTAATGTGCGCAGCGCACACAAGCACGCAGCGCACAAGAGCGCGTGATAATCCCAGTTTGCTAGGTTAAGACTGAAACGCCCACTCCTTATATGGCATCCTGCACACTAGTGCTGGGCGCACATTAGGACGGTTTAGTAAACATACCCCTTAGAGGATGGAGGAGATGCGTTACCTTGATCCTTTGTGAACACCACATTGTTCCATACAGTTTCTACAAGCAAGAAAATGGCAGCAGCCAAGAAAAGAAATTCATCAGAGTAAATCAAATGCTTTCTTTTGAGGCCCCCTCCCACCCCCTAGCATTAAAGCAGAAATGTTTGCAAATATAATAATATAATATGGATAGGGGGTGGGGTCTGAGGGTGCACTGTTAGCTCATTTGATAAGAAGAAGCAGGTTTATACAGCTCTGCACTTAGTGAAGGATGCTTAAGCCAAAAATCCATAACTTTTAATACAATGAGGTTGTCCTGAGAGAAGAGATGGATTTTTTCCCCAATGCTGGTGCAAACAAGTAGATTTTCCTTGTATCAGCATATTTTGACTGTCTGCTCCGCATTATGCCCTGTGTAAGTTTCATTTCCATATAATAACATTCCTTAAACTTAAGCCATCTTAGAAAATCAAAAAATAAATCCAGCCACCAGATCAGTAAGTGTACAGTTATGCTAACATTTCTTTCAATGAAAAAGAATTTCTGCTTTACAAGGGAAGATATTAAAATGCCTTAGATAATTCTTGTGAGCTCCAGCTCTAAAGATTTTGTGGAAATGTATGATTTCATAACCAGCAGATAAAGTAACAATGTGTTCTTACATGAGTCCAAACTCCAGCGCACAAGTCCTCAGCTGCAAAAATTTGAGACAGATTTCAGGTATGACCGAAATAAATATATCATGACCCTTCATGTACTAGTTTGCATTGCACTGACTTGCTTATCAGCTGGTAAAATTATGGGCAAAAGTACAGGCAACAGTTTTTCCTCTATTATTATAGGGCCCGATATTCAAAGGGATTTACACGATTAGCAGACCCTAATGGGCTTTAATAAAAGGACACCAAAATGATAAGTATCACGTGAGCATGTACTGAAGTTTCCTGATACACAGTCACCATGTCATGAAGCATCAACCAACTAGAGGGCAGCTTTAACAATGCTAGGTGATGATGTCATCATCTGCTATGGCTTCACATAAACATTAAGTAGAAAGTTTGAAAAAAATAGCCGAAAGAAGAATTAGATGGCAATTTTATATTTTTAAAGACAAACCAAGGATGTATCTGACCTCTGAATCTTCTAAATGTAGAATCACACAACCCAAGGGTGTGAATGAAAGAACAAGTACATATCGGCTGGGTCTCTTGTCCTTTAATACACACCTTCTCATATGAATACTCACACAAAAGGAATTGGAGGAATCCCTCAAGGCAATTCACACAGGTGCCAAAGCGCTTCGTTTAAAGACTTTTTTCTTCATTCATCCATTTATTCCTTTTCGGTTGCTATATTTGCACAAAATTAAGTGGACGTCAGGCTTCTTCTTAGCTGTCATAAACAGAAAATGGAGGGTCATGTTTGCTACACTGTGCTAGCTGTTAACCTGTGCTTGGATTCATGCTAACACATGCTAAACAAACAACAAAGGGTTAATCCGGTGCTATCTGCTTAGCGCATGATGGAGAGGGAACTGAGCAGGGTAGGGGTGAAGCAGGGCCGTGTCTTCAGAGCACAGCTAGCATGGGGGTTGATAGTCAATGTTACAGTTCGCGCAAGGGCATATAATGCCACCTCTATGGCTGATGTTAAGTGAATGCGCATTAAGTGTGATTGCCACCAGCGTGTATGAGGGTCTAAATCAGTGCAGTATCTACTGGGGCCATGCTGTACATACTCCCATTGGTAGCACACTATTGTTGCACATACTGTGCGCTTATCTTTACCCTAAACGCACGATACCTGCAAAATCCTAATGCCCCTGAATCTAGTAGAAGCCCCGACAAATTCGTTCAGAAAAAACACATGAGCCAGTCTAGCTTTTTGAATTCCAGTTTCAGCTGGCTAGGCAACATTTGACAAAGAGTTGGATCAGGGCCGTATTTAATATTTTGGTGTGCATAGGCAAGATTAGACAGTAGATCTATAGGGGATAGGAAGTGCCAAAAATCTCAAAGATTGTAGAGCCCGAAGAGGAGCAGAGGAAGGCCATAGTGCTACAGTGGTATGAAGCAGCACATGCACAGGGTCTAAGGCAGCAGCAGGCTCTTCTTTGGTGAGGGTACTTGGTGCCTTCAAAATCTGGCATCCTAGGAAGTTGCCTGGAATTGCTACATATACCTGCAAAAGACAATAAAATAAGGGTTGATTACAAGTTTGAAACTTGTACATAAGCATCAGCACCAATCATCAAGGCTTCAACCCTGGCTACTGATGTTTGCTGCTGCCTACAAGTTTACAGATGTGCAAATTCAACCTATCGTTTTCAATATACAGCAATCCCTCGATATCTGAAACTAATCCGTTCCAGAAAATCATTCAGATACCGAAATTTCAGATACCAAAAACGTATTTAGCATTATTTTGAATGGGGAAAATAATAATGCATGTCCAGCCCATCCAAAAATCCCAACTAGTCTCCCCAAACATCTTTAAAACAGTGCAAAATATCCATATAACAATCAAACACATAGAACCCAATTCCAGAAGGGGCACCTCCGGGCCGTCCAGATGGCCCCATGCAGGACAGGCCCATTTGGAACTGATTCTGAAACACAGGAGCAAAACGTTACCGTGGCTGTCAGAATCAGGCCTAAGGATGGCCCAGCATGCCTCTCCGACAGCAACAGGGGCATCCTCAAGCCTGATTCCATCTGACCACATCCCTGGACTCCCAAGTCCCCTCCGCTCGACCCCAACGAGGGCTGCTGGGGCCCGATTTGGGTGGCAGGGACTCACCCACCATATCCCGGTGTTCCTGTGTGGGGGATCCTGGGTTACAGAGGGGCTGCCAGCCATGTTTGGAGGGGCCCCCTCGTGACCCCCAGATATACAGGGCCATGAGCAAAATTGGCCCTGTATGTCCGGGGGTTGATCCCGCCCGCGCCCTTCCCACTCTCCACCCCTGTTCCCCACAGCATGCACAGTGCTACTGTGCATGCAGAGGGGGATGGGGGCAGAATACTGGCAAGGTGGTTAGCGGGGCTGCTCATCCTGCTGGGACATGCAGCCCCGCTGTTCGCCTCATAGAATTGGGCTCTTAATGAAGTAACTTAGGAAACATTTGGTATTTCTATTGGGTACTCACCAAGTGAAGTAGAGTGGCCCTGCTTTGCTTATGGTGGGGGAAGGGGGCATGGCAGTCAGCCTTCGTTGTCGATGCTGGTTGAAGTAGGAGGACAGTTAGGTGGTGAGCAATGTTCCCTCTAATTTTCTGTAGGCTGTGTGCGCATATAAAATATCAGCTGTGCAGCTTTTGAAGGAAGGTTAAATTTTTGTGCGCCACATAACGACACTTGGAGTTAAATACTTTAAAATTTGACTACACGTCAGAATACAGTATGTACACCACATTGATTGCACTAGAAAATAGCATGGAACTTGTGAAAGCCATAAATACACAACAACTTTTAAATTTTAAGAACGTCTGTGTTGTTTTCAATCAGAATCAGAACCGTAATTTTTGTGCGCTCTGTTGTAACGTATGTGCGCTCACTCGGCAAGGTGTGTGCGCGCGCACACGCGCACAGCTAAGAGGGAACAGTGGTGGTGAGGCACATCTTCTTTTTTTGGGGAGAGAGACTCCTGAAGTAAAAAGCTGTGAAGAATCTGGAGAAGTGGCGGATGTTTTTGGAAAAAAAACCTCAAAATAGACCTCTGTATTCCTTCTCCTAATTTGCGTTAAAAGATCTCCTTGTAACATGAAACAGCAGTTTCAAATGTGCTTTTGAGTGAAGTCATTCTGTACGCACACTCTAAAAGTTTTTGTAAACATCTTTATTGGTTTTATATAACAACCCATCAACATCCATTATACCAACCATAACATAGGTACAATAGTACACAGATCTCTCCCTCCAACCTAGTCCGTACTCATGGCGGCTAAATGGTACAATTGAGAATTGTACAATTCTGCAAGTGCACTAATAAAGTTTTACTGTCCAGTTCAGGCATGTTTCTGGAAACCTTCTGGACTCTTGTGCTCTACATGCTAATGTGCTGTGCAGTGTTTTCGCCTTTAGAAAACAAAATGGAAAAGAAAGAAGCACAATGATAGTTCAGCACAGAGCAATCGTCATGTTTGAAGACTTGAAGAAAAAGGCTGTGGAAGAGGGAGATAATACAGCGAGGAACTTGCCTTTTAAGGCAAGTCCTGGATGGTCTGAGTGCTTCAAGAACCGCGCAATGCTTCATAACATAAAAATCACTGGTGAAACAGCTTCAACAGACAGTGAGGCAGCAGCAGTTTTCCCGTCACATCTACAAGAAATTATCAAAGGCAGCGGCTACACTGCCAAACAAATTTTCAATGTCGATGAAACGGGTTTATTATGGAAATGAATGCCTTCTTGTGCCTTCATTTCTCGTGATGAAAAGAAGGAGCCCAGGCATAAAGACTGACATTAGGTTGACATTACTTCTGGATGGCAACTGTAAAGGTGACGTAAAACTTAAGCCATTGTTAGTGTATCATTCCAAAAAACCCTGGGCCCTTAAGGGGATGATGAAGAGTGCCTTGCCCGTGGTGTGGAGGTCTGATAGAAAAGCCTGGGTGATGAAGGAAGAGTCTGCCAACTATGTGAAACACTACTTGTCGCCATTCATAAAAGATTACATGCAGCGGGAGAACCTTGCAAACAAGGCTCTACTTATTATAGGCAATGCCCCAGGACATCCCTCAAGTGTTCTTGATTACTGTGACAATATCCAAGTGTTTTTCTTCCTCCAAACACAACGTCTATTCTGCAGCCCATGGACCAGGGTGTTATTGCGACTTTCAAGGCCTTCTATGTATGATTTCTCATGCAATACCTTGGTGACGAGTTTTCATAACACGATGCATTTTACCTGACCCAATCACTGTTTCAAAATTTGTTCTAATTTTCTGATGCATTTGAAATATTGTATGAACTATAGATGGAGATATGTGCATAGCCAAATTAATGTCCTTAAGCATTTCACCTTTTGCCATTATTTTTAGGACTTCCATTTTCTCCTCTAGCATATGGACTTTTCTAGGCCTTTTACCTTCTTTCATTTCCATCTTGTTTTCTTAACACGAAGATGCTGCACAACACGTTAACATGCAGAGACCGGAAGGCTTTCAGAAACAGCAGATGCCACACCAACTAGCTTCTGGACATCCCTCAAGGGTTCCGGAAACAGCAGACTGTCGCACATTTATTCTTGTGTTTCAAATTTTCTTCAGGCACGCTTTGATAAATTTCATTATAATGAAGAATTATTATGGATAGTGGAGAAGTAGCCTAGTGTTTAGAGCAATAGCCTACTATCCAAGCAATCAGGGTCTGATTCCTACTGGCACTTCTTGTGACCTTGGGCAAGTCACTTTACCCTCCATTGCCTCAGAAGAAAAGGTCTGGTTCTGGTCATAGCTTGCCAAGAAAACCCAGGAGCTACTGGATCACCAGGAGTGAGCACTGACTTGACAGCACTTTAAAAAAAAAATTATAATGAAAGTTTGGTATGATTGACTGTGAACTGTTATATCCAAAATTCAGATAACGATAGTTCAGATATTGAGGGATTACTGTATATGCTACTGTGCTCTCATTCAAATTTAGTTGAAAAAGCCAGGAGTGATTCTTCTGCATCAGGTAACTGGATGCTTCCAACCAGCAGCAAAAGTTAAAGGTCAGATAATATTCACTTTATTTTCTTGTGAGAAAGAATTACAGTAGTGAAAGATCACCAGAATATTTAGTATGATTTGTCATCATGTTAATATATGTTTTTCTCTTCTCCCATTGAACTCTTATCTGTAACCAAACAAAAACAACACGGACTAACTCGAAATTTTCAGAATAAATAATCTTGTGTACAGCAGATTGCTCAAACCAGTGATGTGCTGGAGGGGACTCTGGGGAGTACCTGCTTAAATGATTTCATGAAAACAAAGGCAGAGCCTTGCTGTGTGGGGCCACATTCACAAAACCATCTTGCTAAGAAATTGGCCTCGCATCACTGGCCCCAGGAATAACAAAAAGAAGAATGGAAAGTGCTGGTGAGGGGGCATGCAGGACAGAAGCAACATAAACCTTTAATAGAAAAATATTAGCTCAAATACGGGGATCCCCCTTGCAGAAGCAAAATAGGAGGGCATTTAAAAGCAAAACTTAATTATTTCTTAACACATCAGAATACTCCTCCCTCTTCCATCTCCATGCAGAATTCATCTGCTACAGCATGGGCTTTATAAAGAGATCGTGAGCTATCATCATACAGGACAGGACTAATTCGGTCATGGTATAAAAATCCTATTTGACAAATTTGTCTCAAAAATCAGAGCCACAAATCTTTAAATGTAGTTGTGGCAAAACTAGGGCTAGTGTAACCTGTTCTCAGTGACCAGGTTCCATTCCCTTTACCCTACTACACACCTGTGAAACACCAATTTGCCCTGGTATGCTGCAAAGCTTAGAAAATGTATCTGGACCAGGAGAAAGATTTTTTTCAAAACATTCCCCCTTCAGTATGATCTTATATAGTCCACACTTCACAGTAACTCAAGAAAGTCAAACTATTTTCAGTTGATATGGAGGGAAATCGCAATGAGGACAGCAGTTCAATTGTTCCTGTGTAGGAATGATCCAGCTGAAACAATTTGTATCTTTTTAAGAACAGTAGTTTATCTTGGTCTTCTTAACTTATAAAGACAATCAGTAAAGTAATGATTTCACATTTTCAGCATGATGCATTATTCATCCTTGGTATCAATAAAAGATTGTTTTAAGGTCAAATATTATATATATTGACTGCCAATCTTGCCTGGCTGCAATGACTGCAGCCTCCACATCATGAAATAAAAATTAAATTGTAGTTGGGCTTTTAACTCAACTCAATTAAAATAAAGAGATTCTTGGCTTGATATAGGGAAATATTTGTATTTCCAATTCTATTTGTTAATACATTGACATATGTGCTATTTTTTAAATGTAGCACTAAGTGCACTTTCTGTCAATGCCATAGATTTTTTAATAGACTGAGAAAATGCATTTCATTTCTTCTTATTTTCCTTCAATACATCATTTGGTTCTGCTTTTTTGCCTGCATGAAATTCATTTTCTAATGGAAATATTTGTTTTGTAAATCAAATATGTATTATGCACAAAATGCAAAGCACAAATTAAATTATGTTAATGAAATGAAAGAGATATGAAATGCATATTTCATGGACAAAACATAACCTCAGCAAACAACCATTTCTTGATAAAATCTTTAAACACAATCTCCTTCTGTGACAGACATATTGTTAAAGGAGGGAGCACCTCATTTAAATGGCTTCCTTTAATATTAGTGCCTAGTACATATAGGATTGTAAATAACTTTTGGGATGAAAAAAAAAACAATAATGAAATACTGTCTTTAATAATTTGCTATTGGTGTCAGCATAAAATCTGTTGTAGTTGAGTATTGGAAATCGGGAGCACACACGCACATATAGTCAAAAGCTGTAAATGATTGCATATTTAAATAGAGCTGACTAAGGCAAAGATGTTATAGATATTAGTAATAGGCAGAAAATTATGCTGACCCAACATTATTTGACAAACCCACTGTTTTAAATTATATATTGGTTACAGTTAATGAATAATAGATTCTGTAGGTGTTTGATTATAATGCTGACCGTACCATACATAGGCATCATCTTAATCATCTTTCTACAATAAAAAAAATGCCTGCATTCAGAAAGGTCATCTGACTGTGAGCTTGGATTAAAGATCTTATTTCTTTTTCCTTCAATAGATAATTTTTTTGCACCATAGAATGGTAAGTACCATAAATGCTGAATCACATGAATGCATGAATTACAAAAAAACAGCAATCAACAGAAAGCGTCATGAGAGGGGCACAACATGGCATGTTCGGATTTCAATGCTGCTAAGCATTAGTTCTGTGGATACAAACTTGGGCAAACACTTGACCACACCAGTCCCAAAACTAAATTAGTTCTACTGCGTTTCACAGGGCAGCAAGGACTTCAATCCAATAAAAGAATGAAGGCTGTTGTCTTCTGTTCTCTATATTATACCTTAAGACACTGAAGAAGTGCCATCAACATTGCCTGAATAAAATCCATGCACTAAAATTAGTGTCTTCTCACGAGCAAGCATTAAACCAGTAAGGTGATTACCATCCAAAATCAATTGTGTAGCTCTGACTACATCATCAAGGTGTCTTTCTCCAAAAGTAAGTTTTATTTTCTCAGCTCAGTCAGGGATACACTGACCTGGAACACAAGGAAAGTGCTTCAAGAATGTCTTCAAGGTCAACATGATGACATGAAACTTTGATACCAGCTAATAGGAGATTATTGCCTAGGAGTCTCCTGAATGAAGGAAGAATCTCTACACTTTGAAAACCTATGATAGCAAAAGGAGGTGGGAAAGTGAGAACGGCAGAAATAGCTTGCCATGAACCAACTCAACAATCCTGGGACACTCATCCCGCTCAGAAGGAGATTCCTAGCTTGGAAATGTTTGTCATTACAAATCAACCTCATCAGAAGGAGCTAGCTAAGCTAAAAGTAGACAATGATGAGGCCGGATGGGATATATTCAAGAGCACGAAAGAACTTAGAAAAGATCTGGCAGCTCTTTTTCCATGCTTCTTTAAATTCTAGAGGACTGGAGAAGGGCGCATGTGGGCCCCCTACACAAAAGTAAAAGTAGAGAGATTGGGAACTGCAGGCCAGTTATTCAGACCCCTGTGGTGTGTAAATTAATGGAAATGCTGCTAAAACAGAGGATAGTGAGGTTTCTGGAATCCAGCGGATTGCAGGATCCAGAGTTACATGGCTTTACTAGAGACAGGTCTTGTCAGGTGAATCTAATTAATTTCTTTGACTGGGTGACAGGAAATTTGGACTAGATGTGGAGTAGTTAGAATTCAGCAAAGCCTTTGACACAAGTGACTTACAAATAAATTGAGCACCCGAGGGATGGACCCTTAAGTGACTGACTAGGTTAGAAGCTGTGAGTGGGAGGTAACAAAGAGTATTGATAAGTGGAGTTCACAGAGGATAAGTTCATTACCAGTGGTGCGCCACAGGGATTGGTCCTTCATCTGATTCTTTTTAACATTTTTGTAAGTGATATTGTAGAAGGGCTGTCAGCAGTGGCATACAGTCAGGGCCATCGCAGTTTAATATGTGGTAATCTTTACATTAGTAACTAACATGGAAATAAGCAAAAAATGCATGGAGATTGGACAATTAATGCATTGCAAGTTACCATGCATTCAGAGCCAGCAGAAGAGGTGAGCTAGTGAGGTACTATCTCAGGGTGCACTAGCATAGGAGCAGAGGAATAGCTTGCCCCCTGCCTCAGGAGCCACAGTTATATTAATTTTTAGAACAGCTGAGGGAACATTTGCTTTTGCTCCCATGGCTGTGTTATACTTAAGCCACCATCACAGCAACATTTTTATCATATTTTTTGCATGATAAAATTGCTGTGGTGCCAGCAGCTTGAGTATATTCCAAACAAACCAGTCTCAGAATGAAGAAGATATAGATATCACAAGACAATATGCTTCATTCAAATACCCCAAAAGGAGCAAGAGAAAGTCTCATAGGGTTATCATATAGTATAATTGGACACAGTCCTTAACAAAAGGAGAAATGATCTCAGACCAAATTGAGCATATTTGGCATAGGTATAAGGTAACTGACTACATCTTGTGGAATTCAGAAATGGAAAAGCTCTACGAGGTGTGACAAAAAAGAAACAAGACTGTCCCATAAATGTTTTATTACAAAATCTACAGAGAAATGATACACTTCTGCATTCGCTTCTGCCACGTGCGGAAGCACTCAGTAAAATCCTCCTCCTTGAGGTCCCTCAGCTCCCTTGTCACAGTGGCCTTGATCTCTTCTACAGAGGTGAAATGAGTTCCTTTGAGCACATTCTTCATCCTGGGGAAGAAGCAGAAGTTTCATGGTGTGAGATCTGGGGAATAAGGAGGGTGATCGAGAGCTGTGATGTTTGTTAGCCAAGAACTGCCTCACACTGAGCATGGTGTGTGCGGGCGCATTGTCGTGGTGTTGCAGCCATGACTTGTCTCTCCATAGAGTCTGCCTGCTTTGCCAAACCCAGTCATGGAAATGATTGAGGACCTGCAGGTAGAAGAGCCGGTTGACTGTCTGACCCTCAGGCACAAACTCATGATGGAAAACTCCCTTCTGGTCGAAGAATGCGATCAGCATGACCTTGATCCTTGTTTTGGACATGCGCACCTTCTTGGGTCTGGGTGTCAGTCAAGTCTTCCACTACAGGCTCTGTCTCTTGCTTTCAGGGTCATACTGGAAGACCCAAGTCTCGTCTCCTGTGATGACTCGGCCAACAAACTCTGGGTCTTCTCCTATCTTCTCTAGCAAGTCTCAACAAACATTGACCCGGTGCTCCTTCTGGTCATCCGATAAAAGCTTGGGCACCATCTTGGCGCACACCTTCCGCAACCCCAGCTCCTGCACCAAGATGGTCCACACTGACTCTCTGTTCAGGCTGAGCTCCTCAGCTATCATCCACACCATCAATCTGCAATCACTCTGCACCAGCTGGTTCACTCTGTCAATGTTCTCAGCCGTCTTTGTTGTGGAAGGCCGTCCTGATTTGGGGTCATCCTCCACGTCCTCGCGGCCAGTCTTGAAGCATTTGTGCCACTTGAAGACTCGCGGCCTTGACATTGCATCTTCTCCATAAGCCTTTTGGAGAAGTTGGAGACACTCAGTTGGGCCCTTCTCCAACGTAACCAGAAATTTCAAGTTCATTCTTTGCTCCATATTTCTGCCACCTCCAGTTGCGTGACAAAGCGATGGAGCTGTGTGCTACAAATAAAACCTGAAAAAGAAAAACAGAATAGTGGCGAGATGTTATACAACACAATGTTTAGCCCATTGGCATTGAGTCATGGGCATGGCTGCCACAGTCTCGTTTCTTTTTTGTCACACCTCATATAACATCAACAAAGACAAAACCTGGAGCTGACTGTGGTACAGATCACCAACTACTAGTATGCAAACTCAAGCTAAAGTTAAAAAAGAGCAAGACACTCATGAATGTAACAAAATATGACCTTGAGAATATACCACCGGAATTTAAAGACTGCCTGCAAAATTGATTTGCTGCTTTAAATACAAATGAAAGAGCTCCAGAAGAGTTATGGGATGACATCAAGAAGGTTATGTTAGAAGAAAGTGAGAAATCTCTACAAAAGGTGAAAAAGCAAAAATGGTGAAAATGGATGGCTGAAGAAACTGAAAATTGCCCAGAAATGCAGAGAAGCTAAAGCCAGAGGAGAAAGAGAGACAATCACAAAACTCAACAGAGATTTCCAACGTGCAGCAAGACAAGACAAGGAGAAGTACTACAATAATGCATACAAGGAAATAGAAGCAGAAACTATTAGAGGAAGCACAAGATCAGCTTTCCTAAAGCTACAAGAGTTCAAAGAAAAAAATTCCAGCCTCAAATTACAGTGTTACAAGGTGCTCAAGGATCTATGTTGAGTGATGCTGAGTAGTTCAAGAAAAAATGGAAAGAATATAGAGAGTTATTATATGATAAAGATCAAGTGAACCAACAGCCGTTTCAACCTGCACCTTATGATCCGGAACCGATAATGATGAAAGAAGAAGTCGAAGCAGCATTGAAAGCCTTATCAAAGAACAAAGCACCAGGCATTGATGGCATTCCGATGGATATTATAATGCCTCTGTTTCGCTCCATGGTTCCACTGCACCTTGAATATTATGTGCAGTTCTGGTCATCATATCTTAAAAAGGATGTAACAGAACTGGAAAAGGTTCAAAGCAGAGAGACCAACAAGGTAAAGGGGATGAAAGGATACCCCTATGAGCAAAAGCTTAAAAAGTTAAGCTCTTCAACTTGGAAAAGCGACAGCTGAGGAGTGATATGATAGAGTTCTATAAAATAATGAAGAATGGAACGGATAAATGTAAGATCAGTTGTTTACTCCTTCAAAAGAGTAGAAAGACTAGGGGAGATGCAATGAAGCTACAATGTGGTGCATTTAAGGTTAATCGTAGAAAATATTTTTTTCACTCAGCACATAAACAAACTCTGGAATTCAGATGTAGTAAAAGCTCTTAGTTTGACTGGGTTTGAAACAGGTTTGGATGAGTTCCTGGCGGAAAAGTCCATAAACCATTATTACACAGGACTGGGGAAATCCACTGCTTACCCCTGGGACAAGCAGAATGGGATGTGTATACCTTTAGGAACCCAACAAGTACTTGAAACCTGGAATGGCCACTGTTGGAAACAGGATACTGGTCTTGATGGAACCTTGGTCTGACCTAGTATGGCATATCTAATTTATAAGGGGGCCCGATTTTCAAATGGGCAGGCTATTTTTATTTATTTTATTTAATTAACAAACATTTATATACCGCATTTTCCTGAGATCATAGCCCTGCCCACTGACTCTTAAACCCAGATATTCAATGCCACGGCGATGGGATTGAATATCTGTTGATCGCCGAAAAAAACGGAAGCCATCAAAGCTAACCGGGCAGCAGCGATATTGGATGCTGCCTAGTTAGCTCCTGCACCTTTAAGATAAGTGTGGGTTTTCCTCGCCTATCTTTAAGACGCAGTCACCAAAAGTCTGCAATACAGCAATGTTTCAGCTGCTTCCAAAGTGACAAATAATCACACTCAGTTCTCAGAAAAGTAGGAAGAAAGTTCCACAAATGTGACAGAAAATTCAGTTTTTGGGTAATTGATAATTAAAATTCCACAACTGATTAGTATCAAAAAAAATCTCATGATTGAGGTGGTGGAAACAGGCTCTCTTACAAATAGCTAGCTCTATCACTGTCCAAAGCTTGATAAATCAAGAAGAAAACCCGTTTCAATGGAAAACATGTTCTAAAACAAGAGGTCCCAACATGAGAACCAAGGATAAAATGAGAAAATGTTTCTTTATGAAAAGGGAAGTGGATACATGGAACCAACTTTCAGCAGAGGTTGTGGAGGCAAAGGCAGCATGAGCATCCAAGAGGAGGTGGGCTAAACACAGAGGCTCCCCGAGTTCATGCAAAAGGAGGTCAAAGTGGAATCTACGGCACTGTACCAAGAAGTACATTTGGCAGACTAGGTTTCATTTGCAATCCATATTTGCCATCATATCTGTGATCCTGCGGCACATCAGTGGACAATCACTATGAGCACGCGACAGCTCAACTAGTCACAAGAGGGATAAAAACAAATCCTCTACAGCTAACAAACAGCTTGCAAATTCACACTTGCAGCCAGATACACACGTACAGCTTTTCCTGCATTTGAAGCAGCAAAGAAATATACTCATCACTGAAATGAAGGAGAGTAATTCTCTAGGGCATTTTCTACGTGCAAAGCATGGTTTACAAGTAGAAAATGGTTAGTATAAAATTGCCCGGGCAGGCTTAAGTGCATACAAATACATGTGCTGACGAGAGCACATATACATTTACATGTACTCTTGGAGGTGGTGTTTTTGGATGGAGCTTTGGCAAAGCTGCAGGGTACATAAAATGTACACGTACCTGCAGGCAGTACGCAGATAGTCGCACTTGTCTCAGAGCACAGCACTACTTTTGGTTATTCTAGGCGCAACACCTATGTTGTCTTTATAACGTATCTATAATAAAAGAATCAATCCTGATATTGTAAAACCACAGAACTTAATACTGCAGTACAACTACTGCAACCAGGTTCTAACATTTTTTTTAAAAAACTTTATTACCAGTCTTATTTTTTATATATATGATGGACCATCATACAGTTCATGGTACATCACTCATTGTTTTTCATATACAATGAATCATTGGTCCAAATTCTTTTTAGTGTATTGTATGTATCATATACTAATTTTTCAATATTCTTACTAAATATGATTCTATGAAAAGATAACTTATCTTCAGTCTCAAGCCATATCAATTCCATGTATATTTATCTGTCTTCTGATATCATATCATATTTTGTCTTCTGCTTGAGTGCTATACAAATGCTCAGTAGTAGTATTTATTTATTTGGGAAGTTTATATACTGCTATCGACATAGACAGTGCAGTGGTTTACAGAAAAAACAATCATTTATGGACACAAACATGAGTCAAATAGTCCATGCACAGTTAGTGAATGGGACATAAAGGGAGAGGGATGTGGGGTTTCATAACGATCGATCCTTACCAGAACTTACTGAGAAACTGCTGAGAACAGCAGGAGGGAGGGCAGAAGGTAAAGGAACAACAGGCTAAGTGTCAAAATCCTGAACAAAACGATGAGTCTTCTGGCCTGATTTACATTTAACATACAAAGATTCTAGCCAAAGTTCGGTGGGCAGAGAGTTCCACAAGTGAGGTGTTTGGGTCATTAACGTGATTGATCTATACATGACTAGGTGAAGTGTTTTTATGTAGGTGTAACAAGAGGGTTCCCTTTTGAGGAGTGAAGGATACACGAGGGAGGATAGGGAACAAGGTGACAATGTAGGTAAGCGGGGAAGCCTGAATAGAATGTGCAATGTGTTAGCAAGAGGATCTTAAACCAAATGAGGAAGGAGACTCGAAGCTGTATTATTCCCATAGAAAAGGGGTTGCACGATCGAAACACTGAGCATTATGAATGAGTTTGACAGCTCTGTTTTGGATGGTTTGCAATTGCCGAAGTTGAAATTGGGAAATACCAAATATCAGAGAATTACAGTAGTCTAATTTATTGAAGACAAAGGAGTGGATGAGAATTTTGAGAGCCTGGTTATTGAGATATGATTTTATTGAGCAAATTCTTCTCAGGGAGCAGAAGCAACCTTTGGTGACATTCAAGACATGGGGGGCAAAAGTAAGATGATCATAAAAAATGACTTCTAAGGAGTGGATAAAATCCCTGCAAGAGATCAGAGAACTAGCTATGGTGGGGAAATAGGGGTGTGGCTTTCAGGTGTGAGAGATCCAGAGGGCCTCTGACTTATTTGGATTGAGAATCATTTTTGCAGTGTAAGTCAGGATGCTATCGACTGAAGTTTGGAGTTGAGTTTGTTCTAAAAGCACAGGCCCCAGGTCTCATGGGCAATGACTAGCTGAATGTCATCAGCATAAAGGAAGATGCTAATGTTCATGCTTTGAATGTGGAGGGCTAACGGGGAAATAAAGAGGTTGAATAGGGTGGGGTGCATCCAAATTTGCGAGCAGTGCGGCTGCACAGGGTGCAAGTACCGAAAGGGCACGATATGATTGCTAGACTTCCAGAAAGCTCAAAAAGAGTGAGTTACTGCATGTTGCTGGGGCAGAGCAGGCACCAGATTCCTTAGTCGCACAGGGCACATTTCTAGCATGGTACAATCTTGTCTTCCACACATCTCTATGGAAGAAAGCATATAAGTGTGGAAAAGACGCTGAAAATTCAAATTTGGACAAAAGTCTGTTCTGCACTGAAGCAGGAGACAAAATATGATGTCAGATTTATTTATTTATTTATTTATAAAAATTTATTGTACCACACATTGCGCTCAGTAGGGCTGCATCTGAGCAGTTTACAGTCAATAGACAGCAATACATAAAACACTAAATACAAAAAACACTACATCACTCAAAACAATAGACAACAGGGCCAAACAAAAAACCATGCCACACTCCCCTGTCACTCCTCAAAGGCCAAATTGAATAGACTGGTCTTCACCCACCTCTTAAAAGACATATGAGCTGTCAGCCCTAATCTCCATAGGAAGATTGTTCCAACAAACTGGAACATTGTTAAGAGGAGGCTTTCCGAAACCTCTCATGTCTCCACTGTTAGAATGGAGGAGCAGTTAAGATGGGCCTGTGATGACAAGTCTAGGCATAAGGAACCAACAGACTAAATAAATAGAATGGCTAGCCTGAATAAAAGGCCTGGAAAGACAGCATCAGGATTTTAAAAGTTGTATGTTGTGCAATTGAGAGCCAGTGCCCTTTCTTCAAAAGGGGCGTCACATGATCCCTTTTTTTAGCCCCATATAAGACCTTCACCTCAGTATTTTGCTACAATTGAATCTTTTTTAACATACCACCATGAAGGCCCCTATATAAAGAATTACAATAATCTAGTCAGTTCATTATCAGTGACTGGATGCGCATCCACAAGGAATTAGCATCCAAATAATGCTTTATAGAATGTACCAATCTCAATGCAAAAAACAATTTCTGTAACAACGCTGAGATCTGCAGCTTAAATGATAATTCAAAATCAAGAATAATGCCTAACATGGTAACATTGGGCCCGATATTCAACAGGCATTTACACGGTTAACAGCCAGTTAAGTGTGTAAATACCTGCTAACCAGATATTCGACGACACCTACACGGGTAGTGCTGTCGAATATCCTCGACTAAGTCCCCTACGCATGCTGATGCTAGCCTGCTAGCATCTAGGCATGCCGGGGGCGTTCTGGGGCAGAGCAGTGTCAGGGACCGGTGCTAACCATGCAGCACCGATATTGGAAGCTGCAGGGTTAGTGCTCAGTGCCTATAAGATAGGCAAGGAAAACCCTCACCTATCTTATAGGCGCCAAGGCTAACTGTGCAGCATCTAATATCGATGCTGCATGGTTAGCTTTGGTGGCTTCTGGGCAGCATAGCCAGACCTACATATTCACTTCCATTGCTGCGGAAGTGAATATCTGGGGTTTGGAGGTAAGAGGAAGGGCTAAGCGGCTATGGTGCTTAGCCCTGCCCAGTTGAATATCAGATCCAGTATCTTTAATTGCAAAAAGCCCACCCCACCCCCATACTAGGGACGGCACCCTCTTCACCCAGCCACATTGCTGAAGACTTGTTAACATTAAGTATCAACTGATGAGCCTAAAACCACTCTGCTATCCTATCTAGCTTATCCACCAGGTCTGCTCGAAATAGATCATCCCAAAAGTCACGATTAATAATTATCTCTATATCATCTGCATATACTGTACTGCAACCCTAAATGCTCAATCAAATCTGCTAAGTGGACCAAAAAGATATTGAATAACAAGGGTGAGAGTAGAAACCCCTGAGACACACCGCACAGTAATAATCAAGAGGGAGAAACATCATCCACTATTCAAACAAATCAAAAGATAGATAAAATATACGTGGAAACAATATGGCTTTAGATTGAAGATAAGTGATCTTCAGGGCGGTTTTAAACTTATTTATTTATAAATAAATACATATATTCACTCTGCCAAGAACATAAGATATGCCATACTGGGTCAGACCAAGGGTCCAGCAAGCCCAGTATCCTGTTTCCAACAGTGTCCAACCAAGTCACAAGTTTCTATCAGGTTCCCAAAACGTAGATTTCCCCAGTCCACTGTAATACTAGTTTTTGGACTTTTCTTCCAGGAACCTGTCTAAATCTTTAAAGCCAGCTATGCTAGTAGCTTAATTACAAATTGAGGGAAATATTTACTAAAGTGTGCTAATGGTTTGCCATTTAGCGCATCTTAGGTGCTGAAAATTAGAATGGGAGGTGTGGCTTACCCGTGCTAACTGTTGGGGAAATTCCCAGCATATCCCAATCAGACAACACACGGAGAGGTACCTTGCTGCACTAAAAGTGCACCCACACTAGCTACAGTATTGATAACTAGCACATACCGATGACAACCGCACAATTTGCAATGTGCATTCAACATCCACACACCACCTTTAACCCAGTCCCTGTCCCTCATGTGCTAAATGGTTAGTGAAGGATTTTTACCATAGGCAGCAGTAATGTTACCATGGCCCCATGCGAACTGTTTACTGTGCGCTAAAGCCCTTAGTAACCATTAGTGCACTTTAGTAAATATATCCCAAGTAAAAAAAAGTATTTTTCAGATTAGTCTTTCAGATTAGTCTTAAATTAGTCTTAAAATGTAGCTTCTGTACATTTTAAAAGATAATAACCAATTCACATTTTCTCATTCCACTCCACTCATTTTATAGATCTCTATCATATTATGGACAGTCTTTGGAGCTTCTGTTGGGCAGGGTTGAGCCTCGAGCGAGTTTTTGTTGGAGGGATCTTGAGCCATGAGGAGGCTTCTGGTCAGAGGCCCTGTTGGGAGAGGTGCTAACATGAAGGAGGTTACTGTGGGAGGGATCTGGGTCAGGGGTGCTGCTCTGCTGCTCAGGGGGGTTGCTATCTGGAGGGTTCTGGATGGGAGCATTGATGGTGGATGGACAGGGGATTGTCAGGGGGATGTGTCAGGGCAGCAGCCATACTGCCTGTTTGCCAGTAGCACAATGCATCCACGTTATCTGCAGTCATGGTAGTTAGCACGTAGTAACATCATTGGCACCCATTCCCAATCTCTGCCCAGAACCCATCCCCAGTCCTACATAGTAACATACTAAATGACGGCAGATAAAGACCAGCATGGTCCATCTAGTCTGCCCAGCAAGATGGCAAGAGTAGGTGCACCTGTCACTCTGTGCAGGCCACCCCTCCCCATGTCTTTGTTTAGGGGTAAACCCACCACTCCATGTAGGACACCCCTATTTGTTGAGACGTTATATGGTTCAGAAGTTAGATGGTACTGTTTATTTTGTTTTTATCCTATTGTTTGTCCCATGCTGTTTTGAATTCCGTCACCGTGTTTGCCCCCACCACTTCCTTCGGGAGGGCATTCCAAGCATCCACCACCCTTTCAGTGAAAGGTTTTTCCTGATATTGCCTTTCAATTTACCACCTTGCAGCTTCATGTTATGCCCTCTAGTTCTACAGCTTCCCAAAAGTGCCAACAGCATGCAGTTAGCATACAAGTTAACGTACTCTGTCATGCCGGCATGGGAGCAATTACCACGGGCATGTGCTAATAGAATGCACTAATTCACATGCTGACTGTCTACTGCACTTTAATAAAGGGGCTCCTATGTATAAGCCAATTATTGAACACATAATTGATTTTGAATATTGGCCAAATCTCTAATTTGGTCCATCCAGCTACCTATGACTGTTTTGATATGCACTCAGGATGGAAATGAAAGTGTTAATACGTTGCATGATGCTTAACAATCTTTGGGATGAAGGCAGCATATAGGACTGAGTGTACAGCGGTACCTTGCCACCCACCCAGAGGTGCTAAATGTCAAAAAGCAGAAATTGCCACGTTGTGAATCAGATGCAGATGGGAAATGAATCTAGAACCGGGGCTCTGACCTATTCTCTGTTGTTTTCTATCTTCCATACTCCCAACATGAGTAATTTTCTTTTTAAATATGTTTAAACTGAGTAATGGTCTAGCTTAGGGCAGCAACCACAGTGCATACTCAATCTGTTAGTGCAGACCAAAACAGGCTTGCCACATAATGTGGAGCATTTTACAATAGATGTCCAAGTGCGATCTGGAATGTTTAAGCAAAAACATCTGGAAAAAAGCAGGAACGTCCAGATGCAGACACAATTTCACAAACGTGTATGTGCCTGATATGGACAACTGCAGGAGTGTCTACATAGACATCCCCCAGAATAGCATTTCAGAATCTGGAAATAGCCTAGTGGTTAGAGTAGTGTGCTAGGACTAGGGAAGCCAGCGTTCAAACCCCACTGTTGATATTATTGTGATTGTACTAAGTAATGGATGTTTTTCAGCCAAAATTTGTATTTTCCCAGCGCTTATTCATTTCTGGAGCAGGCCTAAATTTAGACACAACTGTGGATCTTTCTGAGGTCTGCCAGTGACATCCTGGTTCCTGGGAACATTTCCACCATACCTCTGTTCAGACTTGGACTTCCTCATGCTGCTGACTTCTACAGATCTGGCTTATAAAATGACTCGGATGTCTCTGTCAGGGACAGCAGAACACATATTTTTTTGGAGGACCTCATCTCCATCCCTAGCTCCCTCCCCATGAGCAGACAGCCTGCTATGAGGCTGCAATTGAGACTTACCCCCCCCCCCCCCCCCGGTTCAGCTCATGGGGATTTGATCTCCTGCAGGCAGACAGGATTCTTTGCCGCAATTGCGGCTGGTCTTCTGCCCACGGGAGATGGGATCTCCATGGGCAGAACAGGAGTAGAAGGCCATGATTGGCACACAAATATTGATAGGGCCAGGGCCCATGTGACCCACTCCTCTCCAACACCTATAGTCAGTTTGCCTGTTATGCATATTTGACTGCTTTAATAAAGAGAAACAAGCCTTTCCAAACATAGTTTGAAACTGATTAGATACTACAAATATCTGGAACAGGGAGGAGAAAGCTTGTATTGAGAAGTATGACAACTGCAATAGTATGAAAAGAATTGCAGTGATTTATTCTTGAAAAACACATTCCCACATGTACAGTTCTTAGTGACTTCATGGACAAAAGAGCAGGAGGGTATTCTGACTCTCCAGTCTCCCAACAGTTGATCAGGGTTAATTTTTTGATTCATTCTCATGCAAACCCATCCAAAGGTAGCAAAATCTCCTGGAAAATATTTTCCCTCCTTTCTGAAAGGAACCACACTGTTATATAGAAACAAAAAGCATTTGCGCTTACTGTGCTGCATCATAATTTTTAAAAAGTGTAAGAATGATGCAAGCTTTAAATGTAACTACAAACCCAGAATCCTAGTAGGCAGATTGGTTCTGGAAAACTCTAGATTCTTTGTCGATTGTGGCGCTTTTTATCACAACAATGGAGAGCAATCTGAAGATGTTGAGCACTAGTATATGAGCTTTTGAGACCGTGTAACTTCTTCCTTCATTGTACAAAGAGACCTGTATTGTTTCCTAAGCTTATCTATTATATTAGTTTGGGATTATCCTTACAATAGTCCAATAAACAATTACCACAGCCTATGAAAATGCCAAAGTAAGCCCAGCTGACAGGGCCGAGGATTAACCTGGATGGACACAAAGCATTGCAAATGATACCACCTCCAGTCCTCCTCTCATTCGACTGCTCTGCTGCAGCTGACAGAGTAGGCCTGACCCCAAAGTGGAGGGGTCATGGCTCACCACACCCACCTTCACCTTGGCTATGCCTCTGATCACATCCTACCATCTAGATAATCTTGATAATACAGAAGTGCTTCTTCAGTAGTTCATTAAGAATAATATAAATCCAGAAGGGTGTCTACAGATATTGACTAATTTAATAGCACAAATAGTGTTGGCTTTCAACAAATAATGACTTCATTGTGGGTTGGTTGGTTGGTTGGTTGGTTGGTTTATATATTTGGAAATACTTCTGTACTTCCCATTTATTGAAACATATTCCAGAAAGTTCCCCACTCCATCAAGTGTTAACGCTCTCCTGAATCTCTTAAATGCCTTATTATTGATCATGTTCCCAAGTTAAAGAAGGGAGGAGACCAAACTTATAAGAAATGAGCAGTGGATTTATCATTTGAGAAGTGTAGAACCATAAGGTCTGAATTCCACAGCTGAATGGCATTTTTAATAGACTGGAACGTCCCTGAATGGAGTGTGCGAGGATGCAGTTGATGGGATGAGTATATTTCAATAGATGGAAAATCTCTGAAAGGAGTAAGAGAAAGTGAAGAATTTTAGATAACTTCTATTGAACTATTTTTAATCTGAAATTAGTAAAACCAGAATGGTAGGTTTTTTTATGCCTGTGATGTTAATAAAATGAGAACTGAATTAATATCAAGAGTGTCATTAAAAAGGATATGAGGTTTGATTACGTCTCACATTCAGTGCAATAGCAAATATGTTTTGTTTAAGGCATTTATTCATGTTAACTACTATGGCAACTAAATATTGGGCCATGTTTACTAAGGTATGTGTTTACTAAGCTGGGCTAATGGTTAGCATGGGCTATTTATAAGTAGGTTGCATGTTATTCAGTGGGACTTCCTTATAAATAGTCCTTGATAATGGCTTGCCCAGCTTAGTACACATGCCACTAAGTTCCACATCGGTAACACCATGTGGCCATATTAGCAGCATTGTGGCAGAAATGCCTCCATTCTGTCCAGTTGCCTCCAGATGCATGCTACCCAGGCAGTGCAGGGCTTTTAGCACAAGGCCCTGCCCTATGTTTTAGTGCTGCTCCTGTACTGCATATTAACCCATGCTTTCCAGGTAGAGCACATTAGTAAATATGCCCAAAACATTATGAAATAAAATTAACTAAATTGTAAAATACAAAATAGAATATAAAACCCTAAACATATTAAACAAAGCAAATAAGTCAAGAATATTTACAAAACCATGAAACTTGTATAAAAAGAGCACATCTTAATGTAATATCAGGAAAATATAAGATCGGCCATCTTTGAAAATCATTCACCACAAAGTACCTGAAACTTCAGCACAATCATTTTCTTTCTTTTCCCCCTCAATTTCCCAGCACAATCATTTTCTTAGTTCACCCTCACCCCTGTGCAACTCCCCCCCCCCCCCCCCCACACACACACACACAATCATCGGTCCTGTCCTTACCTCTCTCCTGCTGTGATTATATCCTAGAAAATTAAAAGCAGCACCCTCAATTTTTGTATACAAGAGCCGGCACAGCCACCAACTGCAGCAGTGGAATGCAGTCTTGTAAGCCGTGGTAAATGTGGAAGTGCCTGTAAGCTGCAGGTGATACAACTATGCAGCAGGACTTCCCAGCAACCTCTGTTCCAAATTCTGCTCCAGCGGTGAAAGGAAGATAGATTGGCAGCCAGCTCAGCTCTGTTCTACCTCTCCGGGGACGGAACCTGACACCAATCCCTTTTGGAGGCTCAAGAAGTGACAGAACACTGTTCCACCCAGTTCTAGTAAAAATTAAGCCTGTCAATCAGATATTTGTGACTTGGATTTGCCACTGTTGGGAAACAGAATACTGGGTTTGATGGACCACTGCTCTGACCCAGTATGGCAATTTGTATTATGTTATAAATGCACAGGAGACGGGCCTGTTCAACTAAAAAGAATGTCTGGAATGAGGGTGCATAGGATGAAGGTTTAAAGGGATATACAAGTAATCTAAGGAAATATTTCTTTATGGAAAGGGTGGTGGAGACATGGAAAGGTCTCTTAGACGAGGGGAAGAGAAAAGGACAATCTGAATTCAAGAAAGCATAGGATAAGCATAGAGGATCCCTAAGGAAGAGGAAGGCTTAGTAGAACTCAACAGTTGGTATGGATAGGCAGACAGGATAGACCATATGGTCTTTATCTGCCATCATTTCGTATGTTTATGTTTTTGCCTAAACAGCAGTAATAAATCCAGTGGATAATGTTACATTGTAGCTTGTTATTATAAGGGCTCCAGTACACCACTATAATATGGTCAAAACAATTTATTATTGTTATTTTATCAAAGCAACAGAGGTTCCCAGAACTATCTGCAATGGTGTTCTCACAAATTTATATGGGCTCCAAGGCAGATGCAAATATGTGCATGCACCCTATGTATGTATGCATGCATGTAATTTATGAAGTATGCAGTTACATCACAGCGCCATCTCTGCTCTGCCCAAACTATACCCTTGGCAACACCATCACATATATCATTTTAAAGTAATTGCTATTTTTCTGCGTATCTCTTTTCATACATGTATACCCTCTTGTATTTTTATGATAGCTATTTTCTGCATGTAAAACATTCTTTACAAATGGAAAATGCTTTTAAAATTACCAAAAAGTTTGTTGTTTGAGATATATGCACATATTAATCAGTCTATGAAGAACATACTATAACAGTCAATGACCAAGTGCCTCGAACACATGAACACCTGGCTCGCCAACAATAACCTCAAGGTAAACTTTGATAAGACCGAAGCAATGTTTATTTCCAGGAGCACAACATTCAACCCACCCCAAGAAATCAACATACTACACAGGACAATCACAACAAAGGATGAAGTAAAGTATCTCGGTGTCATCATAGACAAGAACCTGAATCTCCATTCCCACATTAACAAGACTGCAGCAAAAGCGTACCACCATTTAAAGATCAGACAACTCAAGCCACTTCTTAGCCAAGAACACTTCCGCACAGTATGCCAGGCACCCATCACCCCCATACTGGACTACAGAAATTCACTATATCAGGGGTTACTCAAACACACTTCAATTGGTTCAGAACACTGCAGCGCGCATAATCACAGGCATGTCCAAATACGAACATATAACACCAGTACTCCGACAGCTGCACTGGCTACCCATAATGTCACGGGCAAAATTCAAGGCAACACTAATAATCTTCAAGACCATATACCACTGCTCAGCAGAAATTCTACAGACCACAATAAACAAAGACTCAAGCAGCAGACCCAGGTGAACCAAGGCAGCAACAGACTCCTCACCCCAGCCGGATACCACAAAACGAAGCAATCAACTTCCAGAAGAGCCATCTCACTCTCGGCGCCGGACCTATGGAACTCACTCCCTTAGGAACTAAGAGCACAAAAGGACCTCAAGGAAATCCCTCAAAACCCACTTGTTCATGGCCTCATATGAACAAGCACCTTAACTCCCAATCCACACAGCCTTGCCAATTCAGCCACCAAACACCAACATCTCAGACCTGGGACTCAACCCCAGAAATATATGTATGTCTTGTCACCTATGTTGAATGTAGACCCCTCGTTATATCCCTAACCACTTTGATTGAAGGATAAGGTGGTATACAAAATTGGTTAAATAAATAAATAAGCAGCATACAATCAACTATTCCACTCTGTCATGATAATACAGGTAAACTAAAACTGTGAAAAAAAAATAAAAATCATATGATCATATGATTTATTTATTTATTTATTTATTTATTTATTTATTTATTTAAACAGATTTCTATACCACCTTTTCCTACAATCAAGGCGGTCTACACAGCAAACAATCAACAAGATACAGTGTCTAGTGTGTGCATGCATTGAGCAGTGAGTGCATGTGTGTGTAGATGGACATTGATTCTTGGTGAGCTATTTACAGCGTGGGCTATTTACAATACTATGTACATCAGGACTTTAGTACTAAATCATGTCTCTAGGGCGGGGTGTTGAGTTGGGGTATTGTCTGTTGCACCGTTTAAGTGACGTCACCATAGTGCTCTATCAAGAGGGTCGTCTTTAACAGTTTCCTAAAGTCCTTCATGTCTGTTGTTGACCATAGTTCATCAGGGAGGGCATTCCAGATTGTTGGTGCTGCCTTTGATAAGGCTCGTTTTTCGGTGACCTTCCATACCTTGTTGATGTCTTTAGGGGTGTTAACACGGTTGGATGTGCCTCTCCTCCTCGGTCTTGTGCTGTTGTCGGGTTGTATGAATGGGTATAAGCTGAAAGCTGACGACTGTTACTTGATTTTGAATATGTTAATGATTGTCTTGTATCTAATGCGGGGCTGATTGGTAGCCAGTGGAGGTCTTTTAGGGTAGGTGTGATGTGTTCCTGTTTTGTGGTGCCAGTTATTATGCGAGCTGCTGTGTTTTGGGCCAGTTGCAGTGGCCTGAGTGTCTGTTTTGTTAGGCCAAGATAGATTGGGTTGCAGAAGTCTAGGATCGGGCTTATTAGTGCCTGACAGACTGTGCGGAAGTGTTCCTGGGAGAGGAGGGGTTTGAGGCGTCGGATTAGTCTCATCCTGTGGTATGCATTTTTGGTGGTTCTGCTGATGTGGAACTGAAGGTTCAGTTCTTTATCCAGGGTCACTCCGAGGTATTTCACTTCTGATTGTATGGGTATAGCTGTGTTGTCTATCTTGATGTTGCACGGAGGGATGAAGTCGGAGTTTCGTGTGATGATTAGAGCCTCAGTCTTGCTGTAGTTTATGTTCAAGTTAACATAAGAACTTAAGAACATAAGATATGCCATACTGGGTCAGACCAAGGTCCATCAAGCCCATTATTCTGTTTCCAACAGTGACCAATCTAGGTCATATGTACCTAGCAGTTTCCCCAAGGGACACAGGTTCCACAATGCTTGTATTGGTTCAAGCATTGATATCCTGGGTCCCTTCTTAATAATGGTTTATGGACCTTTCCTCCAGGAACTTGTCTAAACCTTTTTTAAACCCAGCTACACTAACAGCCTTTACTACATCCTCCGGTAACAAATTCCAGAGTTTGATTACACATTGATTGAAAAAATATTTTCTTTTATTAGTCTTAAATAGTTTACCCTGTAGCTTCATTGCATGTCCCCTAGTCTTTCTATATTCTGATAAGGTAAACAATCGATTGCAAAAAATCAATCTACGTTTACCCGTTCCACTCCATTCATTAATTTATAGACTTCTATCATATCTCCCCTCAGCCGTCTCTTTTCCAGGTTAAAGAGCAATAACCTTTTTAGCCTTTCTTCATAGGAGTATCCTTCCATCCCCTTTACCATTTTGGGGGCTCTTCTCTGAACCTTTTCTAAAATCGCTATATCCTTTTTAAGATACGGCGACCAGAATTGCACACAATATTCAAGGTGCGGTCTCACCATGGAACGATATAGAGGCATTATAATATCTTTTGTTTTATTTTCCATTCCTTTCCTTATCATACCTAGCATTCTATTTGCTCTCTTGGCCGCTGCTGCACACTGGGCCGAGGGTTTTAACATGGTATCCACAATAACGCCTAAATCTTTTTCCTGGGTGGTAGTTCCTAATGTGGAACCCTGCATCAGGTAACCATAGTTTGGGTTGTTCTTCCCTAGGTGCATAACCTTGCACTTGTCCACATTAAATTTCACCTGCCATTTTGATGCCCAGTCTTCCAATTTATCAAGATCCTCTTGCAATTTTCCACAATCCTCTTGGGTTTTAACAACTTTAAATAGTTTTGTGTCATCTGCAAATTTGATAACCTCACTCGTTATTCCACTTTCCAGGTCATTTATGAATATGTCAAAAAGCAGCGGACCCAGCACAGATCCCTGGGGTACACCACTATTCACCTTTCTCCATTGGGAAAATTGGCCATTTAGCCCTACCCTCTGCTTTCTATCTTTTAACCAGTTCCTGATCCACAATAGTACACTGCCTCCTATCCCATGACTCTTTAGTTTTGCCAAAAGTCTCTGATGAGGGATCATGTCAAAGGCTTTCTGAAAGTCCAGATACACAATATCAACCGACTCACCTTTGTCCACCTGATTATTCACTCCTTCAAAAAAACATAACAGATTAGTAAGACAAGATCTTCCTTGTCTAAAGCCATGTTGGCTGTCTCCCATTAGGTCATGACTATCTACATGCTGAGTAATTTTATTCTTTATGATGGTTTCTACCATTTTTCCCGGTAATGATGTCAGGCTCACCGGTCTGTAGTTTCCCGGATCACCCCTGGAACCCTTTTTAAAAATTGATGTTACATTGGCGATCCTCCAATCTTCAGGTATTAGAGATGATTTTAATGATAGTTCACAGATTACTAATAGCAGGTCTGTAATCTCATATTTCAGTTCTTTCAACACCCTTGGATGTATACCATCTGGCCCAGGTGATTTGCTACTCTTCAGTTTATCTAATAGTTGTAATACAACTTCCCGATGTATCGATATTTCCTTCAATTCTTCCACACCTTTAAATACCACTTCAGTCATGGGTAACATCCCTACATCTTCCTCAGTAAAGACTGAAGCAAAGAATTCATTCAGTCTCTCCGCTATCGCCTTGTTGCCTCTTAGTGCTCCTTTAACCCCTTTATCATCTAATGGACCAACTGACTCTCTCACAGGTTTTTTGCTACGAATGTACTTGAAAAGGTCTTTACTTCGCATTTTTGCTTCCGCCGCAAGCTTCTTCTCAAATTTTCCTTTTGCCTGCCTTATCAATGCCTTGCTTTTGACTTGCCAGTGCTTGTGGTGTTTCCAGGTTTCATCGTTTGGCTCTTTTTTCCATTTCCTGAAAGATGCTTTTTTGCCAACAACAGCCTCTCTGACCTCACCTTTAAACCATGCTGGCAGTTTTTTGGACTTCCTTCCACTTTTCTTAAAGCGTGGAATACAGCTGGTCTGGGCTTCCAAGATAGTATTTTTCAACAACAGCCAAGCCTGATGTACGTCTTTAACCTTTGCAACTGCTCCTTTTAGTTTTTTCTTAACTGTTTTTCCTCATTTTATCATAGTCTCCCTTTCGAAAGTTAAAAGGTAGTACTGTGGATTTCCTTACTATTCCTCCTCCACTAATTAAATCAAAGGCGATCATGCTATGATCACTATTGCCAAGTGGCCCCAACAACCTTTTCTCTTGCACTAGATCTGGTGTTCCACTAAGGACTAGGTCTAATATGGCTTCCCCTCTGGTAGGTTCATGAACCAGCTGCTCCAAGAAGCAGTCATTTATTTCATCTAGGAACTTTATCTCCCTAGCATGTCCTGACCTGACACTGACCCAGTCGATACCGGGGTAGTTGAAATCACCCATTATTATTACTGTGCTGTAACTTTTGTTAGCTTCCTTGATTTCTTTGAGCATTTCATCATCCATTTGGTCATTCTGGCCAGGTACTCGATAGTACACCCCCACTGCCATTGCCTTCCCCCTTTTACATGGAATTTCAATCCATATAGATTCTACAGCAGATTTTGTTTCCTGCAAAACTTTAATCCTTTCTGACTCAATGCCCTCTCTAACATAGAGAGCAACCCCTCCACCAATTTGATCAGCTCTATCATTTCAATATAGTTTGTACCCAGGTATCACAGTGTCCCACTGGTTGTTGTGTTGAAACCAGCTGTTCATGTGCATGAGACATTCTGTTATCTTGGTGTAGTCTGGGTTGTTGAGAGTTATTGGTGTGTATATCACTATGTCGTCTGCATAGATTGTGTATTTTATCCCGTGTTCTCTTATGATGCTGCATATTGGCTGGATGTAAAGGTTAAATAATAGTGCTGATAGGGCGGATCCTTGAGGTATGCCTTGCATTACCTTTATGGGTTGGGATGTGTTGGGACCGATCTTGACCTGTATCTGTCTTTCCGTTAAGTAGGAGTGGAACCACCTCAGTGTGGCTCCATGTAATCCGATGTTCTGTAGTCTTGCTAGTAGGGTTCCGTGGTCCACTGTGTCAAATGCTGATGAAATGTCAATGAAGATCATGAGTATTCCTTTCTTTCTGTTGTCTATGAGGTGTAATATGTTGTTATATAGGTATAGCAGGAGTGTTTCGACTCTGTGGTTGGGGCGAAAACCGTGTTGGTTGAGGTCCAGTTGTGCGTGGTTGTCGATGTGTTCCTGTAGCTGATGTTGTACCACTTTCTCAATAATCTTTGCCAGTAGAGGGATGCTTGAGATAGGTCTGTAGGCTGCTGGGTTGTTCTTGTCGAGTGGTGATTTCTTCGGGATTGGTCTTATTGTGGCGAGTTTTAACTGGTCAGGCATGATTCCTTGGGTTAGTGAACTGTTCACCATGTTGTGTATGGTGTGGATTAAGTTTGACTTTGTCGCCTTAATCCATGTAACTGGGCATGGGTCTGTTGGGGCCGTGCTTGTGTTGAGTGTGGTGATGATGTGTGAGAGCTGCTCTGTGGATGGGTTGCTGAATTTGGCCCAAGTTTTTCTTGAGGGGATGGCTGGTTTGGTGTTTGGGTCTGTTTTCCTTTGTGTAGCTGAACTGAGTTTTTCTTGGATATGGTCTGCGAATGCTTGTGGGTCTATTTGAACTTTGCTCTCTGTTTTCTGTTCCTTGGGGAGGGTTTTCATGATTTCGAAGAGCTCTCTCGGTTTGTTGTTTGATTTGAGTATGATGTTGGTGTGGTATTCTTTCTTCATTTGTTTGATGAGTTCATTGTATTCTTTTTGTTTTGTTAAGTATAGTTCCTGATTGTTGGGCGACTTGGTGTGTCTCCATCGCCGTTCTAACTTCCTGAGTTCCTTCTTCTCATTCTGTATGGTTTTTGAGTACCAGGGTGTGTGATGTGCTTTGGTGCAGCGAGCTTTCTTGGGTCTGTATTCTGTGGCTTTGGCAGCAGCATTGATGATGCTGTTCCATTTTCTGATTTGTTTGTCTAGATCCTGTTCTTCCGTGTTCAGGTGGAGTAACGTGTCCAGTAGAAATTGGTCCCTGTCGAAGCTTTTAAATCTTCTTTGTGCTGGTGGGTTGTCCAGGTTCTTGTCGTGGTTTTGCCCTTGTGGCTTTATTTTGATTATGTGGTGGTCTGACCACGGTACAGGTGTGACATCGGATGTTGAAATGCTACCACTGTCCATTAGAAAGTTGGGTGCAAATATGAGATCTGGTGATGATCCGTGTCTGTGTGTTGGGGTGTTGATCAGTTGGGCGTATTGTAAGGATCCCATGGCTCATAGGAAGGCTTCTGCATCCTTTGCGTTGGTCGATTTAAGGTTGAAGTCTCCTAATAGTAGCAGGGGTTTGTGATTTGTGTTGATGGCACAGACCTCTTCTAGGGTGGAGGCTAGCTCATCTGGTGGCGCATTTGGGGCTCTGTAGGTGAGGCATAGGGCCGTCCATTTGTTTTCCACAGTGATGGTTTTGCATTGGTTTGTGTTTGAGGCACTTCTTGACTTGAGTCTTAGGCTGTTTTTTGCAATGATCAAGACACCTCCTCCTCTTCATTGTGCCCGTGGGCAGTTGAATGCTGAATAGGTGGATGGTACTAATTGATTAAGTAGTACGTTATCGGTGGGGGTGAGCCATGTTTCTGTGATGCACAGTATGTCAGGTTGTTGATCTTCTATGTGGTCAGCTATTGTGTTAATTTTGTTTCATATGGATCTGGCATTGATAAGCTCTATTGAGATTGTAGCTGGGGTGTTTAGTGGTCTCTGTGCTTTGTTTGAATTTGTATGCATGCTGGACTTGTGCCTGTTTTGCCTTTTGTGCTTGGGTGTCTTGTGTGTGTTCCAGTGTGTATACTGGGGGTGTGTGTAGAGCAGAGCTGTATGCCATGGAGTGTTTGTTAGTGGATTGTGGTTGGTTGCTTGAGGTGGTAGGAGTTGGGTGAGGTTGATGGGCAGTATCAGGGTAGTGTACACATTTTATCCGTCAGACTTAAGTGGATGTTTGCAATTACTTTGTTATGCTGGTGTTGGGTTTCGTTGTTTTGTTGGTTGTGGTTGCCTGCTGCTGGTGGATTTGTTGCGGCTGTTGGTTGTGGTTGGTTGTGTGGCTGTGCCTAAGGGCCACGCCAAAGGGCCCTCAGGCGTGTGCCCGCCAGGCGTGGGCGCACTCTGCTTGGCGGCTGCTTTTAAGGTGCTCCCACTGCTCCAATTGGGCAGGAGCTTCTGAGCGGGAAGATTTCCCGCTCAGGCGCTCTTCCCCGATTGGGGGAGCTTCAATGTCTGGCGGGTGGGTGGTGGGGGAGTAGCTGTGCCTGCTGTGTTGGGCCGCTGCAGCTTTTAAGGTGCTCCCCTGCCCCGATTGGGCAGGAGCTTCTGAGCGGGAGGATTTCCTGCTCAGGTGCTCTTCCCCGATCGGGGGAGCTTCAATGTCCGATGGGTGGGTGGTGGGGGACTAGCGGTGCCTGCTGTGCTGGGCCGTTGCTGCTTTTAAGGTGCTCCCACTGCCCCGATTGGGCAGGAGCTTCTGAGCGGGAGGATTTCCCGCTCAGGCACTCTTCCCCGATCGGGGGAGTTTCAATGTCCAGCGGGGGGGTGGTGGGGGAGTAGCGGTGCCTGCTGTGATGCTAATCTGGGATGTTCCAGCAAAGCATGTACCAATGATCAAGCAGCTAGATAAGGTTATACCTTGCTACAGAAATTTAATTTAATTTGACTTTGGAATCGATACTCTGTTTAATCCACAGGAGGTTCAACGTAAAGTACAATAAAATTTTGATAAATCACAAATAAATTCACAATAAAATGAAATAGAAAATTATAAAAGCCAAAACAGAATTTAACTGAAAACAGAAAGGACTCAGGCTGCTTCTCAAGTACCCATGTTTTGACCTACCACTGGAAAGACTAATTAGGCTCCGCTCAATAAATCCAGCAATTGATTCCATAACACTGGTGCTCTTCCCCAAAGCATAGGCTCCCTTATACACAGTGATCAACAATCACCAACAATTGGAAGAGCTAGTCCTCAACCTCCTTGAGAGTGTAAAGAGTGATCAGGTATATAAATAAAAATGCCTGTCCAAGTTTGATGATGGAAACAGATTCTGAATATTTATTTTCATATTTCAGCACTTTTTGCATATTTGGATCCGATAATGCTGTTAGGTAGGCCTGGAGGCCTTTGATTGTAGATCTGTATGTGTAATCAATCTTTATGAGGCCTAGCCCTCCTTCAGCTCTAAGGATGTACAATTTTAGCATACGCTAATTCTTGTAAATTACCTCATGGGCATGGAGGAGTTTTCTTGTTCATTTTGATATGTATGTGTGTGCCCACTCTCCCTGTTGGCTCTCTGAATATGTGTGGCTGTTAAGATTTATTATTTTGTTTTGAGTGCAGCTGTTTTGTCACCCCTGAGAAGATGCTTCCCTAGATAACCACCTCGTCTTGCCTAATGATTGGGCCATTCCTAGCCGAATCCATAAAATCTTTGTGACATGATGTGACTGTTATTTGTGACTAACTGCAAGTTTTCACTACCTTTAATTTGACATAGGGTTGCTAAGTAGAAGAAAAAAAGTTTTCAAAATCCAGAGCCTGAAAGGAATGTTGTTCCTCATCTACTCAGAAGGCTCTAGATCAGGAGAAGGGTAAGGAAAAAGAGGAAGGAACAGGAAACCCCATTCTTAGATGAACAAGCCCTTTCCATAAGACAAAAACTCCTACTGGCAAGCAGCTGCTCCTTTTAAAAACAGACAGTGGCTCAAACCATCAGAGAGGATAGCAGGTACCTGGACCTTACGTATCAGGCAATTAAAAACAGAAATGTTTAGAGCAAGTACATAGATGTCCACAGTTGAGCCAATGTAGGGACGGAAAATTGTTCCCCACAAAATTACCCCATTTTATAAATAAGAATGCAGGAAATCTGAGTACCATTTTCTTGAATTTGCATGATCATATTTAATTCTAATTAGGTGCATATGTGCCTTTTTTAAATCATGCAAATCCTCACAACCATGTTCAAGCACAATGGCTGCCAAGACAGGAGCATATCCCAAGGAAGGCAACTTTGCACCAGTGAAGTCCTTGATAAGAAGGTGATAAAGAATTACAGAGTCATTTGGAGACTCACCCCTACCAAAGTTAATTCATATATTAAACAGAAAGTCTGGAGACGCATGTTACAAACTAAATGCCATATTTCATAGCAACCATGCAGTCTTCTGTAAGAAATGGAGAGACATCCACAAAAGGACAGCAAGAGCACAGAAGGACCTTCAAGCCAAGTGACTGTCACAGACTGGATGCCAGGTCCTCTCTACTGTAAATTCTTGGTAAAATGGAAGTAAATTCCACCACACTCACATGATGCACGATTATCTTGTAAACCACTGTATAGAACCACTTGTAAATAACCTATGTAAATAGTTTGGACAGTTTTCACACCTGTCACTACTGTAAAAAGTTAGAAAGTTTCTCTGTTTCAGTGTAATGTATAAAGTAGTACACATAATTTGTTAATCTATTCCATGTAAAAAGTTAGAAAGTTTCCTGTTCCATGTAAAGTATACAGTAGTATACATAATTTGTTCCATGTAAACCGCCCCTGATCACTGGAAGGGGCGGTATAGAAGAAATAAGTAAATAAAATAAATAAATAAATACTGTGAATAGAGCCATAATCGCTGGGTTTAGCCAGTTGCATACCTCCCATTCTATTGTTAGAAAATGTATTTTCTTGTCAGTGTTATATTTCGCTAGGTGGGCACTCGGTCTATGCCTTTCAGGTCTTGCTGCCTGTGACTTGGTATAGCTTTCCCCTGCCTGTTTTCAGGCAAGGGTTTGACCAGTACTTCCAAGGTGGCAGCCTTTAGAGAGCATGAAGCTGTTCCTTTAGAACAGTGGTTCTCAACCCAGTCCTCTGGTACCCCCAGGCCAGTCAGGTTTTCAGGATATTTACAATTAATATGCATGAGATAGATCTGCATGCATTGCCTCTATTATATGCAGATCTATCTCATGCATATTCATTGGGGATATCCTGAAATCCTGACTGGCCTGTGGGGTACCAGAGGACTGGGTTGAGAACCACTGCTTTAGGACTCCTCTGACACCTAACTGGAAGAGTGCTGTAGTAGGTAAAAGCTGTAATCCTACTATTGATGGAAGGGTATATTAGATGGAGACCCAGGCATTAAGAATTTGTGGGAACAGTCTGAAGTGATTCCATAAGCCATAAAGGTGATAATTTCATAAAGTTGAGTTTTTGTCTGGTCTGTGTCTCGTGCTCTTATTGTATTTGTTTTATGCTGTCCTTTCTCCCTCTTTCCTATTATAATATGGCGTTCCTTTTTCTATAACTTAGTGGCGTGGACCTTTTATTGTACACCGCTCTAATGTTCCGACAAGAGCGGTCTATCAAATGGCGAAATAAAGATAAAGAGTGTGCCCAAAGGTATGCATCATTTGTGTGCCTAAGTCATGATATTCCAGTGATTTACTTAGAAATATAGAAACAAGACAGCAGGAAAAAAAAACATATAGCTTATCCAGTATGCCCTTCCAAAACCAACTACTATAGTCCCTTTTTTTCCTTCAGAGATTTTCTGTGTTGATCTCATGCTTTCTTGAATTCAGATACTGTCCTAGTCTCTACTACCACCACTAGGAGACTATTCCATACATCTACCACTCTTTCCGTAAAGAAATATCTTTGCAAATAACTCCTGAGTCTATCTCCTTTCACCTTCATCCTATGCTCCCTTGTTGCAGAGATTTCTTTCCATTGAAAGAGGCTCTCATCTGTATCATATCTGCTCTATCCTGCCTTTCCTTCAAAGTATACATATTATGATCATTAAGTCTGTCCTCATATGCCTTTTGACAAAGCCCACTGACCATTTTGGTAGCCACCCTCTGCACTGACTCCATCCTGTTTATATCCTTTTGAAGGTACCATTTCCAGAATTGTACGAGGTACTCCAAGTGAGGTCTCACCAAAGACTTATATGGAAGCACTGTCATGTCTTCCTTTCCGTTGGATATTCCTCTCCCTATGCACCCAAGCATCCTTCCGGCTTTTGCCATAGCCTTTTCTCCCTGTTTAGCCACCTTAAGATCATCAGAAACAATCATGCTCAGGTCCAACTCTGCTTTCATGGACAGAAGTACTTTACCCCCTGTACTGCTCCATTGGATTTTTGCAGTCCAAATGCATGATCCTGCATTTTTTAGCATTAAATCTCAGATGCCAAATTCTCAACATTTCTTCACACTTAGCTAAATCCCTGCAAATGCTATTGACTCCTTCCTGGGTTTCTACTCAATTGAAGATTTTGGTATCATCTTCAGAGAGGCAAACCTTACCCGATAACCCTTCTGTGATATCACTAACAAAAATGTTTAAAAAAATCAGACCAAGGACAGATCCCTGTGGCACACCACTGGTAACATTCTTCTGCTCAGAGTGAGTTCTGTTTACTTGTATTTTTTGTTGCCTCCCACTCAACCAATTCCTAACCCAGTTAGTCATTTTAGGGTCGAATCCTAGGGTGCTCAATTTATTTATAAGTCGCCTGGGCTGAACAGTGTCAAAGGCTTTACTGAAATCTAAATATACTACATCTAGAACTCACTCATTCTCCAACTCTCTGGACACCCAGTCAAAGAAATCAATCCGATTTGTCTGACAAGACCTGCTTCTGGTAAACCCATACTGCCTTGGATCCTGCAATCCATTGAACACCAGAAACCTCATTATCCTCTGTTTTAGCAGCATTTCCATTAATTTACTCACCACAGAGATCAGACTAAGCAGCCTGTAGTTCTCATCCTTATCCTTACTTCCGCTTTTGTGTAAAGGGACCACATGTGCCTTTCTCCAGTCCTCTGGGACCACTCCCGACTCTAAAGAAGCATTGAAAAGGTTAAACAATGGAGCCACCAAAACTTCTTCAAGTTCCTTCAGTGCTCTTGGATGTATCCTATCTGACCCCATCGCTTTGTCTACTTTTAGTTTAGCTAGTTCCTCGTGAACACAGTCTTATGAAAATCGTTCAGCATCCTCTTCACTTCTGTTCCTGTTTGTGGGTGTTTTCTGAAATCCTGATCCTGGCCCTTCATCTGTGAACACAGAACAAAAATATTTGTTAAGCAATTCTGCTTTATCCTCATCAGCTTCAACATATTCCTCCCATTCACCCTTGAGTCTAACAATAACACTTTGGCACTTCCTCTTCTCACTAACATATCTGAAAAATGTCTTGTCTCCCCATTTTACTGCATTGGCTAATTTTTTCTTCTATTTGTATCTTTGCTTTCCTGACTACTTTGCTAGCTTCTCTAAGTTTTTCTAAATATTGACATTTGTCTTCCTCTTTCTGTGATCTCTTGTATTTTATGAAGGCACCCTCTTTTTCTTCACCTTTTCAGCTACTTTTCTTTTTTTATTTTATATTTATCAATTTACAATAAATTCAAAGTAAATCACTTGTGCCAGAAAAGAAAAACAGATATCAGATACAATTCAATGGAAACATAACACTCAAAATTACACATGTCCATTTTCACTAGCCCAACAACATTGGAGAACCCAAGAACCAAGATAAATGAAAACCAAATATGAGAGGAAAGCTTACATAATCAGCTTAATCAACAGCCTCAAACAAGCATTACTGCATTTTGTTACTCTATAGTAACCTGGAGAGTAGAATTAAGGCGAGAAGTAATAAAGGCAGCCAGCTGTGGAGGTTCATGAAATACATCACTAACAGACTATAGCCTAATAAGGCACTTGCAGGGAAATTTAAGAAAGAACATACCCCTCAGCTGTGACACTTCCGGCTTAAGAAGAAGGAATTCCCTACATCTCCACTGGATCTCTCGGACTCACTATAGAGAATCCAGGATCACCTTGCTTCTAGATGACCCTGCAGCAAGTATGCAATAATCAATATCTGGCATATTGAAGTTACCTATGAGTAGCACTTCTCCTTTCATTGCAATATTGAGAATGTCAATTAAATCTCTGTCCACTTCTTCTGTATGTGAGATCTACATATCGCCCCAGATGGGCACATGCACATGTACAATGGGCAGCTACTATTTTGTAAGTATGTACATATGTGCCATTGTGCACACCTATAGGATGGGCATGCACAGGGCTGGAAATGGGGCATAGTGCAGGCAGATCATGGGGATACACGCATAGGTTAAAGATACTTTAATCTATTTATGTACCTTCTAAAATCTAGGCACAGGCATTTACACCTGCCATGGGGCAGACTTAAGTGCTCGCATGCTTGGGCCATTTATGCCCTATTCTATTAAAAAGAAAAAGAAGCATGCATGTGCTTTACCTTATAGAATAAGCACATGCCTTTTGCATGCATTTAAAGAATGCCCCCCATAGTGTTTGAAATGCTGCTTAGCATACTTGTTGCAGGTTCTTGCTATGCTGAACTCTTGCCCTTCTGCTCAGGGGTTCTATGTGCAGTTCCATGCAACATGTGTGCCACTGAGTACATACCTTGGGCACTATATGTCCATTTCTATATTCAAACCTACAGGCAAAGTGAGGTCCAGGCCACAGGAAAAGGAAAATCATCAGAGTGATGCTGTAAAGGAGGAGAAATCAGTGCTAGCAGTACGTTTGTTCACAAGCTGAGGCCAGTCCTGGGGCTATCTTTCAAGAAGTTTAAGAAAGGGCTAAAGGCCTATTACATGGAACTTGCTTACAACCAGTCACTTAACTCCTGGTCCACTGGCGGCGTTTGGGTATGAGACAGCAGTTATACCTTCTTTCACAGCCTGCCCTTTTTACCCTATTATTGTAACCTTCCCTTATTCTATTCCTTCTGCTTCTGCTTTTATTCTATGTTTTTTTAAGATATATGCCTGAAATTTTCTTTGCTTTATATCCTAAACCGCCCTGATACTTCACGATAGGGCAGTCTATTAAGTCTTAAATAAGCTATAAATTACAGGGTCTGTGATGCAGAAAAGGAGTTGCATGATCCTGGGAAGAAGGAGGATATGCTGGAGGAAAGTCCATTCAGAGAAAAAGGTTGCACGTCCATACCAGCTGTGTCACCACCAGCACTGGAGGAGGCTTTAGCAGAGATGGCCATAGCTCCACTGGTTCAGATACCATGAAAGAGAAAAAGAGATGGTACCCCAGCAGGTTCACTGAGCAACTACTGGAACAAAACAATCTGGTACAGCAGGATGTTGTAGGTATTTGGTTCGCCCTACAAACATTCACCTCCACAGTGGAGACTTGTTCGGGAGAAGGTAGATCATCTAGCTTCACCTGAGCCATTGTCTCCTTTTCTCTCTGCTTACTTTTCTCTTCCACTTTTCTCACCCTTCCTGCCACCCTTAAGGCTTCCCAGCACAAGGTAAGCCATCAGCAGTCTGTCTTTCCAGATTTCCTAGAGTTGCCAGGCCAGCCTCAGAGGCGGCAAAACAAGACGGGGTCTATTTTGGAGCAATTTCTCCAAATGGGTTCGTTTTGCACATACTATGACAGTAATGAACCTCACTTCTAAGCCTGGGTATGTGGGGTGTCCTCTGAGGCTAGCACAGTGTCCAATTTCACTGCACTGAGGCACAGCACACATATGCAAAAGCTGGGACACCATTCAACATCAATGCAGTGAACACTTCAGAAAACACTAATACTGTTCCTTGCTGCCTCTGCTCGCTTATGTCATTGAGGGTGCTGGGTTTCCACCTGTGGGCTTCCTCCCTTTTGGGAGATTCATAAGGTTATGGATTATGCAGGGTAGCCTGTCCACTAAACAGGATAGGCAACTGCATAGGGTAGCAGACCTTGATGGAAGCTTTGTGCCAATTCTTTGGTGTCCACAGCAGGTCAGGTGCTTCGGCACACATGACTTGTCGCTTCCAACCCCCTCCAATGCAACTTCCTGTTGAAAGTGGTGGGAAACAGCAGGCTATGTGTGCCGAAGCACATGGCCTGCTGTGGGCACCAAAGCACTGCCACAAAGTCACCGCTTTTAAACTGCTGCCACCGCTACCGCCAGCCCCCCTGAAAATCAACTCTGCAGTGGGCAGAGCAGCATGATGTTGGTGGCTTAGCTCGGCGCATCGGTGGGGGGGGGGGCAGTACAGCAAGGGCTCCTACCAGAGGTGGCAGAAACTCTTGGGCCGGCCCTCGGATCATGCAGCAGGTCATGAAGATTTTATTTTATTTATTGTATTTGATATATTGCTAATTATCTATAAGATACCAGAGGAGTAATTTTATAAGGAGTCGTGGAAAGTTACACACCATTGACACATGTAGATCATGTATTTTCAATGACATATGAATTGATAGGCCATACACACCAGTGAGTATTAGCATACTTTGGTCGTTATTCTTTAAATATGCATGTTAGGCCAATGGCATATACTTGCACTGTGGGAATTCTCACAGGCACAGCTTGGGTGGTGCATGGGTGGATTGTGCATTTACACCCATCCTGTATAAAATACAGGTGAATGCACACAAGATACATGTGTTCATTTATACCAGCAATAGGACTGATGTATCTGATCGTACCAAGATTCAATGTGCATTTCTCATTATTTACAACCCTATTTTATAAAGTACATGTGTATTTGACTTCAAGGACGACAGGACAGCCAAATGATTGGGGGAGCCGAATCTCTGCCTCAAGCTCCACCCCAACTTTGCCCCGCCCCAATCCCTGTAGCCAGAAGAGAAGGAGTATCACAGCAAAGACTCCTTCTGTCTTCCCCAGTCTCCTACTGGCAGACAGAAATCTTTGCCGCAGTCACAGGCATTCACTTTTCTACTACCCAAAGGGGATCGAATCCCCGTGGGCAGACAACCTGCATGGATTCCGCCATTAGGGCCTCCCCTCCTGTTCTGCCCACAGGGATCCGATCCCTGGCAGGCAAACAGAAGGAGATTGTGCTGTGATCGCAGCTACTCTCTTCTCTTCTGCCCATGGAAGATGGGATCCCCTCCATGCAGTTTGCTGGCACCTGGCAGGAAATGTTTGCTGGGACCAGGGTCCATTGACCCACCCCGTTCTGACGCCTATGCTTGACTTTATAAAATAGGCATGATTGACATGTGCAAAAATGGTGGTTTATAAAATATAATTAAAAACAAATATGATTTTTTTTAAGCTTCTAGGGCGCAGATGGGGCAGGGGGCAAGGGTTTATTCCCCGCAGCCTGACCCTAGCCATAGGATTGGGGGTTGGGCTGCAGGGAATAAACACTTTAACTGGGCAGCCGGCATTGCGGCTTTTAAACGGAGCCATGGTGCCATGGCAACATGATACCATGGCGCCGCAGCTCCATTTAAAAGCCCTGACTGAGTTAGTTGGACTACTAATGTACGAGGGTCGTCCAGAAAGTAAAGAACATTTTGGCATGGTTAAATAAAAACAAAAGATATCAGCACAAAACTTTATTTACAAAGCCACAGGACCTTACTCTACTTTTCTACGTAATCGCCATTGTTGTCAAGACACTTGTTGTACTGTGGGACCAGTTTTTCTATGCCGATGTTATACTCATCTGACACCAAATTTTTTAGCCAGGCTGTCACTGCCTGCTGGAGTTCCTCATCGTTTGCGAACTGTTTCCCACCCAAAAACTCCTTAAGTTTAGGGAATACGTGATAATCACTTGGTGCCAAGTCAGGGCTGTAAGAAGGATGACCAAAAATTTCCCACCTTAGATGTTGAAGTTCCTGCTGTGTTCGTGCTGATGCATGAGGCCGGGCATTGTCATGGATCAACAACACCTTTGCTGACAGCATTCCATGTCTCTTGTTTTGGATGGCACGTCGAAGTCATTGGAGAGTTTCACAGTAGGCTTCTGAATTTATTGTTGCTCCTCTTGGCATGAACTCGACGTGGATTAAGCCCTTTCGGTCCCAAAAAACCGTTGCCATGACTTTCCGGGTATTCAAATTTGGTTTATCCTTCTTGGGTTTTGAGGGCGAATTTGTGTGATGCCACTCCATTGACTGACGCTTGTTTTCTGGAGCCTTGTATGAAACCCAAGTTTCATCTCCCGTAACAATGCGGTCAAGAAATTTGTCACCATCTTTGTCATATGCAGTCAAAAATTCAAGAGCTGCTCCCATGCGATTCGCCTTATGGGCATCAGTCAAAGTCTTGGGCACCCACCAAGCACACATTTTCTTGTAACCAAGGTGCTCTGTCACTTCTTCATGTAAGAGCGATCGTGAAATTTGTGGAAAAGATTCGTGTAACATGCTCAAAGTGAAACGTCGGTTTTCCTAAATCTTTTCTTCGACTTTTCCCTTCAATTCATCCGTAACAAGTGATGGCCTCCCACTCCGATCTTCATTATGTACGCTGGATCTTCCTTGATTAAACATAATGCACCATTTCCTCACTGATGACTCGTTCATTACATTATCACCATAAACATTCTTTATTTGCCTATAAATTTCAATAGGCTTAACTTTCTGAGTGTTCAGAAAACGAATGACACTCCGCACTTCACATTTGGCGGGATTTTCGATTGGTGCCGCCAATATGAATCACTGCAAAAACAAGTAGCGTGACCACACAGCAATGATACTCGGCTCACACTGAAGAGAAGGAAGGAGCTAACTGCCACGCACGCAATTGCAAGTGGTGGGGGGTCAGTGCCATGCGCAATCGTTCTTTACTTTCTGGACGACCCTCGTACATATAGGCCGGGACTGAATCGCAGTCCTGGCCTGCACGTACATACTTGTTTTCAATTCTGTTCCCGTTGGGCTAGACGTGCAATGCAGGATCAGAATCGTGATCTCCTCTGTACATTCAGTTCAGACCGGATGCACAGAGGGGATCTGCATCCGGGACAGAATTGTGCCCACTTCCTCCAGCATTCCTGCCAATGCTGGAAACAATTTTGAAATGCCCCTTTTGTCATTCTGTGAAGCTGCTGTGTAGAATTTTGCTTAATGGTCTCCAAGTCATCAAATCTCCTTCCTTTCAGTGGTAATTCAGTTTTGGAAACAAGAAAAAGTTACAAGGTGTGAGGTCTGGTGAGTATGGAGGCTGACAGAATTGCTCAATTTGGTGTTTGGCCAATAATGAGAAAATGAAACTGCTAGACAAGATGTGACATGTGAGCTGGAGTGTTATCATGATGAAGCAACTATTCACCATTCCTGTGCAACTCTGGCCTCTTACGATGAACTGCATCTCTCAAGCGAGTCAGAACTTGGATGTAGTAGTCCTTATTGATGGTTTGGCTTTTTGGAGCATACTCATGATGAACAATACCCTGGTAATCAAAGAAAACTGTAAGCATGACCTTGACATTCCTCCTCACCTGATGAGCTTTCTTGGGTCTGGGAGAGTTTGTAGTCTTCCATTGTGAGGATTGAGCTTTAGTTTCCTGGTCATAACCATAAACCCTTGATTCATCACCAGTAATAATCTTTTTGATGAAATCAGAGTCATTTTCAATGCATTCAAACAGCTCCCTGGCTGCAGACAGTTGATCTTCTTTTTGGTCAGGGGACAGGAGTTTCGGCATGAATTTTGCAGACACACGTCTCATCCCCAAATCAACAGTAAGAATGAACTTTACTGACCCAAAACTAATGTCCATGTCCTCGGTAAATATGATGCCCTAATCAAACCTTCAGGTATGTGTTCCATCCCCTCCCCCTGTAGCCCAACATCTCCCCTCCTCTTCTGTACCACTGCCGGTGTCCAGCATCTCCTCTTCCCTTCCCTAGCCCCAAAGTGTCCATTGAACCACAAAATATCAAGGATATCCCTCCAATCAAATAAGTTACATCCAATGTACTTCGATCCTAAGGCATGGAATATTTCAAATCTAAAAGCTCTTAAATAAGCATTATATAAGAACCGATGGTCTCAGACTATAACACGCACAGCTCAAGATAACTCTGAAGAGCTACGTGTCACAATAGCATCAATGACCATATCAACGTTTGATGATTTTGGTTCTTAAATCACATAGCAAACTTAAGGATTCTCAAAAATCGGACTTATCTTAGTTATTTAATCCAGTTTCAAAGCGTGCCAATGCTGCATTTGCCCCAACGCCACCACATCGGTATCCGTTCCACGTTTCATTTCTTCTTCAGGGGGTATGCAAATTACAAGTTAGCACTGAACTGGACTGGATAATTCCCAAAGCATGGGCTCATGCGTCTTGCAATGCGTTCAATACGGCTACTGAGCTCTCTGAAAAACGCCGCGCACCTTGAATATTGTGTGTAATTCTGGTCGCCGTATCTTAAAAAGGATATAGCGTTATTAGAAAAGGTACAGAGAAGAGCCACCAAAATGGTAAAGAGGATGGAAGGATACTCCTAAGAAGAAAGGCTAAAAAGGTTAGGGCTTTTTAACCTGGAAAAGAGACGGCTGAGGGGAGATATGATAGATATCCATAAATTAATGAATGGAGTGGAACAGGTAATGTAGATCGATTCTTTACATCATCAGAATATAAAAAGACTACGGGGACATGCAATGAAGCTACAGGGTAAACTATTTAAGACTAATAAAAGAAAATATTTTTTCACTCAACGTATAATTAAACTCTGGAAATTGTTACGGAGGATGTAGCAAAAGCTGTTAGTGTTTAAAAAAGGTTTGGGCAAGTTCCTGGAGGAAAGGTCCATAAACCATTATTAAAGGAGACCCAGGATATCACTGCTTGTCCCAATACAAGCACTGAGGAACCTGTGTCTTTTGGGGAGACTGCTAAGTACTTATGATACTGGGCTTGATGGACCTTGATCTGACCCAGTATGGCATATCTTATGTTCTTATGTTCTCTTTTGGCCGCCGCTGCACACTGGGTGGAGGGTTTTAACATGTTTTCCACGATGACACCAAAATCTTTTTCCTGGGTGGTGGTTCCTAATGTGGAACCTTGCATCGTGTAACCATAGTTTGGGTTCTGCTTTCCTAGGTGCATAACTTTCCACTTGTCCACATTAAATTTCACCTGCCATTTGGATGCCCATTCTTCCAATTTATTAAGATCCTCTTGCAATTTTCCACAATCTTCTTGGGTTTTAACAACTTTAAATAGTTTTGTGTCATCTGCAGATTTGATAACCTCACTCGTTATTCCCTTTTCCAGGTCATTTATGAATATGTCAAAAAGCAGCGGACCCAGCACAGATCCCTGGGGTACTCCACTATTCACCTTTCTCCATTGGGAAAATTGGCCATTTAGCCCTACCCTCTGCTTTCTATCTTTTAACTGATCCACAGTAGTACACTGCCTCCTATCCCATGACTCTTTAGTTTTGCCAAAAGTCTCTCATGAGGGACCTTGTCCAAGGCTTTCTGAAAGTCCAGATACACAATATCAACCGACTCACCTTTATCCACCTGTTTATTCATACCTTCAAAAAACCATAAGAGATTAGTAAGACAAGATCTTCCTTGTCTAAAGCCACGTTGGCTGTCTCCCATTAAACCATGACTATCTACCAGTCATAAACTCGAGCATAATTCATGCATTCATTGCCATACACATGTATTCATAAGTGTCTTTGCATGAATCTCCATGTTTCTGGCAGAATTAATGCAAATTAGTTGTTCACGTTTTTCATTCATCGTAAATCTGACAAACTGATTTTACACAATGCCAAACATCACATGATTAAAACAAGGACAGGTGTACTGCAACCATGCTACACTCTGCTCATGCACAGCCCATAACTAGGTCACTGCATGCTTAACAGCATCATGGTGCAACATATTGTTATATAGCTCCACAACAAGTTTTGATACCTTTTGATCACATCTCACATACCAGCTATTTCCCAATCTGTCCTCATACCTGAAACATGTCTTCAACAATCCAAAGGTCATTTCTATGACTGTTCTTGTCTGTCTAGGGGCCATGTTGTGATTCTCCTGAAGGCAGAAGAGACAAGAGTGAATAGGTCAATGATAATGGGTGAGGCGAATATGCATAAGTGAGATGGTTTCTGGTGCTTCTGCTTCCTCGATTCAGCAGACATATGTCAAAGAGGGTTCTATAGTGAGAAAAGAGGAGTGAGAGGGTATAGAGTGAGCTTGAAAGGTGTTTGCTTACCTAGAAGCCATCCTCCAGTGATCTCATTACTCTCAAGGTGATCACATATGCCCAGTTGTGACAGAATATAGGCATCATGACAGGAACCTGGGAAACATAGCCGTATATTAGTAATGACTTTGGAGGCATTACAGACCACCTGTATGTTGAGGAAGTGAAAGGTCTTGCACTTACAATAGCTGCCCTCACTCTTCATACTGTATGTGGCCTGACTGCAATTTATGTGCAATCTACTGCTCCCAAGACAAATAGAAAGTGAGCTATAAAATTCTGTCATTTTTTCATATATCTGCTGTCTCTGCTCAAGGAAAGCAATATGTTGAATGACTTCTGAGTAAAGCATTCAGAACCCGAGATCTTCAGGGTAAGGCGAATGACTAGCTTATGCCTGCAGTGGATCCCAGAGGTGTCTGGGAGGTTTAGTTGCAAGGAAGGTGAGGGTGAGAGGTGCAGTAGAATGGTGTGTCCCCTCAAAGAGATGAACTATAACTGAGAATCTAGCTGGTGACAAAGGCAGAGAATGGTCTAATTGTCAAGTCTAAACATGCGCAGGTTGTACCTTCTCTGTTGCCTTTGCCTCTTCCAAGCCAGAGCACACAAACCACTCATACACACTACTCAATATAACTAGCCTACCCACAGCTAGCAAAACCACACCCACCACCAGAAGCCCCACACTCACAGAGCTGCTAAGTTACCCAATTCTATGAGGGAGGCTTTTTGGCAAGTCCTGGATTTAAACTTACATCCCAAAGCCGTGTGGTGTTTGTAGTCCTTGGTTCTAGCCATTTAGATCATTGATACAAGTTTAGTTTAGTTTAATCAATCTTTTGATATACCACCTTTTGAAAAAGGAAACAAGATGATTAACAAAAGATGTAAAAACAAAAAGTCTAGTATTGCAAAAAACAAAGCAGCTTACATAAACATAAGAACATTAGAACATAAGATATGCCATACTGGGTCAGACCAAGGTCCATCAAGCCCAGTATCCTCTTTCCAACAGTGGCCAATCTAGGTCATACATACGTAACAGTTTCCCCAAAAGACACAGGTTCCACAAGGCTTGTATTTGGTCAAGCATTGATATCCTGGGTCCCTTCTTAATAATGGTTTATGGATCTTTCCTCCAGGAACTTGTCCAAACCTTTTTTAAACCCAGCAACACTAACAGCCTTTACTACATCCTCCGGTAACAAATTCCAGGGTTTGATTACACGTTGAGTGAAAAAATATTTTCTTTTATTAGTCTTAAATAGTTTAACCTGTAGCTTCATTGCATGTCCCCTAGTCTTTCTATATACTGATAACATAAACAATCGATCTACGTTTACCCGTTCCACTCCGTTCATTAATTTATAGACTTCTATCATATCTCTCCTCAGCCGTATCTTTTCCAGGTTAAAGAGCCCTAACCTTTTTAGCCTTTCTTCATAGGGGTATCCTTCCATCCCTTTTACCATTTTGGTGGTTCTTCTCTGAACCTTTTCTAAAATTGCTATATCCTTTTTAGGATACGGCGACCAGAATTGCACACAATATTCAAGGTGCGGTCTCACCATGGAACGATATAGAGGCATTATAATATCCTTTGTTTTATTTTCCATTCCTTTCCTTATGATAACTAGCATTCTATTTGCTCTCTTGTCCGCCGCTGCACACTGGGCCGAGGGTTTTAACATGCTATCCACAATGACGCCTAAATCTTTTTCCTGGGTGGTTGTTCCTAATGTGGAACCTTGCATCGTGTAACCATAGTTTGGGTTGTTCTTCCCTAGGTGCATAACTTTGCACTTGTCCACAATAAATTTCATCTGCCATTTTGATGCCCCGTCTTCCAATTTATCAAGATCCTCTTGCAATTTTCCACAATCCTCTTGGGTTTTAACAACTTTAAATAGTTTTGTGTCATCTGCAAATTTGATAACTTCACTTGTTATTCCCTTTTCCAGGTCATTTATGAATATGTCAAAAAGCAGCGGACCCAGCACAGATCTCTGGGGTACACCACTATTCACCTTTCTCCACTGGGAAAATTGGTCATTTAGCCCTACCCTCTGCTTTCTATCTTTTAACCAGTTCCTGATCCACAATAGTACACTGCCTCCTATCCCATGACTCTTTAGTTTTGCCAAAAGTCTCTGATGAGGGACCTTGTCAAAGGCTTTCTGAAAGTCCAAATACACTATATCAACCGACTCACCTTTGTCTACCTGTTTATTCACACCTTCAAAAAAACATAACAGATTAGTAAGACAAGATCTTCTTTGTCTAAAGCCATGTTGGCTGTCTCCCATTAAGCCATGACTATCTACATGTTCATCAATTTTGTTCTTTATGGTGGTTTCTACCATTTTTCCTGGTACTGACGTCAGGCTCACCGGTCTGTAGTTTCCTGGATCACCCCTGGAACCCTTTTTAAAAATTGGTGTTACGTTTGCCATCCTCCAATCTTCAGGTATTACAGATGATTTTAATGGTAGTTCACAGATTACTAATAGCAGGTCTGCAATCTCATATTTCAGTTCTTTCAACACCCTTGGATGTATACAAGCAATAGAAATAGTGAAAACCAAAAGCTCTAGGCCTACCACAGTCAGTGCTTATGCCTCTGGAAATGCCTGGGAAAAGAAGTTTTGAGAGTAGATTTAAAATGGGAAGAGGACTCATCTTAAAATGATTGGGGGCGTTCCATGACAGGGGAAAAGTAACTAAAGGAAGGGAAGGGAAGGGCTGTAAAACCCTGAACTGGCCTGAAATCTCCCTCCTGGAACTTGGTTGTTATGAACCCACCACCAGTACCATCATATCCACCATCTGTAACAGTGCCGTAGCCACACACAAGAGACCACCGCCACACTCAGACCCACATACAGCTACACACAGAGACAGCCATACATAAAGATAGACAGAGGATCACCGTCTGAGAGGAAGAGCAAAGAGATATTTTATTTATTTAATTTATTTATTTAACATTTCTTTTATACTATACTCTTTATCATCAGTGCGGTTTACAGTTAACAGAACGACTCTAGGACCACAGGGCACTCCCGAGTTTACATCAAACAGGGAAAACAACTTGGAAAGAACAGGGGAAACTATGTACAATTTACATGTTGCTGTGTCAATAAAGTAATGTTACAAGGGTAGAACAGGGGAGTGTGATCCAGAGTGGACTGGAATCCATTAACAGATAGAGATAAAGAGAAGGTAGACAGAGATGGAGAGGCCAAGAGAAAGGAGAGAGAGAGAGAGAGGTAGAAAGAAGGAGAGAGGAAAGGAGAGGTACAGAGTAGATAGAAACATCGGAGATAGAAACATCGGAGATCAAATATATATAGTTTACCCTGTTTTCCAAGTTACTTGTTCCTGTTCAATGTAATGACCTGACTTTCGTTCATTGTCGGTTACCTTCTTGTTTTATGTAAACCGCGCTGATCGCAAATAGTGCGGTATATAAGAAATAAAAATAAATTAAATAAATAAATAAATAAATAAAAAGTAGATTGGGAATACAAAGGAGGGTAAGAGAAAACAAAGCAGAACAAATTATGAAAAGGAACATTGAATGAAAACAAATTCTCAAGAAGAACTCCATTACCAAGTAATCTTCAATGCACTAGGTCCCAAAAGACAAATTGTTACATGTTTAGTTATAATTTATCCCAAGTATAGAACCAGGCTCCTGCCTCTGATGTATGGGTATACTGATGTTATGAAATGTGTGGTAGGCATGTACAGTACTTAGTGTGTCCTGCCCAGTTCACACCTATTCCTTACCTGTTTATAGGCATGTTCTTCTATTTTTGATAGACTGTGTATGCTCAGAATATCATCTCTTTATGTGCACATGTATATGCCATTTTCACATGCATACTTGGTGCACAGGTTTCATAAAATTATCCCATTGGAGGGGAATTTTAGAAAGGACGTCCAAGTGTAATCTGGGACATCTAAGCCAGAATATCTGAAACAAATACAGGCACATCCGGGTGCAGACATGATTTCACAAATATGGACATGCCCAATATGGTTGTCTGCGGGGTGCACCTACTTAGACATCCCCAGAATAGCATTTCAAAACCTGGCTGTCTAGGAATAGCCTAAAGATTAGCGTAATAGGGTTCAAACCCCACTGCTGCTATAATTATGATTGTACTGGGGATGATGAAGTGCTATCTCTTCTGCATCCTATGGATGGTTTTCAGCCTAAACAAGCACTTTCCAAATGCTTATTCCTGCCCAGAGCAGGTCTAAACTTTGATGCGACACCAGACATCCAAGGTGTTTCTGAGATGAGGCAGCGATATCCAGGTTCCTGGGAATGCCTCAGCCATGCCCCCCGTTCAGACTTAGACGTCCACAGACCTAGCTTCTAAAATGGCTCTGGAGACATCTCTATGCCTGTTTTCAGACATCTAAAATAACCCCCTTTGTGTCTATAGGAGAAAGTATTTAGGATATTTGAACCTGTGTACACTGAAGTCTGATTTCTAATTCTGCCATCTCCCTCTCCTAGTGAGTACTACCGCTGGCATATCAATGGTAGAAGCAGGAGTGGCAGAAGGTTTAGTCTAATACGCTATGATTGTGGGTGAAAAAACAAATGGAGAAGTCTTACATAGTATATGCCAGGTAGCTCAGTTAAATGACATTTTATTCTAAGGATCCAATTTTGTAGGTGCTATGACAGTAAACATCTCAGAATTTAACCACGATGGTGCAGTTGATTGGCTTTAAAGGGCAATGCTAGGGTTTGTCGTTAAAAAGCATTTCAAGCTTCGAGGCTTTAATAGCTTCATTACTGTCTGTTAAGCTACTGCAAGCTATTTTGCAACTGTTATTCAGAGCAGGATGATCCCCTCTTCTCTGCTATTACCTTTCCCCAAGCTCCACGTGCTCAGTGTATGATGACTACAAGCAGGAGAAGAATTTCCTCCTAGACCTTTGTGTCCTTGCATACAATATGATGACTGCAAACCAGAGGGACTAATGATGTGTATGTCCAGTGTACGTTTTGTCTTATTTGGGTAACAGTATATAAGAAGAGACTGATGTATTGCTTAGGAGACTAGGAACCAGCAGGTTTTTTTTATCCCCTGGAGTCATTGTATGGTATTGGACTTTTCTCTTGGAGACCAGTGTAATAAAGCGTATATTACTTTAAATGTTCTGCCTAAGCACACTTTAGAATGCACAGTAGCAGGCGGTGATAAGCATGTGCAAATGAGGCTAAACAATAAAGTGTGTGCACCTTAGCTACAGATTTTGTGCAACTTTTACTACAGTGCATTATGCTGTTAATGTGTGCTTCTGTGCACGTCAACTGCCTCCACAGGTCCACAGTAATTGTTACCAAGCAGGAGGAAGAATAACTGCGCACATGAAATGTTCAATGCGCAGTGCGGTGAGCATGGGGCACAGTGGGTGCTGACTGCACATTGCAGTTAGAGCAGGCATCAGTAGCATGTGCTAATCACCCATGTTGCATTTAGCATGGGTGTTACCTACTGCCACCTCAATAGGTGGTGTTAGATGCACTGCAGTAATAACAGAACATAAGAACGTAAGAAATTTTATTTATTTATTTATTTTATTTATTACAGTTGCTTATATACCGCACTATTCGGCATCAGCGCGGTTTACAGTATAACAAAGTGACCAATACACACATTCTGTTTGGTTTTACATCGAACAGGAATATAAACTTGGATAACAGGGGCTGAACTATATACATGAACTATTTACATGGAGTATGCTATACATGAGGTAAAAAATTCCTATACATGAGGTAAAAATTCCTATAACATTCCTATAACATTGTTGAGTTGCTCAATAAATGATGAATCCGTTTTGAATACTTGATACCTTGTGAGTATGTGCTGCAAAAGGGCGGTGATTCTTAGGTGGTGCTAACTTATTGGGTCAGACCAAGGTCCATCAAGCCCAGTATCCTGTTTTCAACACTGGCCAGTCCATGTCACAAGTACCTGGCAGGTTCCTTATGAGGCACACAGGTTCCCCCAATGCTTGTCCCCACGCAAGCAGTGGATTTCCCGGGTCCCCTTTAATAATAGTTTATGGACCTTCCCTCCACGTGCTGAAATGCATGCTAAGGGGCTTGCTTGCATAGTAACTGTCGGACACATGCTAGCCACACGCCCAACAAATAGCCACAGTGGTGGCAACTAATGTGCATTGGTTTTGAATCAAAATGCACATTACAGGCAAAAAATGCCACAATTTAGTAATAGAGTCCCCTTTATCCCTAATAGCTTCACGTGTGTTTCATCCTTTTTGCATTTCATTATCTCAGGATGAGATTTTCATGTAAAATCACAAATTAATATACAGTATGCACATTAAGAGGGTAATTTTAGAAAGTCATTCCTGCAGACATATGGCTCTTATAAAATACCAATTGGCATAAAAGTATATGCTTTGGCTGGTAGGCAGAACCAGGAGTTAGGAGTGAGCAGAGTGCAGGCAGAGTTGTCACATACATGCCTAGAGTATAAAATGCGTTACCCCATATATGCATAGAGTACACACAAATATTTACACCTGCTGATGCCCACATTTGAGGCACATTCTGTGCCTCATACACTAGTGTCTACTTGTCCTTATAAAAGAACTCCTACATAGGCAGCTATTTATTTATTTATTTATTTATGTGGTTTTATATACCACCCTGCCAATAAACCCCAAGGCAGTTTACATGGAACAAATTAAACCATTACATGTAACAGATAATTTTTTACAATCAGGTGATTCCCCGATCCCATGTAACATTTACAGAAAAGGTAACTACGCACATTGTAATTATTATTTACATTACAGGTTACCTTTGCATTAACAGGGTTTCTTTAGTGAACTTGAGTTTGTATATGATGTCCAATACTTTGATGGGTCTGCAGTATTATGGGTTGGGTGTAATCTAGCTAGTAGGAGGATTCATACTTAGCTAGATGTCCTGTGGTGGTCTGGGTATTGATCAAGTGACTGTCTCTTCAAAGTATTCTTGGAATAACCATGTTTTTAGAAGTTTGCTGAATACTTGGTGGTCTTTTCTGGATCTTACTTTCTCTGGTAGTGAGTTCCACAGTCCTGGTGCATAAAGAGAAAAGGATCTGCTGGATGTAGAACAGTTACTTCTAGTGAATTCTGCCAGGATGGTCAAGGAGTTTCTGGTCTGGGTTCTTCTGTCTCTATTTGCTGGGGTGATCTTTAGGAGTTTTCTTAAGTAGGTAGGAGGCTCAGTCTGTGGGGTCTTGAAGATGGTATGTACATTTTTGTATTTTATCCTGCTGTTTATCGGAAGCAAGTTTTTTCAATATTGGGGTGATGGATTCTCTTATTGGAGCTTGTGTGATGGTTCGGGCGGCAGTGTTCTGTGCCAACTGAAGGCGCTGTATTGTTTGCTTTGGGAGGCTGGTAACTATTCCATTACTGAAGTCTAAGTGGGGGAGTACCATTGCTTGGTGCATTGCATGGAAGTCACTAGTGGACAAGAGGGATCATAGGTGTTGTAATATTTTTTTTTTTTTGGAGTATATTGCTCTTGTAGTATTGTTAATGTGGCTGGTCATGTTTAGCAGTCTATTGACAGCTATCCATGACACTTATCCTCCACAAGAGTCATTTTACAAGGGGGACCCTACTTTAAGCATGAAAGTGGGCATGGACTTAGACACAATTTTATAAAGACTTACAGGTGCCGATGTATCTTTTTACAAAAAAGCTTGTGTAAGTGATACTAGGTGCACCTACGTTACAGGTGCCCTAGAGCAGGTATAAATCTCCACCTCTATAATTGTTCAGTATGTCAGCAGATTACTGTATTTTACCATCTCTAGGCATACTTGAGCCCCACTGATATTCCAACCAAACTCCACCATGTGCACTCCTATCTGCAAAGTGCACACCTTCAAGGCAAGGCATGTACTTTTACACTAGTCTGTATTCTATAGGAACCCACTAATTCATGGTTATGGTTATATTTTATTTGGTATACTGCAGATCTGAGAACAAACTCTGTGGTTTACAATAGAGTAAAAAAAAAAAAAAAACAAATTCAATAAAATCAATATTTTAAAAACAAAAACCTCATAAAAACACAATGGGGCTATTCTGAACAGCAAATAGCGGATCTGGATGTTCGATCCAGAGGTACAGATCCGCTAAACGCCTGGCCTGCATCCAGGAAACAGATCTCCCCACATGTTGATCTGACCTGTCCGGGGAGCTCTGTTGGTGGGCGGGAGGGGGCAAGCTGCAGGCGGAGTGAGGGTGGACTGTGGGGGCGCCATGACCACAAATGTACAGGGCTGGTTCCGAGTTTCAGGGCCTGCTGAAGAGGTGAGGAGATGCAGGGAGTTCCCCATAGCCTGACGCTGGCCACAACAGCCCGATTGACGGTCAGACTGTGGGGAACAGAACTTTTCCATTACTGCTGGGGATCACGGCTTCTTCATGGAGCCGCAATGGCATGGCAACAGAACACCATGCCACCATCGCTCCATGCAGCAGCCAGGCTGGGCTAGCCGGGGAGTTGTTTGGATGTCCAGGTGGCCAGAATCAGGGTACAGCTTACTCATTCAGGCTGGTAGACCTGATTCTGATCCCACAGGCACATCTAGCCCCAGTGGAATCAGAATCAGGTGCACCAGAGCACATCACGATTCTGACATGCCAGACAAGCGGGAGACACACTCAATAGAATTGGCTTCAATGCAAATAAAAACAAAGAAAGGAATGCCATTATATTGATAGCAATGGAATGAATAAAAATACTCCAATATCACACTAAAGACACATAAGGGACAGGAAATATAACCAGATTTAAGGGGGGGGACAAGATCTGATGCAAGAGATAAGGGCGTTGGGGCCACTTGGCAACAGTGATCATAGCATGATCGCGTTTCATTCAATAAATGGAGGAAGGATGGCAAGGAAATCCACAATACTACCTTTTAACTTTCAAAAGGGAGACTATGGTAAAAGGAGGAAAATAGTTAAGAAAAAACTAAAAGGAGAAGTTGCAAAGGTTAAAGATTTACATCAAGCATGGATGTTGTTTAAAAATACTATCTTGGAAGCCCAGACCAGCTGTATGCCACATTTTAAGAAAAATAGAAGGAAGTCCAAAAAACTGCCAGCATGGTCTAAAGGTGAGGTCATAAAGGCCATTGTAGCCAAAAAAGCATCTTTCAGGAAATGGAAAAAGGAGCCAAATGACAAAAAATGGAATCAACATAAGCACTGGCAAGTTAGATGCAAGACACTGATAAGGCCAGCAAAGAGAGAATTTTAGAAGTAAAAATGCATAATAAAGACTTTTTCAAGTACATTAATAGTAAAAATAATCCGTGAGAGAGTCCGTTGGACAAATAGATGATAGAGGGGTTAAAGGGGCACTAAGAGGGGACAATGCCATAGCAGAAAGACTGAATAAATTCTTTGCTTCAGTCTTTACTGAGGAAGATGTAGGGCTGTTACCCATGATTGAAATAGTATTTAAAGGTGATGCATTGGGAGAATTGAAAGAAATATTGATACACCGGGAAGATGTATTACAACTATTTGATGAACTGAAGAGTAGCAAATAACCTGGACCGGATTGTATACATCCAAGGGTGTTGAAAGAACTGAAATATGAGATTGTAGACCTACTATTAGTAATCTGTGAACTATCATTAAAATCATCTGTAATACCTGAAGATTGGAGGATGGCCAACGTAACGCCAATTTTTAAAAAGATTCCAGGGGTGTTCTGGAAAACTACAGATCAGTGAGCCTGACGCCAGTATTGGGAAAAATGGTAGATAGTCATGGCTTAATGGGAGACAGTCAACATGACTTTAGCCAAGGAAGGTCTATAAATTAATGAATGGAGTGGAACGGATAAACGTGGATCAATTGTTTACGCTATCAGAGTATAGAAAGACTAGGGGACATGTAATGAAGCTACAGGGTAAACTATTTAAGACAAATAAGAGAAAATATTTTTTTACTCAACGTGTAATCAAACTCTGGAATCTGTTACCGGAGGATGTAGTAAGGGCTGTTAGTATAGCTGGGTTTAAAAAAGGTTTGGACAAGTTCCTGGAGGAAAGGTCCATAAACCACTATTAAAAAGGGACCCAGGATATCAGTGCTTGACCCAGTACAAGCATTGTGGAACCTGTGTCTTTTGGGGATATTGCTAGGTATGTATAACCTAGATTGGCCACTGTTGGAAACAGGATACTGGGCTTGATGGACCTCGGTCTGACCCAGTATGGCATGTCTTATGTTCTTATGTTCTAAGGTCGTGTCTTACTAATCTGTTATGATAATTTTTGAAGGTGTGAATAAACAGGTAGACAAAGGTAAGTCGGTTGATATAATGTATCTGTATTTTTCAGAAAGCCTTTGACAAGGTCCCTCATGAGAGGCTCTTCGTGACATTAAAAAGTCATGGGATAGCAGATAGTGTATTATTGTGGACCAGAAACTGGTTAAACGATAGAAAGCAGAGGGTAGGGCTAAATGGTCAATTTTCTCAATGGAGAAAAGTGAATAGTGGAGTACCCCAGGGATCTGTGCTGGGTCCGCTGCTTTCTAACATATTAACATATTCATAAATGACCTGGAAATGGGAATAATGAGTGAGGTAATCAAATCTGCAGATGACCCAAAACTATTCAAAGTTGTTAAAACCAAAGAGAATTGTGAAACGTTTCAACAGGACCTTGATAAATTGGAAGACTGGATGTTCAAATGGCAGATGAAATTTAATGTGGACAAGTGCAAAGTTATGCACCTAGGAAAGAATAACCCAAACTATGGTTACACGATGCAAGGTCCCACATTAGGAACCACCAACCAGGAAAAAGATTTAGGTGCCATCATGGATAATAGGTTGAAACCTTCTGCCCAGTGTGCAGCGGCAGCCAAGAAAGCAAATAGAATGCTAGGTATCATAAGGAAAAGAATGGAGAATAAAACAAAAGATATTATAATGCCTCTGTATCGTGCATGGTGCAACCGCACCTTGAATATTGTGTGTAATTCTGGTTGCCGTATCTTAAAAAGGATATAGCATTATTAGAAAAGGTACAGAGAAGAGCCACCAAAATGGTAAAGGAGATGGAAGGATACCCCTATGAAGAGATGCTAAAAAGGTTAGGGCTCTTCAACCTGGAAAAGAGACGGTGGAGGGGAGATATGATAGAGGTCTATAAAGTTTAATTAATCCAGTGTAATGGGTAAACGTAGATCAATTGTTTACGCCATCAAAATATAGAAAGACTAGGGGGCATGCAATGAAGCTACAGTATAACCTATTTAAGACTAATAAGAGAAAATATTTTTTCACTCAATGCTTATTCAAACTCTGGAATTTGTTACCAAAGTATGTAGTAAAAGATGCTAGTATAGCTCGATTTAAAAAATGTTTGGATAAGTTCCTGGAAGTAAGGTCCATAAACCATTATTAAAGGGGACCCGGGAAATACACTGCTTGCCCCAATGCAAGCATTGTGGAACCTGTGTCCTTTGGTGAAACTGCTAGGTATTTGTGATGTAGATTGGCCATTTTTGGAAACAGGATACTGGGCTTGATGGACCTTGGTCTGACTCAGTATGGCATATCTTATGTTCTTATATCAGGACTGTCAATTATTGAGTACTGGCTACACTGTCTACCAAGTGGATGTAGCAACTCTAAACATTGTTTCATAAAGATACATCTTTAATGTCTTTAATACTTGAATGTGACCACATACAAGAGGAAGTGACTGTTTAAAATAACCTCCTAAAAGTGCACTGAGCACCTGAACACCTACAGGCCAATAGTCAAAATAAGTTATATGCTCACTGGCGGCCAGTGAATGTATAAGCTGTCTATTCATACATTTTTAGAATTTATATGGATAGCATCAGGCCTTTTAAAACATTTAACAGCCCGATGCTGTTCATATAAGAAAGGGTCAGAGCAAAGCTGGCAAAAAATGTATCCAGATAGCAATAATATTCAGCCTCTCTCCAGATAAGGTATACATTCAGTTCAGGCTTGCTATTCAGGCATCATGGTGACTATACTATCCATACCTTTGCGGATAGCAGCACTGTATATATGGATTAAGTCAAATGATATAGCTGATGCTTAACTTAAGCCCATCACCGCCAGTGCTCCTATGAAGCTGAGTGGGAGTCCTCTGCCCATGCTGCTGCCAGCAGGGTTATGTGCTTGGATACTGTGTTTTTAGTCAACTAAAAGCATGATATCACAGCATCTCCCCGCACCAGCAGCTGCTTGGGCAAAGGACTCCCGCTTACCTCATGGGAACGCTGGTCACTGTACCAGCTCATTATCAGCCCCCTAGTTCACACATGTGCCTTAGTATATTGGCATTATTAAGGATTAACTCGTGGGTTGTTCAGGTAAACAACCAGCAGCTTCAGTGAGCCAGACTAACAAACTGTACATTGCACTGTGTTTATTTTCAACATTTTTTTTTTTACTTCTGTCGCCAAAAGACAAGATTATTTGTTCAATGTGGGTAGTTTCCAAATGTATAGTCCATACAAGGCAACTGAGAACACTGATTGTGTGGTAAACTATGAAATCATTTTTCTGCTATGCAAAACTGGATACTTTCATGTCAACTTTTACTCATTTCTAGTAAAACTGAACACCCTTAGAAGACTTTTTAGAAAGATTAATGGTGCCAAAGCTTAATCCTTGGCTTTGCTGAAACTGAGTTAAGCACAAAGGATCTTTATGGTATTTGACTTTCTACAGTATTCCAGAAGCACACAGCATTAGACCGTTCCAATTCATTGTTTATGGGCTGCCCTGCAGATTCCACACAGTTCAAAATGTCATTGTCTTGCATGTTCCATGCTCTAAGAGCTTTGACCATTTTCTTTTTACCCTGCATGATTCCTCTTGCTTCTCTGTGCAGCAACCTAATCTTGCAGGTTTGTGGCAGAATGCCTGGTAAAACTTCCAGTTACCTCATCAACAGTTATCTATCCAAACAGATGCTTGCTCGTAATATATGGGGGTTCATTTTATAAAAGGGAACCTGTGTAAATGTACAAAAAGGTGCCTATTTTATGCCTTTATAAAGGGAACATAGGGGCCTATGTGGTTTTATAAAAGCACATAGGCCCCATACAATGACCCACAGTAGCACATAATTCTCTCACACGAATGTGCACTTGCTCAGAATAAGGTGTAAATTGCATGTGTGGTCTATGCATATACATGCATATTTAATAAAATGCTCCACCCAGACTGCTACCCCAGGAACACCTACATACAGACTGCATAAAAATAGGCATGATCTGATTGTCTTCTTTTTATATATGCATGACCATATGCAATTTTAGAACAGCTCATTTCCACAAGTAAAATATGTCTAGTCACTGAAGTATATTTACTTTTCAAAGGGCCCTTATGTTTAGAACCTGAAAAGACATTGATAGCCACAGATGTACCCTTTTTTCATTATTAAACCAAAAAAACAAAATAAAACAAAGTACCCAGGACAAAAACCATAAGGGGAAAACATGCAGGGGCATGGCTTTGGGAATGCTTTCCAACATAGGTTTGTAGAAAGGGATAGTGAGACTATTGAATTATATACTGGACACATGTTATGTCTCACCATGGTTTTTCCAGCTTCCAAATTCTTGTATGGTAACTATAAGGAGAAGAGGCAAATGAAATGTGCCTACCTATTTCCTGCTTGTCCCCTGCAGCCCATAAAATAACAATGCCAGCAGGTTACCCCCTCTCTCATCTAAATGTCTAAAAAAAATGGGTTTTTGGACAGAAAGGGAATATCCCCAGCTGGCACTGTTCTTTCATAGGGGTATGTGTATGTTGAGTCAGTGTATGTGTGTGTGTAGAATGTGAATATGGGTGAAGATTATATGATTGTGGGTTTGTTGCAAGAAGGTTGCACCATCCTTCATAGATGCCTTGGGGGTTTTTCCATGTTTATCTCTGTCTGCCTTTCTTGATCTTGGTTGAGTTGCTTGGTTGAAGGGGAGAGGGTGCAGAGGGTCTTTTGTAAGAGGGGGGTCTGCAACATTCCATAACCTCTGTTTCCCATAGAGAACAATTAGGATTCTTTGGATACATCCATTGTCAGAAAATACTGACCCAATGTTTCAGGTTTTCAGACATAGATCACATAATTACATTATTTTCCAGCAAACTGAGTTTAGTGACTGACCCTTTGATGAGATGTTTTGCCCCAGATGGATAAACATAGGCCCATTTTCACTAATTCTTTCCAACATTCCATATATTGGAAAGAATTAATTTGCAAGCGAGGAAAAAATAATTGGCAGAATTCATATATTGCATTATTCTGTTCTTCCTTAGCAACTCAAGGGGCACACTGCTATATTTTCTATAGCTGCCCTTGCAGCGTCTACTTATATTGTAAGTTGAGTTCACGAGCTTGGTGAGTCTGAAAAAGAAATCTATGAGGTCTCATAGAAGTACCTTTTATGCTGTTCTAATAAAAACTATCAAAATCCTAAAGACTTCTGTGAAGTAAAGGAACAATTTTGCATTGTTTTAAATCAGGAGTAGTAGAAAATCTTGGATTTGTTGAAGCCATGCAACGTGCAGGATTGGTTCTTCCATTAAGCAAACCTGATGTTTTGTCTAGAGTTCCGAACCTTTGGAAGTATGTATTTTCTCCCCTCCTCACCTATCCTAACCACAGATATGCCAAGTCTCACTCATTAGGAGGCTCTCTCATTCTCACACTCTTTCAGCTACTGCACTTATCCTGATCATTGCTTTCATGAGAGACAAAGCTAACAGGTAAAAAGCGAGGTGACCTTACCTCTACGAAGGAAGCTGGGCACACCTTCCTGCATACAGCCTCCTCCTGTCTCATCCCTTTTCCCTGTACCTACAGCACACACACTTTGAATCCTCTGCACATACCTTTTGCCATTGAGCGGAGAGCAATTTTGAGCCCAAAGCATTTACCAATACTGCTTCCACTATGTTTGGACTCTTTCAGAGGCTCTAAAGAAAAGCAAATATCATTTTATTCTGCTTTTTTTCATTTGCAAAACAATATTGCATTTAAATCTTCCTCAATTTATACCCTGGATTCGCCATCTGAAAAGAAATCTCTCTTAGGACTTCAATCTCACTCTTTGGGGTGGAAAATATCACTCTTTGGGATAGCTCACCCTTGGCATCTCTGTCCTAACCCAGGCAGACTGAACATAAGTGCTCCCTCCCCCATAGGCCCAGCCTGATTTCCCCATGCCCCATGTTGTAAACAAGGAAATATTTTGGGGTCTGGCTGCCACTGCTTCTCATCATTCTTTACCGCCTCCATAGGTCGAGGACGAGGTGAGTTGCTGCTGCTGACTCCCAGCCTGCCGTAAACTGCTGAGGGCCCCTGGCCAAGGCTAGCAGAGGATCCGCTTTGGCCCTTCTATCCTGCCCTTGTATTTTTACTATGAATGCAGAATTTTTCTTCCCCAATTTTAGAAAGCTAATTTTGTGTGTTTAGGGCAGAAGGCTGAAGGTTTGCTTAGGGTGCTGGGTATTCATGCGCTGGCCCTGGTAATTACGTGCAGTCATACATTAATACACAGAGATCCTCTGTGAGCCCAACTTGAGCAAGAGTGCTGAAGAGTTCCAGGTTTCTACCCGCCATCTGCAGGCATCCAACAGGAACATGGAGCTTCTTTAATACTCTGATAGAGGGAGGTGCAACAAAGCATAACATCTGTACTTTACAGTACAAAAGCCATGAGGATAGCTCATGAGGGCAGATATTGAAAACTTTTATAAAAGCTTTCTGAGGCATCTAGCCTCCAGGCAGGGCAGTTCCAAGGGCTATATGAAGGGCACAGTCACACATAGTGCAAGTACGTTACCACTGGGCTCCTGGAAACCCAATAAGAGTGAATTGCTGCATGTGGCTGGGAAGGTGGGGGGGGGCGCCATGTTCACAAGTTGCATAAGGCGCGTTTCTTTTTTTTTTTTTAAGTATTAACAATCTTTATTAAGAAATAAACAAATATTACAATCAAGTCCACATCAATGGGAAAGGAAGGAGAAAAGAAAAACAAGCAAAACTTTCTTACACTGTGTAGGTATATGCTGGGCCCGTGAGAAATAAACATTTAGCCCTGTTTAACTTGGTAAAGAAGAAGAAAAAAATGTAAACAGATTCTTTACTAGACAGGAAGACCTCCAACTGATCAGATTCCATAAACACATATTTAGTCTGCTCATAAAGCAAGATGCATTTACAAGGATACTTTAACAAAAAAGAAGCACCTATTGCCAGGGCGCGGGCTTTTAAAAGAACAAAAGCTTTCCTCCGCCTTTGAGTAAGTCTACAGACATCCGGAAAAATCTGAATCGTATTCCCACAAAACACTTGATTTTTCTTAGAAAAAATATAGCTGAAGAATTAAATTCTTATCCATTAAGGAAACAAAAGAAACAATTAGGGTAGCACGTTGATTTATCTCATCTAAAGACGACTCCAAAAAAGCAGAGAGGTCTAAAGTATGAGACAAGGAAACATCACCCGCTTCCCTGACAACAGGAGAAGAGACTTCCGCGGAAACCAAAACAGGAACATAGTAAACTGAGGAAAATGTTATAACATTTGGATCTTCAATCAATAGAACCTCCTTAAAATACCTATATAACAATATAATAGCAGATAGGTAATGAGTACGGGGAAAATTCAAAAATCTTAAATTTTTCACACGATTCGTATTCTCCAAGGATTCTAATTGATGATGTACTATGAGATTATCTCGAATAGAAGAAGCAGCGGCCTGCATCATGGAAACCTACCCTCTAATTTGTTCAAAACAGTATTACACTTTCCAAAAGACTCATCATGGGCACCCAACTTTTGAACCACCTCTTTAGAAAATTGAGATACCTGGGAAAGAGACGCACGCAGAGAAAGTTCCATGAGTGCAACCACTTCCCAGATATCCTTCAAAGATATTTCGGCTGGAGAAGTAACAGCCATGGGCGGATCAGAAAAGTCCAACACAGACGGTAAAGCAGAACATGTAGCCTTGTCCACAACAGTCAACAAAGAAGAAGGAGTTCCCAGTTCACCCAAGGAGGGCCCTCCAACCAGTATATCCACTCCGGGAGGCGAGGTCCTCAAAGACATGACTTCCTGACTGGGTAGGGCCAACCCCAATGCATGTAGAGAAGTTTCAGAGACAGTACTCACGGTCCTGCTGGATATATCCTGCTCCTTCTGTTCAGCTGTGGCACTCTGAAGATGACGATCCATGGGGCCCACCAGCTTGATGGACTTAGAACGAGGCTACAAACATCTTTTTCCTCTGCTTACCCATAGGGACCCAATGCATTTCTCTGTACTCCTCAATACTCCAAAGGGGCTCCAAAGGGGTGTGGCATGCCCCTTTGGTCACGCCCCTTCGGTCACGCGACCGCAGTGCATGCCCGTGGGTCGCGTTCTACGGTGGCTGATGAATTTAAAACGGCCCGGGGGGGGCAGATCTCGATCACTCCTCCTCCTCCTCCGACAGAGAGCACACAGGCACAAACTCACAATCTGCTTCCTTCCCCACATAGGGCGCATTTCTAGTTTGGTAAGTCCTGGAATAGGTCGTTAGGAGTCCCTCTTTGATCTAGGACAGCTCTGCAAATAAATAAAGAAAGAAATAAAACAGAGGAAGGGTTTTCAGTGTTTTGATTGCTTTATTGGCAGAGTAAGATGCGCCTCTCTAAGCATGCATGCTCTTCCCTGGGATCCTTGAGCTATCTGTACTCAAAGGACGTGATCCACTTAAGCTTCAAGATCCGCGATTCCGAGACAGGAGGAATACTTCCTTACTTACAAAGAGGACCAGAGCAGGAAATATTTCTTCTCTGAGGCTGAAGAAAAGTCCCAAAGTCCACTACTCCCGCAAAAGCTGGCATGCTCAACTCCCCAGAGAAAGGGTTGTATTTACTCATCTACACTGGAAGAAGGAAGAATTAAATATCATTGAATAAGAGCTCCTGTTTGTCATATCAAAATCATATCCCATGCAAAATATGTGTGACTATTAGTGATGTTAATATTTGATTACTGTTTACAATATTGTAGCCCACATTGGATAGTTTCGACCCATAAGGTGGTATAATATTCAATACAGAAAAGAATTTGATAGCAATGTTTGTTATTTCCTTAAATGAAAAAAATAAGTCTGTAATAAAACACAGCCTACAATTAACCATAAAAATATAAGTAGATATTGGAGAAAGAAGTTTAATGTAAGGTGCACTAGGGCAGATAAATTTTGAGTTTTATAAGACAAAAAATCATGTAATACAATCAGCATATTTGAAGTCATTTCTCCTGTGAAAAATGCCCACTGTTACAGTATTTCATGGACTTAAGAAAATTGCAACAGTTATGCTGTAAGACTGCAACATCTAAATATACAATGTAATATTCTCTTTTAATACAGATTTGTAGAAAGATGTATGTGCAGCATTATGAGGCCGCATACTGGCAGAACTGTATATCTGGACATATATTGTTACGAACAATAATTGGCAAGAAAACCTTTTTTGGGGGAGGGATTGGTTTAGTGAAAGAAGCAAAGAATTATTTTATATGCGATCTGCAACTCCTTGGTTCTTTTCTCCTTGCTTTTGTGCAGTGAATTGGTCATGTTCTAATTTTATCGTGCCACATATTTGACTTTCTCTTCTCAATACAAACAAAATCCAATTTTATCTGGGATATTTTTAAGCTGTTAACAATGACGGATGGCCAAGGTTCAGGTGCACTGGAATATTCAAATATTCTGTCTCTCTATATATTTTTGGCTCTGTATATAAAGACAGGCAGCTTTTTGTGTTCTGATTAATTATGATTTGGTGTCTGGGAAAAAAAACGCCTTCTATTCTCCAATATTAATTGGTTATTTAATTAGATATTCTACTAGCCTCAGATGGTGGGTAGCTAAAACGGTAGTTTAAAAAAAAACACTAGTTCCATACTGTTGCCTTTTTGTATCATATGAAGGTCACAATAAGATGTGATTGTTTGGCACAGCAGCGGTGAATTATGCCGCCCAGACAAGCTTTTAACCTATGTGCCTTCACTCTGAGTGAGACGCACGGGGCTGTTGCTCCCTTTAAACAGTTCTCTATTGAAGAGGATTCAATCACCATAATGAATCTGAGGCCAGGCAGCGATCTTCTTCACTGAAAGAATTTCTAAAAGATTATAGAATTTGTAAAACGAACAGCTCACCGACAAAATGACTGTGTGGGTGAATCAATTATTGCAGGGCTTGCAGTAGTCATAATATTTAGTACATATCATAGCGTGCTTCAGGTACAATAAGCTATGTTAAGATTTTATTCCCCTGTTCATGCTAAAATTGATGTGTTATGTGTACACCCAGCTTGGGTGATATGCAATATCTAGTTAAGGCTGGTATTGAACTAATAAAAACAATTCTATTTGCAACAGAAACAGCCAATGTGCATCTCATGGGATCTAACAGACATACAGATCTACAATATATAAAGACCAATTGTATTAGTGCTAATTCACTGTAAAATGCTAAAGCAAGACAGATCAATGGTGTAACTGCTGTGATACTGATAGCATGTAATCCTGGTCCTTTTTTTTTTTTATATGAATTGAGTTTAGGGATTCTTATCATTTAGTGGAGAGGGAAGCTTACTCTCTAGGACCCCATCAGAGGAACACAGTTTCTGCCATCCCCAAATTATATATATATATACACACACACACAGTACTTTTACCATGGACACACCATAGGGTTATTTTAAAAGCCTTAGTCACAATTTAGATGTCCAAAAATGTGCATATGGAAGTCCAAATCACAGAGATGTCCCCAGAGACATTTCACAAATCACTTTTAAAGATGTCTCTGGTACAGGGTTGTGGCAGAGACATGTCTGGGGCAGTGCAATGGACTTAGACATACCCACTTGGTTTCAGAAATATTGGGAATGTCTGTCATCCTGTCCAAGTTTAGTTCTACTCCAATCACAAATAGGCATCAGGAAAGTGCTTATTTTGGCTGTGAAACATCCAGAGGGTGCAGAGAAGATGGCGCTCTCCCATCTCCAATCCTCTCCACGATCACGATGGTAGCAGCAGTGGGATTTGAAACCTGGCTTTGCTGGTCTTAGCCCACTGTGGTGACCATTAGGCTGTTCCTAGGTGTCTCAAGTCTTGAATACTGTTCTGGGGATGTCTATGTCGACGCCCCGCAGATGTCCTGAACTTGAATGTGCCTGCTTTTTTGCAGACATTCTGGCTTGGAGGTCTTAGACTGCACCCGGACATCGTATGTAAAACGTGCCTTTTTATATATGTAGGACCCGATATTCAGCGATGTGGCTGGCACCATTAAGCAGCTAGTCGTCACTGATGAATCCTAAACCCAGCTAGTCAATGCTGAAGCAGGAAGCCAACCGGGCAAGGGAGATATTCAGCCACTGCCCGGCTAGCTTGAGTGGCAAAAGTTAGGACAGCCTTTGCCACGCCTGACTTTTGCCACTGAGGGATAACCGGGCAACGGTTGAATATCTCCACTGACTGATTATGTCCAGGCTCCACCCATGGAAAGCCCCCAGAGTGCTCCAGTGCTAACTGGTTAGCACTGGGTCATGTAGCGGTGGTACCCAAGGATATTCAGTAATACTAACCATGTTAATTAAATACTGCTAACTATCCCACTTTGCAGCATGTACACAGTTTGCAGATACAACTCACACAGTCAAAGGAGCTGTTAAAGTTACAGAAATCTCTGTGCAGAGCAGCGAAAGCAGGGATTAGAGATGACATTGCACAGCTTGCTGACAGATGCCACTGGGCTTGCTCACACTGAAAAACAAGAGAAACAAATACAAGCAGAGAAAAGCATTGCATGATGCATTGCTGTGGGTGTGTGTGTGTCAATAAGTGAGTGAGTGGATGGGGTGATTATAGTGGAAGTGAAAGCTGAGTGATTGAAAGGATGGCGATATTGCTGGCTAGGGAGGGCTGACTAAGTGGATGGAAAGACTGAATGCATGAGAGGATGGAGGAGCGATCAATGGCAGAAGCCTGAGTGGATGGTAGGGCTATGAATGATAGGAAAGTGTGAGTGAGAGAAAGGGGTTTTGGAGTGAGAGTATGAGGGTTATGAGGGCAGGGGGAGGGGGAGTGAATGAGCGCATAGGGAGAATATCAATAGTGAGTTGGGGCTGACTGAGTTAATGAGATTTATAAGTGATGGGGTGAGCTAGGTAAGCGATAGCATGAGTGAGTGGTGAATTATAAATGGTGGAGGGGCTGAGATGGTGAATGGAGGGTTATTATTGTCAGGGGTACTGAGTCAGTGAGTTGATGGGGTTATCAAAGGCAGGGAGTTCACTGTGTGTAGGAGAGGATGAATAAGCAGCACACATCCTCAGGATCCGTCAGCAGGGCTCTCCACCTTCTATGGCTCTGACATCCTCAGAGGGCCTCATCTTTTTCAGAAGGCGGGCTCAGTCTCTTCACCTTACGTTGTACTGACATCTTCAGTGGCATCTTCTTCAGGAAGTAGGGCCTGGGTTCTTCACCTGCCATGGCACTCAACTCTTTAGTGGTCTCCTGTAGCATGAGAGATCTCTGCTGGCTCTCTTCCCCAACATCTAATTCACCAATACTCAGGGCCGGCCCGTCCATTGAGCAAGAATGTTTTTTGCACAGGTCCCCGTGTTTCAGGGGGCCCCACGCAAAGAACATTCTGCTTTTTTAAAAATTAAATTTAAAAAAAAAAAAAAGATGGCTGCTGCAGCTGCCGCCGCAGCAGCAGCAGAATGGAGTGTCCCGCGGGGCCCCCTCTGCCCGGCTGAGCTCTCCCTGCCCGGCTGAGCCCCTCTGCGCCAGCTTTCAGATACGCAAAGGGAGAGTGTCTCCCTCGCGTCTCTGTTAAGCCCGCAGGGGCTGATGGGAAGCAGGGGCTGATGGGAAATTTCCCATCTGCTCCTGCGGGCTTAACAGAGACGCGAGGGAGACACTCTCCCTTCGCGTATCTGAAAGCCGGCGCAGAGGGGCTCAGCCGGGCAGGGAGAGCTCAGCCGGGCAGAGGGGGCCCCGCGGGACACTCCATTCTTCCGCTGCTGCGGCAGCAGCCAGCTTTTTTTTTTTTTTTAATTTTCCATGAGACGATGGGGGAGGGGGGGTTAGGACTGGTAATGGGCTATGGAGGGGGTTAGGACTTGACTTGAGGTGGGCTGTGGGCTGTTGGGGGGGGTTAGGACTGGTAATGGGCTATGGGGGGGTTAAGACCGGTAATGGGCTGTGGGCTGATGGGGGCTGTCTGGAAATGGGGTGATGGGGGTTAGGACTGGTAATGGGCTATGGGGGGGTTAGGACTGATAATGGGCTATGGGGGGCTAGCACAGGAAATGGGCTGATGGGGAGGGGTTAGGACTTGAGCTGGGCTGATGGGGTTAGGACTGGTAATGGGCTGTGGGCTGTTGTGGAGGGTTAGGACTGGTAATGGGCTATGGCGGGGTTAAGACTGGTAATGGACTGTGGGCTGATGGGGGCTGTCTGGAAATGGGGTGATGGGGGGTTAGGACTGGTAATGGGCTATGGGGGGGTTAGGACTGATAATGGGCTATGGGGGGCTAGGACAGGAAATGGGCTGATGGGGAGGGGTTAGGACTTGAGGTGGGCTGATGTGGTTAGGACTGGTGATGGGCTGTGGGCTGATGGGGGGGGGGTTAGGACTGGCAATGGGCTATGGGGGCCTGACTGGAAATGGGCTGATGGAGTTAGGACTGGAAGTGGGCTGATGGGGGGTTAGGACTGGTAATGGGTTATAGGGGGGGCTTAAACTGAAAATGGGGTGATGGGGGGTTAGGACTGGAAGTGGGTTGATGGGGGGCTAGGACTGGTAATGGGTTGGGGGTTGCTATGACTGGAAATGGGCTGAGTGGAAGGGGAGGCTTGAACTGCAAATAGCTGATGGGGAGGGGGCTTGGAATGGAAATGGGCTGTGAGGGAAGGGAGCTAGGACTGAAAATGGGCTGATGGAGCAGCTAGGATAGGACTGGAAATGGGCTGTTGGGGGGAGCTAAGATTGGAAATGGGCTGTGGTGGGGGCTTGAATTGAAATGGACTCATGGAGGGGCTAGAACTGGAAGTAGGCTCACGGGGGGGCTTGGACTGGAATTGGGCTGAGTGGAGGGGAGCTAGGATTTGACATGGGCTGATGGTGGGGCTAGGAAATGACTAGAAATGGGCTGATGGGAGGGCTAGGATTGGAAATGAGTTGATGAAGGGACTCGGACTGGAAATGGATGGGGGAGCTAGGACTGGAAATGGGCTGATGGGGGGCTAGGACTGGAAATGAGCTGATGCAGGGACTAGAAGGGAATGGATGCTGGATGAGACTGGAACTAGAAGGGAGCTGATGTTGGGGGAGGATTAGAATGGGATGGGGCTTTGAGAGTAAAATGAAGAGGGGAAAAATATTTTGTGTGGGAGGGTTGAAAAATCTACAATTGGTCTGGTATTGGGAGAGTAAGTGGGGATTGAGGATGGAGGGGTAAAATTTGTGTGGATGAAATAGGAATGAGGAAAGAGCAAAAGGAGAAAGATTAGTATGTTAAAGCAGATGTAGAGAGAGAGAATGGAAAAAAAACTAGGAGAGAGAAGAAACGACAAATGGACAGCAGACGATGGAGAGTTAGCAGAAAACATGAAGAAACCAGAAGAAAGTGGCTGGAGCAATTGCAACTGAAAAAAAATGCACAAAAGGTAGAAAGATATCTCTTTATTTTGAATTTATTAACTGGAATATGAAAGCTCTGGGAAATGTGCATCATTAACGTCTGCGCTTTGTTTAGTACAAGAGGAAATTAATTTATAGTTTTATTTCTACAGTGTTGTTGTACATTCCAAGTTTGGCTTTTGGGGTTCCCAGTTTAATTATTGCCTTCCTGTTTCTAAATTGTGATTCCTTGTTTGGTGATGGTCTATGTTCTGCATGTGTAACTGAGCTGAGGTATTCTGTTTATGTAATTCCTATTTGACATTGCCACTTGTTCTCTTTCCCCAGTATTCTCTGAAATGTATTGGTTTAATATTTGCAGTGTTGCCTTTTGATAGGTAGGGTATGGTGCTTTGTGAGTCCTGATAATGCTGTCAGGATACGGCGGGTTTGCTATGGGTTCTAAATGGGCAGCGTTTGTAGTAGTTCCTAATGTGCCTGGCGGTTGGCACTGGATTATAGTAATGTAGAAATCTTTTAGTCTTTCTTTATCCATACACTCATTAAGAGACATGTTTACTAAAAGTTAGTGTATGGTAACATTATGCAAATGTTTATGCAAATAATGCCACTTATGCAAATGAGGCCCCACACCGAGTCTCCGCACATGGCCCCGCACCCCCCTTGGGCCGCCCCTGCCAATACTGCTTCAATGACCACAAGTTCCATCTCTTTATTCTACCTGAAAGTATTTACCACACACTTCCACCCTCCTTATATACATCTCTCCCCAACTCTCTCTCTTTCATACAGAAACATTTGGCTCCCCTCCTCTCACACACATCTTTCTCCTCTTCTCCCACTGCTTGCCTGCGCCTTTATCACACCTGCATCCTTCCCTCATTTCTCTCCACCCCTCTTTTCATGCCCCCTCCCCTCTCTTCTTCATCATCCCCAGTCTATCCTCCATCTTTCAATTCTTTCCATTTTGCCCTCCTTGTCTATATTTTGCCTTCTCTCCTATCCTCCTTCTTTCTTACCTCTCCCCTGCCACTTCTTTCCTTCCTCACCGCTTTCACCTCTACTCCACCTTTCTTCCCCTCTTTCCTGTCTTCAGTGCACTTTTTCCTCCATCACCTTTCACACTGTTTCCTTTAGTCCCTTTTCACTTTCTCATCCACTCCTTACTTCCTTTTCTCATACATCTTCCTCTCCACCATTGCACCCACTTCACCGAAGGTCTGTGATTTAGCACTTATGTGGATTAGTCCAGCAGCCTTCTTGGAATCCTGTAATGACAGAACCATCCTCACCTTTGCTCCTTGAAGGAACAGAAAAAGTGAATCCCTACTCACTCTGCCTTAGGGGCTTCTAGCAAAGCTCTCCTGAACCAGCTGCATCACAGTCCACGGGGACTCCAGGCAGACATAATACTGCTTATCTCTATGGCCTCTTCTCACTCACATTTCTGCTTTGAACAGGAAGTGTGTGTATGGATGGAGTGGGGCCCTTGGGGACTGACAGTATTGCACAGTCGATGTTTCCATGGCTCATCACTGCTCGTGCTCCAGGAGAATTGCAATAGGAAAATCTGCATCTTGCTGCAGCTGCAGCCAGGACAGCTATGAGCATTTGCTTATTCTGCACCACAAGCCTGTAATGGGTAGTGGCATGGTATCTTTATAAAATACTAGCACAAGTCCTGCAGAAATAGAGGCTTGATTGAAACCACAGACATTTACTCCTACTGAGGAGGAGGCACATAAAGTACACACATATGTACATATTTAACAAATACTTGCCCATACTCTTCCCCTGAGCATACTACTCTAAAATCACTTACAAATGAGAGTCTAATTGCATCACATGTACTTTTAAGAGTGAGATAATTTTATGAGAGGCCCTTTACAAGTATATACTGGCATATACAGTACATGTGAAGATTCCTTTATAAACTTACCTCCAAAGACACTATGGGCCAGATATTTAAGCGGTATTTACATGGCTTACAGCCCTGTAAACCGTGTAAATGCCTTAAGTCTGGATATTCAACGGCACTTACACAGTTGCCTCCTAACTCCACTACATGCCCCAGTGCTATCCGGTTAGAATCGGGGTGTGTCAGGGGTGTTCCGGGGCAGAGTGGAGACAGGGAGTACTGCTAACGGGGTAGCGGCAATATTTATTTATTTATTTATTTATTTATTTATTTAACAGTATTTCTAAACCGCCTTATCTTAATAATCAAGGTGGTATCACAGCAAGCAATCAGGTAAAGTGTGTGTGTTGTACATGCAGTGAGGATAAAACTTAGTTGTGTGAGGGATGTGTTGGGTGCTTGATTTGTTTGAGCTATATACAGGGTGGGCTATTTACAGTGGTGCTAGAATCATATTTTATATATATTCAGTTGTTTGGGAGGATTGGAGTGCTGTTATCCATTCTCTTAGGTTATGTGATGTGACCATAGTGCTCTATGAACAGCATGGTTTTCAGTTGTTTTCTGAAGTCTTTGAGGTCTGGAGTTGCCCTTAGATCGTCCGGTAGATTGTTCCATATTGTTGGAGCAGCCATGGAGAGAGCTCTGTCTGTTGTGTCCTTGCGTGTGTGCTTGTACTCATTTGGGGTGCTGACTCGGTTGCGTGTTTGACTTCTTCTGGGACGTGCGCTGGTTTCCGGTTGTATGAGCAGGTGGAGGCTGTTGGCTGATGTGTGTTCTTTTATCTTAAATAGGTTTATGATAGTCTTGTATCTGATGCGAGCAATGATTGGGAGCCAGTGTAAGTCCTTTAGTGTAGGTGTGATGTGCTCCTGCCTTGCGGCTCCGGATATGATTCGAGCTGCAGTGTTTTGTGCCAGCTGTAGTGGTTTGAGAGCTTGTTTTGGTAGTCCGAGGTATATCGGATTGCAGAAGTCCAGTATTGGGGTTATCAGTGCTTGACAGACTGTACGGAAGTGTTCTGGAGCGAGGAGTGGTTTCAGTCTCCTGATGATTCGCATCCTGTAATATGCTTTTTGGATTGTTTTGTCTATGTGTGGTTTGAGGTTGAGTTTACTGTCCAGAGTAACCCCAAGGTATCTCACCTCCGATCTTATCGGTATCGTGGTGCTTTGTATCTTTATGTTTGGTGGGTGTGTGAAGCTTTGGTTTCGAGTGATGATTAAAGCTTCAGTCTTGTTGTAGTTTATAGCTAGATTGTTGTTTTGGCACCACTTCGCCATTTGGGTAAGGCAGTCTGCTATCTTAGAGAAGTCCGGGTTTTCGATTGATATCGGGGAGTATACCATTATATCGTCTGCGTATATTGTGTATTGGATGTTGTTCTCTTTCATAATGTTGCATATTGGTTGGATGTAGATGTTAAAAAGGAGTGCTGAGAGTGCGGATCCTTGTGGTACTCCTTGTTGGACGTTTATGGGTCGGGAGGTGTCCTGTCCCACCTTGACCTGTAGCTGTCTTTCTGTTAGGTACGAGTGGAACCATTTTAGAGTGGTACCGTGTATACCAGTGTTCTTCAGTCTCTCCAGGAGTATATTGTGATCAACTGTGTCGAACGCTGAGGAGATGTCGATGAAGATCATTATAATTCCATTCCTGATGTCGTCAATTATTCTTATGATGCTGTCGAAGAGGTAGATCAGGAGAGTTTCGACTCCATGGTTGGGACGAAATCCGTGTTGGTTGTCGTCGAGAGTTCCGTGTTCGTCAATGTGTTCCTGAAGTTGTAGTTGAACCGTCTTTTCGATTATTTTTGCGAGGAAGGGTATGCTGGAGATTGGTCGGTATGCTGCTGGGTCCTTTTTGTCGAGAGAAGTTTTCTTTGTGATTGGTCTTACTGAGGCAAGCTTTAATTGCTGTGGCATGAGTCCTTGAGTGAGTGAGTTGTGTACCATTTTATGAATGTTTGGTATGAGGCTTGCTTTGGTGGCTTTGACCCATGACACTGGGCAAGGGTCTGTAGGAGCAGTGCTTGTGTTGATTGTGGAGATGATGTCTGATATCTGCTCTTTTGAGGGTGAGTGGAATGTGCCCCAGGTTTTGGGGTGGACGTTCGTTCTGTTGGTTCTACTGGGTGTTGAGCGCTCTGTGGAGTGAAATTTGTCTTTGATGTGGTCGGCGAATATCTGTGGATCCACTTGTATTTCTCTTTCTGCTGCTTGCTCTTTTGTCAGGGTTTTTACTATTTCGAAAAGTTCTCTGGGTTTGTTGATGGAAGAATTTATCAGGTTTGTGTGGAATTCTCTCTTTGATTGGTTGATGTGTTCATTGTATTGTTTTTTGCTTTGTTAGGTAAAGATGTTGGTCGGAAGTAGTTTTGTTTTTTCTCCATCTCCGTTCAATTTTCCTGAGCTCCCTCTTTTCCTGTCGTATTTTTGCTGAGTACCATGGTTTGTTTTGTCTCTTGTTGTGGTGTTGTTTCTTGGTCCTGTCAACGGATGGTTTGGCGGCGTTAGCTAGGACATTGTTCCAGTTGGAAACTTGTTCCTCCAGGTCCTCTGAGTCAATGTTCAAGTGTTGTATTGTGTCCTGGATGAATTCGTCCTTGTCAAAGGACTTGAATCGTCTTTGTGTGTGTGGGAAGTTCGCTCTTTCGCTTGTCCAGTCTTCTTGTGATTGCAGATTTGTCTCGATTAAGTAATGGTCAGACCATGGTACTGGGGTGATGGTGGGTGTAGAGATTAGGTCTCTTGAAGTTAGGTAGTTTGATGCGAAGATGAGGTCTGGGGATGATCCTAGTCTGTGTGTTGGTGCATTGACTATCTGTGTGAATTGAAGTGATGACATTGCCTGAAGGAAGGCCTCTGCATCTTTTGTATTGGCGGACTTGAGGTTGAAGTCTCCGATTAGTAGTGCTGGTTTGTTGTTTGACGTTATGGCACAGGCTTCTTCGAGTATGAAGGCTAGTTCGTCGGGTGGAGCACGGGGTGCTCTGTAGGTTAGGCAGATTGCAATATTCTTGTTCTTGATGCTAATTGTGTTACACTGCTTTGTATCTGTGAGATTCAGTGTCTTGAACTTGAGTTCTGTTTTTGCTATTATTAGGACTCCTCCTCCACGCTTGTGGATGCGTGGGCAGTTGTATGCTGAGTAGTTGTTCGGTACTAGTTGGTTGAGTAGTACACTATCGGTAGGGTTGAGCCATGTCTCTGTGATGCATATTATGTCTGGCTGTCGCTCTTCAATGTGGTCTACCAGAGTGTGTATCTTGTTGCAGATGGATCTGGCGTTTATGAGCTCAATTGATGTTTTCTTTGTGGAAGAGGTTGTTGCGACGTGTGCTTCCTTAGGGCCGGTGTTGGGGTTTGATTTGTGTCTGTTTTGTCTCTTTGTTTGGGAGGTTGCGAGTGTCTCTTTGTGTGTGTGTTGTGGACCGAGATATGGCAGTGCAGTTGGTGGGTACCATGGTGTGTTTGTTTGGGGGTAGTGGGGGTGTGTAGTTGGTGGGAGGAGTTGTGTGACTAGTAGGTATAGTGGGAGGAAGTATGTGGTGTGCATGTTGATAGCTTGTGATGTTCTGATAGGGCGACGCCTGTGTCCTTAGGTTTTCGTCTGTTGTTTGCTTTTTTGAGGAGAGCTGTACTTGTTGCAGGGGCTTGTCCTGGGGATGTGAAGTTGTATCTTTTGCGGTGCGGGAGCCTGTCCCGTGGAGGGAGCCTGTCCCTTGGATGTGAAGCTGTATCTGTTGCGGTGCGGGAGCCTGTCCCGTGGAGGGAGCCTGTCCCTTGGATGTGGAGCTGGATCTGATGCGGTGCGGGAGCCTGTCCCGTGGAGGGAGCCTGTCCCGTGGATGTGGAGCTGGATCTGTGGCGGACGCCTTGGTGCGGGAGCCTGTCCCGTGGAGGGAGCCTGTCCCGTGTGTGTGGAGCTGGATCTGTGTTGGTCGCCTTGGTGCGGGGGCCTGTCCTGTGGATGTGGAGCTGGGTCTGTCGCGGTGCGGGAGCCTGTCCCGTGGAGGGAGCCTGTCCCGTGGAGGGAGCCTGTCCCGTGGATGTGGAGCTGGATCTGTGGCGGTCGTCTTGGTGCGGGGGCCTGTCCCGTGGATGTGACGCTGGATCTGTCGCGGTGCGGAAGCCTGTCCCGTGGAGGGAGCCTGTCCCGTGGAGGTGGAGCCGGATCTGTGGTGGTCGCCCTGTTGCGGGGGTCTGTCCCGTGGATGTGGAGCTGGGTTTGTCGCGGTGCGGGAGCCTGTCCCGTGGAGGGAGCCTGTTTCGTGTGTGTGCAGCTGGATCTGTTGATGAACTCTTGGTCTGACCCACTATGGTACATCCCAAGTCCCTATGTTCTTATCTAGCTAAAGATGACATTGCTCTAACATAGCATCAGTACTGGCATATCTCTGGGTTTAAGGTATCAATCTGGACAAACATGGTAATACCAAATATGGCCTATAAACGATGGTAGTTAACAACACTGGCATATCCCTGGGTTTACAGTATCGATCTGGACAAACATGGTAATACCTAATATGGCCTGTAAACGCTGGAAGCTAACAACAGTATCCAGAGGGAACTAGTCACTAGAGTGCCCAACACTGATCTTGGATTCTAGTCCCAAACATGAATTTCTACCCTTTAAATTAGTATTTTTATGGGAGGCAGGAGGATAATCCTAGCTGTAGAGAGTGGTGCTGCTGCAATCAGATGATTTAAACAGAACTATACATTCAATTATTGTTAGGAGTGCAGTTAATTCATATAAGTAATGAAGCAGTGTTGATAGTTTAAAAATCACTCAAATGAGTGTGACTTACGTGCCCCAGAGTTTCAGCTCTTTAGGCAGTTCGGCGTCTTCGGAGTTGGTATTCTGCGTTTCCACTGTGAGTTGGTGGATTGTCAGTTCCTTGATTGTACGCGAGCTCGACCCCGAGGGAGCTCAGCTGTACCAAGAGGGAGGTGTAGTCTCAGCGTCGTTTTTTCTGTTATGTTTCTGTGACGATCTTGGGGGTGCCTTTGCCTAAGGGCCGTGCCAAAGGGCCCTCTTGCGCGGCCCTCAGGCGCGGGCCCGCAAGGCGCGGGTGCGCCTGTGGCGTTCTCCTTTTAAATGGAGAGCTGTGCCCCGATTGGGTAGAGATGCTCTGAGACACGCTGCTGGAGGGGTGGAGCCAAAAAGCAGCTTCCCCCGAAGAGCTCTTTTGTGTGCAGCAAGGTCTTTTGTAGCTGGCTTGCTCTTTTCTTGCCGCCGATCTTCTGGAGCAGGGCAGGCTCCCTTCGATGAGGCTTCGACTCGGGTAGATGGCTCAGCTCCTCCTGGAGCTAAGCAGAGCAAGAGAGGATGCTGTGCCTGTGGCTTCTCCTTTTAAATGGAGAGCTGTGCCCCGATTGGGTAGAGATGCTCTGAGACACGCTGCTGGAGGGGTGGAGCCAAAAAGCAGCTTCCCCCGAAGAGCTCTTTTGTGTGCAGCAAGGTCTTTTGTAGCTGGCTTGCTCTTTTCTTGCCGCCGATCTTCTGGAGCAGGGCAGGCTCCCTTCGATGAGGCTTCGACTCGGGTAGATGGCTCAGCTCCTCCTGGAGCTAAGCAGAGCAAGAGAGGATGCTGTGCCTGTGGCTTCTCCTTTTAAATGGAGAGCTGTGCCCCGATTGGGTAGAGATGCACCACTACCTGGTTAGTGATCCGTGGCTAAAACTAGACCAGCTTTTGGCTCACCTAGTTTTAGTCGCAGATGCTAAGTGGGTAGTGGTATAATATCGCCGCTACCCAGTTAGTCTCTACGGCGGTTTTCTCTGCATGCCAAAACCAGACATTCAATGCCGTTGCCGCGGCATTGAATATCCAGGGTTAGGGGTGATTGGGCAGGGCTATGCGCCGTAGCTGCACATAGCCTGCCTAGTAGAATATTGGGCCCTACTTGAATAATAAAGTCCTTCCCCTTCTCCACTCTCCACCAACTTATTTTCTATAGAATATTATTCTCTACCTGCAGGGCAGGATTATGTTTTTGGTGCACACTGGCAAAACCAAACTGCACATCCCAGAGAGTAGGGTGGGGGCATGGAAGGGTATCAGATCCCAGAGAATGGAGAGCCAGAAGTGGAGCAGAGGAAGACCATTGTACCACAGCGGCACACCTTTGTAGCGACACATGAATCTGGCCTTAAAGTAAGCAGGAACAGGCTTTTCTTTAGCCAGAATATTTGGCAGTTTTCAAATTTGGCACCCTAGACAGTTGCTTGTGTTGCCAATGGCTAAATCAAGGCCTGCCTAACCACCACTAGTATACTCTTGGGGCTTCTCCACCTTCACGTGTGAATATGTGCATGGGGGTCCTACATGAAGTCTCCTTACCGGTCTTGAGGTGAACCAAGGTATTTGTTGAGCTTGGTCCAAAACCACACATTGCAACATTTGAATTTCTGAGACCTGCCTACATATAGGTGAATTATTTTCTTCTGTCAACATACTAAAAAAGCAAATATCTGTTCCTTGCCAAAGAAAGTCCAAGACTAGAAATTGCCATATGGGACTGTTTGTGTTCCTACTGCCAGAAATCACTTTCTGCATACCCAGTGGTGTGCACCACAGCGTGCCCATCTTTGTGCTGAGGAATGCACTAAGGTCAATAGTCAGAAGATTTGCCCATGTAACTTTGGGAGTTGACCCTGAAAAAACTTGGTTTTTGAATCCCCTCCCACCTGCTTACTGCATCCATTTTTTTTTCTGGCCAGCTCTTTGACTAGTCAAAATTAATGCAGTTATCTCTGGGTGGTGCTTCTTCTGTTCTGGAGGTGTGATTTTAGTTTAGATGGTTATCAGCACTACCCAGTTAAACTGAACAGGGGAAGGCAAGCCATTGAAAAAAGCTCTCCTAAACTTATCCAGATAACTTTAAAAAGTTATAGTCATAGACAAGACTTACTCAGTTAAGTCTACTGAATATCTGGGTAAAGTTCATCTAGATAACTTATTCAAATAACTTTCATCTAATATTGCCTGTTGAATATTAGTCCCATTGTGGTTCCAAAGTCCCTTAGTACAGTGGTTCCAAAGCCAGTACTGATGTTCCAGATATCGCTAAGGAATATACATGAGACTTACATACATGAGTGCGACAAGACGGTGGCAAAAGCCAGGAGGATGTTGGGCTGCATACAAAGAGGGATTACCAGCAAAAAGGAAGAGGTACTTATGCCACTGTACAGGTCACTGGTGAGGCCTCACTTGGAATACTGTGTTCAGTTTTGGAGACCATATCTTACAAAAGATGTAAAAAGACTGGAAACTGTTCAGAGGAAGGTGACCAAAATGATTTGGAGCCTGCGTAAGAAACCTTATGAGAAGAGACTTGAAGACCTAAATATGTACACTCTGGAGGAGAGGAGGGATAGGGAAAATATGATTCAGACCCTTAAATACTTAAAGAGGAACGATGAACAAACAAACCTCTTCCAAAGACGGGGAAGCTGCAAAACTAGAGGGCATAACATGAAGCTGCAAGGTGGTAAATTGAAAGGCAATGTCAGGAAATATTTTTTCACTGAAAGGGTGGTGGATGCTTGGAATGCCCTCCCGATGGAAGTGGTGGGGGCAAACACGGTGACGGAATTCAAAACAGCATGGGACAAGCACAGTGGATCCCTTAACAGCAACAGGATAAAAACAAAATAAACTGAACCATCTAAGTTCTCAACAACTAGGGGTGTCCTACATGGAGTGGTGGGTCCACCCCTAAACAAATACATGGGGAGGGGTGGCCTGCACAGAGCGACAGGTGCACTTACTCTTGCCGTACTGCTGGGCAGACTGGATGGACCATGCTGGTCTTTATCTGCCATCATTTACTATGCTACTATGAGGCATCAGTTACAAAAGCTTTGTGGTAGTTGCAAAAGTCGTAAATTATCTGTGGGGAGAGTGCCCAGCATTTCCCCAGCAGATATAGTGGTGAAAATGCAGGGATTGTAGTGAGACAATATCACTAATGCAGTTGACACCTCTGGTGTCTGCAACTTTGGAGATTATCATGCGATGTTAATTATCACTCTCTGCCCTAATCCCACCCACTCCCCTGCCCCCCCCCCCCCCCAAGTCTGCAGCTGCCATGCTAAATGCAGACACTGTAGAAAATCACTGCAGTGGCTGCATTTGGCCCATGTTAGCTGCTACTGCTGCACAATCATCCCATGTTATTGCTGCGTTAGTGGCTAATCAACTTGAGTATACATGTCCCTGTATGGTGATAAATCACATGCATATTCATTGTGTCCATTCAAAGAATCAGGCCAGGTATTTCAACCTCCTCCTTGCTGATCTCCCTCTGAATCATCTCTCTCCACTTCAGTCTGTTAAAAATGTCAGCTTCAGTAGATGGCTAATCTTCTGCCAGCCTCGTTATGCTCATATGCTCCTCTCAAGTCACTTCATTGGCTCCCTATCCATTTATGTATCCAGTTCGAAGTTCTCCAACTGATCTGTATATGTGCCTTCATTCAGCTGCTCCTCACTTCCTTTCCTTTCTTATCTCTCCCTACACCCCTCCTCAGGAACTCTGTTCTTTTGGAAGATCACCTCTATCTCTTCCACTGCCAGCTCCAGACTTTGATCTTTCCACCTTGCTGTTCCTTATGCCTGGAGCAAACTACCTGAGTCGGTACATCAGGCTTCATCTCTGGCCCTCTTCAAATTCAGGCTGAAAACTAACCTCTTCAAGGCTGCTTTTGGATCCTGATCTGCATAGTCTCCTGCTCTCCAACTATGTGTTTCTCTCCCATTCCCCTAGCATATCCTAGTCCTCAGCTGTTGTGTTGTCTGTTTTGACTAGATTGTAAGCTCTGATGAGCAGGAACTGTCTTTTACATGTGTCTATACAGTGCTGCGTATACCTTGTAGTGCTATACAAATGATCAGTAATAGTTGTAGTAGTAATGCCTTCAGGAATGGATTAAGAAACGCTGCTTTAGTCCAGGGATGCAGGGCTTTTCTTTAAGGGTTTCTTATTGTTTCACCAGTTTTAATGTGTGCTCCTAATATTACACACTAACAATTTTACTGCACACTATTAAATAAAGCAATGTGTACTTTTAAAACATGAAAAAAGCAAACAAAAACAGCTAAGAAAGAAAATCAATTCCCCGCTAATGAAATGAATAAAACTGCAAAGAAAAACCTCTGCATTCCTTCCTTTAATACATGATGTGTTAAACAGATTAATTGCATTTTTTTTATTTGTATTCATACACTATGCCGAACTAACCATCCTTCCATTAAATAAAATATAGATCCATGATTTCTGTTCATTACAGTTCAAATTTAACTAAAGTAGACTTTTTAAAAAAGGGAGTAAGAAATGGAGACTGCATGTTACTCATATTCAAATATTTTAATATAGCCATGTATAAGTGCATATGTGTATAGGAGAAACCTTTTGCTGGGCTTAGATTTCCCCCATCATAATATAAATGCATTTTTAAATACCCACAGATGTGGGAGCACTACCCTTTTGTTATCTAGACCCCAGCAAGCATTCTTCATCTTTTCCTCTGCCCCTAGCAAGAATTCTCTCCTGTTCCACTCCAGACCCCAACAAGAGCATTCCTTAGCCCTAGCATCTCTGGATTCTGGGGGCTGAAAACTTCAGCAGGCCAGTGAGGGCCTGAAGACATAAATGGAGACACCATAAGAACATAAGACATGCCATACTGGGTCAGACCAAGGTCCATCAAGCCCAGTATCCTGTTTCCAACAGTGGCCAATCTAGGTCATATGTACCTAGCAGTTTCCCCAAAAGACACAGGTTCCACAATGCTTGTACTGGGTCAAGCATTGATATCTTCAGTCACTTCTTAATAATGGTTTATGGACCTTTCCTCCAGGAACTTGTCCAAACCTTTTTTAAACCCAGCTACACTAACAGCCTTTACTACATCCTCCGGTAACAAATTCCAGAGTTTGATTACACGTTGAGTAAAAAATATTTTCTTTTATTAGTCTTAAATAGTTTACCCTGTAGCTTGATTGCATGTCCCCTAGTCTTTCTATATTCTGATAACGTAAACAATCGATCTACGTTTACCCGTTCCACTCCGTTCATTAATTTATAGACTTCTATCATATCTCCCCTCAGCCGTCTCTTTTCCAGGTTAAAGAGCCCTAACCTTTTTAGCCTTTCTTCAGAGGAGTATCCTTCCATCCCCTTTACCATTTTGGTAGCTGTTCTCTGAGCCTTTTCTAATAATGCTATATCCTTTATAAGATACGGTGACCAGAATTGCACACAATATTCAAGGTGCGGTCTCACCATGGAACGATATAGAGGCATTATAATATCTTTTGTTTTATTTTCCATTCCTTTCCTTATGATACCTAGCATTCTATTTGCTCTCTTGGCTGCCGCTGCACACTGGGCCGAGGGTTTTAACATGCTATCCACAATGACACCTAAATCTTTTTCCTGGGTGGTGGTTCCTAATGTGGAACCTTGCATCGTGTAACCATAGTTTGGGTTGTTCTTCCCTAGGTGCATAACTTTGCACTTGTCCACATTAAATTTCATCTGCCATTTTGATGCCCAGTCTTCCAATTTATCAAGATCCTCTTGCAATTTTCGACAATCCTCTTGGGTTTTAACAACTTTAAATAGTTTTGTGTCATCTGCAAATTTGATAACCTCACTCGTTGTTCCACTTTGCAGGTCATTTATGAATATGTCAAAAAGCAGCAGACCCAGCACAGATTCCTGGGGTACACCACTATTCACTTTTCTCCATTGGGAAAATTGGCCATTTAGCCCAACCCTCTGCTTTCTATCTTTTAACCAGTTCTTGATCCACAGTAGTACACTGCCTCCTATCCCATGACTCTTTAGTTTTGCCAAAAGTCTCTGATGAGGGCCTTGTCAAAGGCTTTCTGAAAGTCCAGAAGCACCAAAGCACAGTGGCATCTAATAACACCACATAGAATCATGATGACAGAAAAAGACCACAAGGGCTCTCTAGTCTGTCCTTCCATATCAACTACTACAATAGTCCCCTCTATTCCTTTAGAGATCCTCTGTGTTTGTCCAATGCTTTTTTGAATTCAGATATTGTCCTCATCTCTACCAGCTCTACTGGGAGACTATTCCATGCATCTACCACTCTTTCCATAAAGAAATATTTCCATATATTACTCCTGAGTCTATCCCCTTTCACCCTTATCCTATGTCCCCTCATAGTAGAGCTTGCTTTCAGTCGAAAGAGGCTCTCCTCATATGCATTTATGCTATGGAGATATTTAAACATCTCTAACATATCTCTTCTATCTCACGTTTCCTCTAAAATATTCATATTAAAATCCTTAAGTCTGTCCTCATATGCTTTATAATGAAGATCACTAACCATTTTAGTAGCCACCCTCTGCACCAACTTCAACCTGTTTATATCCTTTTGAAGGTGCAGTCTCCAGAACACACAATACTCCAAATGAGGTCGCACCAAATACCTATACAGAGGCACTATCACCTCCTTTTTTCTGCTGGCCATTCCTTTTCTTAGACACCCAAGCTTCCTTCTAGCTTTTGCCATCGCCTTTTCTACCTGTTTAGCTACTTTAAGATCGTCAGACACAATCACGCCCAGGTCCCACTCTTCTTTTTTCAACAGAAGTACTCCCCCCCCCCCTCCAAACACACACACACACTCTGCTCTGTTGGAGGTTTGCAGCCCAAATGCATGACCCTGTATTTTTTTACTTTACATCTCAGCTGCCAAATTCTCAACCATTCTTCAAGCTTAGCTAGATCCTCTTCATATTATCTACTCATTCCTTGGTGTCTACTCTATTGTAGATTTTGGTATCATCTGCAAAGAGATAAAACTTACCGAACAGCCCTTCCGCCATATCACTAACAAAGATGTTAAAAAGAATTGGACCAAGGACAGATCACTGTGGCACACCACTGGTAACCCACCCTCTCCTCAGAGTGAGCTCCATTTACCTGTATCCTTTGTCTCCTTCCCCTCAACTAATTTCTAACCCAATCAGTAACTTTAGGTTCCATCCCTGGGGTGCTCAGTTTGTTGATAAGTCACCTGTGTGGAACGGTGTCAACGGCTTTACTCCCTCGGTCCAACTCCATGGTCACCTAGTCAAAGAAATCACTCAGATTTATCTGACAAGACCTGCCTCTAGTGAAACCATGCTGCCTCCAATCCTGTAATCCATTGGATTTCAAAAACCTCACTATTTTTTCTTTGAGCAGCATTTCCAATAATTTACTCACCATAGAGGTTAGACTACATTCTTACTTCCGCTTTTCGGTAAAGGGACCACATGTGCCTCTCTACTGCCCTCTGGCACCACTCCTGACTCTAAAGAGGCATTGAAAAGGATAGTCAGTGAAGCTGCTAAAACATCCCCAAATTCCTTCAGTATTCTTGGATGTATCCCATCTGGATCCATTGCTTTATCTACTTTTAGTTTAGCTAGTTCCTCCCGAACACAGTCTTCTGAAATTTGAGATTCCTGTCCCTTCTGTTCCTATTGGTAGGTATTTTCTGAGGTCCGACTCCTGGCCCTTCATCTGTGAACACAGAACAGAAATATTTATTAAACAATTCTGCTTTATCCTCATCAGCTTCTACATATTACTCCCCTTCAGCCTTGAGTCCGACAATATCACTTTTGCCTTTCCTCTTTTCACTAATATATCTGAAAAATGTCTTATCCCCCCATTTTATTGCATTGGTTATTTCTTCCTCTTTTAGTATCTTTGCTTTCCTGACCACTTTGCTAGCTTCTCTAATATAGATGCCTTTCTTCTGCTCTCTGTGATCTCTTGTATTTCATGAAGGCCTCCCTATTTTTCTTCACCTTTTCAGCTACTCCTTTGAGAACTATAGTGGCCTCCTTTGCCTTTTACCTTTATTTACCTTTCTAACAAAAAGGTTGATTGCCCTTAAAATAGCCCCTTTGAGTTTTGCCCACTGTTTTTCTACATCCCCCAGATGTTCCCATCCCACTAACGACTCCTTGAGGTATTGGCCCATCTTGGCAAAGTTAGTTTTCCTAAAATCTAAGACCCTTGCTTTTAAATGGATTTTATCAGCACTAGTCCTAATGCTGAACCACACCATCTGGTAATCACTGGATGCGAGATGCTCTCCCACTATAACATCAAAAACACTTTCACCATTGGTAAGCACCAAATTCAGATGACCTCTTCATGTGTGGGTTCTGTTATTAGTTGCCTGAATAGTTCTCCCTGTAAAGAATCTAGGATCTCCTTATTTCTAGATGACACTGCAGCAGGGATGTTCCAATCAATATCTGGCATATTGAAATCACGTATCAATAGCACTTCCCCTTTCCTAGCAATGCTGTTAAATCTCCATCTACATCTTCTCCCTGTTAGGGGGGTCGGTATATCACGCCAATGCAAACTGATTTCTCTTCCCCTCTTTCTAGTTTAACCCACTAGCCTATTGACTTCAGGACTGTCAATGTACAGTGCTGGCCTACAACATAGATTCTTGATTATGTGACCTCTTGTCCTAAATGGGCAAATACAACAGTCACAACTGATGATATTGTCTGTTTCTTGTAAAGTGCCTGAGCAGGATCAGGCTAAGGTATATCTGGCAGGGCCCTCCTTATGACTTAATTCTGCCCTGGTTGTGAGTTTTCCTCATAGCCAAGAGCCATACTACCATATACAGGAGAAGTTGAAGATACTACAGACATTACTGCAGACGTTTCTGGTATAAAGTGTTACAATAATCAACCAGGTTCGTAATCAATGAATGAACAATAAGGATCAAGTTCTTGCTAGCTATAAATGGATGAATGCAGCTAATAAGCTTCAGACACTTCTTTCATTCATCTGGTAAGTCATTCTTATTTGTGTCCTTGTCCTTCTTTGCTAACTCCTGTCTCCGGTTCTTCAATCTTGCTTTGCCAGAAAAGACACTGTACCATGTTCCATTTCTGCCCGCAAAATTGACCTTGTGGCACCAGTCAACACCAACAATGTAAGACTGAACAGTGTTTTGTTGGACCTATATCAAGTCTGAATCCACTGTCATAGGCGTCAAAATTTACTTATGATCCATTTTATTGTATTTTTCAGAATTTTATAATTATTAGTCCATCAAAATCTTTCGACTTGTCTGAAAACAATCACTTCTTCTAACAAGATGCTCTCAAAAATTCCAAGCAGGTAGCTTCATCTAGTACTTCCAAGCATTGATTCATTCAATGCAAAGGACTACAATAAATGAATCAAAGCTTGAACAAGCCAATTGAAGCTACCTGCCTGAAATTTTTAGAACATATTGTTGAATGTAGTGATTGGTTTTAGATAAAATAAAATCCACTCCAGGTCTTTCTAATAAATCTTGATGGAACTAGGTCCAACATACATGTAGTGCATATCCTGAAGAAGCCACCTAGTTTCTCCCAAGCTGAGTAATCTCCTTTCTCTCCTGCCTGGCTCCACTGTAGCCTGATAGGATAGTTGAGCCCCTTCCGCCCAAAGCAGCTGAGGGCACTAGAGGAAAGGTAGTGTGAATGTCAAAGCCTCTTTTTTTTTGGCAAAAAATTAAAAAATTTGTCAAGATCACTAGCATGTAATCCAGGTGGAAAATTCATTCTTTGCCATCTATGCATGCCAATGTTTTCAAGGACATGGAGATCTATACTTATAATTACAGCAATATAAGAGCTAAAAGACTCTCAGGAATACATACAAACTGATATTTCTTTGGAACAGAGCTCTATAAGTGAAGAAACATTAGAGCCTTCAACTTGCAAAATGTTAAAGCTGATAACGCTGGCATAATGTGTAAGTAAAAGGATTATATGAGCATAGCATGTGCAATCAGAAGAAAAGCAGTAGAAGGAGCAGAATGAGGAGGAGGGGCATGTAAATATGTTGAAAGGCTCAACACAACTTAAAGTATTGAGTTTGTGCCAAATTGGCACAAAGATGAAAGTTGGAAGAGAGTGTGAACGAGAAAGTGCAATACCATAGTGGATGAGGTATTGATAAAAAAAAAGTAGGATAAATGGGCAGTAACAGTAGCACAGAAGTAGTAGTTAGAAACAGCTAAAGAGCAGTGCCAAAGCAAAGGCTTCTCCAGTACAAAAGCTTTACCAAACCTATGGAACTCCACATAACCTTAATAGCAATGGAGAGGTGTAATATATGGGGGCAAGAAAGTTCATTAACATGGGAGCACATTCCAAGGTGTGCATCCAGACCCCTGTGCATCTGATCGGATTTGAGACTCCCAGAGGTAGACCCAATTCTGATCCTGCGGGGACTAAATGTGCCCCGCGGGATCAGAATAGGTCTAGGGCCTGCACATGCAGGTCGGGATCCAATTCCGATTGGCCTGCATGCATAGCCATCTGCCCAGCTACCTCAGTGAGGTTCCTGAATGGAGCCCCGGCCGCCAATCACAATCTTCTTTCCCTGCAGCCCAACCCCCAATCTATCCTTCCATGGCCAGTGTTGGGCTGCGGGGAACCCCCTGCACCCCGTCACCTTTCCACTGCTGCCTGGATCTGCCGTCCCCTCAATGTCCAGGGGGACTTATTCCACCTCAGAGATGGAATAAGACCCCTTTCCAGTTTGCCAACCCCAGACGTACAGGGCTGACCTCAGAATCGGCCATGTATGTCCGGGGTTGCGGACCGCCCATGCCCCGCCCTCACTTCGCCTTTGGAATACCCTCTCCCACCCCCATCTAAGCCTTCCCCTACAAATGTGTTGTTTGTAGGGGAAGGCTTTTGACAGGGCCAGCAGGGGGGTGAATAGCAGGGATGGACATCCAAACGGGATGGAATAGACCCCATAGTCAAGGGGATTACAAATAACACATATCCCTCAGTACTTGTGCCATGCATTAGGGTAGACATCCGCACATTAACTGCTGCTCTGCATAGGTTACCCCTCTTCCCCTATTCTTTCTCTAAGGTTTTTAACTTTTGCTTTGAATGGAAAAGTATAGAGATTTAGGGGTATGTTTACTAAACCGCGCAATTGTGCGGGGCGCACTTGAGCGTGCGCTAAGGTACCTTAGCGCACGCTAATAGTGCGTTTTTGTGCCCCACACACATGCGCGCTGCACTAACGGGCCCGCACAAGTGCGCGGCGCGCTGATGTGCGATAGAGGCGTGGAAAGGCATTCCGAGGGCGGAGGAAGGCTCCCGAGGGGCGGAGGGACGGGGTCAATGGGTGGAGAGTGGGAGGGGAGAGGCTCTTCGCACAGGAGCGGGGCTGAAATTCAACTAAAAAAATACCGCGAGTGAAAACCTCGTGTTAGAGCCAATTTAAAGGGAAGAGAAACCATTTCTGTCAGCAATGTACAGCCAAACCAGGGAAACCTACAAAACGTGAGCAGTGTGATACATGTGCACAGAACAAAATAGCAAATAAAAATCGAAAATGACCACAACAAAATTCTAATAAATTATAATCCAGCTGGGCAATAGTGATAGTCATCGAAAACATCAAAAATCACTCCCAAGAAAGCCCCAAAAAAAAAATATGAATTTTAGAAGGGTCTACGCTCCGTCCCCATACAAGGTGAATGATCCCACAGTGAAATTGTGCATAGCAGGGTTTATGACTCCTTTGGCCAGGTTTCCTATCTCCAGGCACTGCACTGTCTCTGTGGCCACAGTGTGGTGCAGTGAACACAGACAGTGTGTTCAGGAACCAAAGATCACCAGTTCAAGTCCCAGCTGGGGCTCCTGCAAACCCAATCCCCATATTTTACCCACCACTAAACCATGATAGTAAAGACCAACCTTTTTTGCAGATAACATAAGCATGGTCCAAACATCTCTATTTTACCCTACAGAGCACAGACACCAGAAACATGCGCATTACCTAGACAACAGTCCCCTCAATGCAGTCCTGGAGGGCCACATATCATTTAGCTGTGATGCTGTCAGCAATATAAGGCCATGTCAGCATGTTGGCGGAGGGGTACCATTGGTGGAGGGGGCAGTGGCTGCTGCCCACAGCAGACGGTGGCCTAGCCCCCTTCACGTGGGTGCAGTGCCCTCCAACAGACAGGCCCTGTCTGACAAACAGCCATGGACTCCCCAGGGAATGCACTGTTTTTGTGCTAAGACGGTGGTGCAACGGACACAGCCAGTGCCTTCAGAACCAGAAGATCACAGGTTCAAATCCCAGCTGGGGCTCCTGGCAACCCAGTCCCCTTATTTTAGCCATTAAGAAAACATGGTAGTAAAGACTGAACCATTATTGCTGAGACCATACGCATGGGTAAAAAACCTCTATTTTACCCTACACAGCACAAACACCATAGAAATGTGTATTACGTAGGCAGAATCCCCCAAATGCAGTCCAGGAGGGCCAGACATCATTCAGTTTCCATGCTGCCTCTAATAAAGATGCCTGTGCTGCATATCTATGCACCACCCCCATGGTATGCAGATGTATCCATGCATATTCATGAGGGACAGCATGAAAACCCGAACAGTGTTTGGCACACCAGGACTGGAGTTGGGAACCTCTGCCGTAAAGCAGCAGCCAACAGGGCCAGACACACCCACACCCACAGGCCCCATTGGCTAATGACTCCTGGAGAGGCAGGACATTGGGCCCTGCGTGCATCTCCCAATACTAGCACTTGCATACCTTAGCAATGCCACCCTACACCTGGGTATACGGTACACACCTATCAAACGTTACCCATGATTACTGGCAGATAGCAAGTCCTACGTTAAGCACGGTTTGCTCATTGAGCTCCATCATAACAATCTTTCTGATGTCTGCGGTGTGTGCTTCAGGTCTGGTCTCTGACAGTGTTTACCACCCTGGGGAGTGACCCCCAACAGTATTGCGTAGCATATCCATGCCTGTACTGTGCCCAGGACTGGTGTGGTGGGCAGGGCTGCTAAACCCCTCTATAGTAGCACAATGCTGGCATAGGTGTGGGAGTGTGTGTCTGTCTATACAGTGTGTGGTGGCTGCAAACACCTTCCACAGCCCACACTGCCAGCACTGTTGCCAGTATTGGCCTGCCAATGTGCATAATGAGGAGCAAGGTACCATGGGTATAGCCCGGACAGGGTGACCTGGCCAGGATGCATCTGCACAGGGCATAGGGCACTGGCTGGGACATTGTAGTGCCCGGCCACCACCTACACAGACAGGGTGACCTCAGTATGTCCTGCTGGGGGATCACTCTCACCCTGACTGTGCAGTGACGACAGCATGGCTAGGCACCCCCATAGTGCTAAATAGTATTTCTCTCATGTGATATTTATGGGTTTCCTTTTGGGGCCCAGTCACTGATTTATCTGCTTGTTTATGCTGACATCCCAGTTCTGGGTGCACGCATTTCCACTGGGAACATGCACTATGGACTAGCTAGCAGACTGTTTGCAGCTAGTATGTGTCTTGATGGAGTGGCTTGCTGCAGGAGAATATCAGTTAGTGGTGGGGTGCAGCTTAGCATATCCAGGCCTAAAGTGTGTCTGCTATTGTGTTATGGATGTGTACAGAGCTGCATTGACTGCCCTGTAGGGTGTCTGTTCCCCAGCAGGACCGGGGTTGATGGTCCACTCTACTGCCACCATTGCAGGGAGGTAGAATGTGGATCTGTTGATAGGAGACCCTGTTTGCCACCCTTGGCCCCAGGGGGGGGGGTGGTGGTGGTGCATAGCCCACCTGGGGGTCCAGAGGGACTACACCTGACTGAGACAGACAGAGATATCCAAAGTGTTTCTGCAGAAACTACCTATCTCACAGATTAACACTGCTTTGGACCTCCATCATGGCCTCTTTCAGCCATGGAAGGTGCTGTGGAACTGGTGCTGGGCGCCTCACCGCACAATGTGACCGTGTGTAGCTACTCTGTGCCAGTAAAACACACGGTCAGTACCCCCTACCAGGCCGAGGTGCTGTGGGGGTGCACATGGTCACTTCCCCCTACCAGGCCGAGGTGCTGTGGGGGTGCATTCCCCATCTTGTGTTTATCTGTGGACAGCTGATTTGCATGTGCAGTGCATCATGGGTACGGGTGTGCTAACCCTATCCTGGTGACCACAACAAACTGTCTGTGTGGTGACGTGCAGGCTCTCTGCAGCCAGCCTGGGGCTTGCTAGTAGCTATAGAGCTGTAGCCCAATGGTTACTTCACTGCCTGTGAAGCCAGAGGTCATGGGTTCAAACCCACAGTGGGGTTATTTGATAGGGCTGCCCAAAGCATTATCTCTTTTTAATGTACATTTTTGCTGCCAGCAAAAACACCCTCAGCATACTGTACTCATAAGGTGCCTCTGAGGGCGCTTTATAGGGCGCCCTATAGGGCACCTTATGGTTCCCGTCCATGTAAGGTGCATTATACATTATCCTGTGATGCAACTTATAGGGTGCCCTTTAGGGGACATTTTAAGGTGCCGTGGCGGACAGTGCACTTTATAATGGCCTTATGGAGTGCCTTATAGGGTGCCTTATATGGCACCTTCAATTACGGCACATGAGAGCGTGTTTGCTGGCAGCAATTAATAAAATAAAAATAAAGTGATGCAGGAAACAAAACATACATTGCAAAGATGATGCCTCAGCCAGCCTTATGTATTAGGCACACTGGGGAGCAAACTCATGACCCCTGTATCAGCAGTCAGTGCCTTAACCATTGTGCTCCACTGCTGCTCCTCCTTGCATGTCAGCGCACCTACTTATGTTTTTCATTCCTTAAACTGCACAGTGCTGCCATCAAAAACAGTACTCTGACCTTGCGGTACCTCATACGGCACCCTATAAAGCGCCCTATAAGCAACATTCTAGGGTGCCTTGGCGGACAGTGCACTTTAAAATGTGCCTTATGGGGCGCTTTATGTTAACACGCTTTGAGAGTGCGTTTGCTAGTAGTGATAATTAAAATAAAAATAAAATGCCTCCTAAAGCAATCTTCCCCATAATATGTAATGCCTCAGCCAGCCTTGTTCATTGGGCATTGTGGGGGATTGAACCCCTGATCACTGCACCATTGGTCAGTGTCTTAACCATTGTGCTGTGGTTCTGTTCCTGTGCTTGCACATCAGCGCGCCGCCTTATGCCGCCCAATATTAAAATGCCTCCTAAAGCAATAGCGCGCCACCTTATGCCCATCAGCGCACCGCCTTATGCCGCCCAATATTAAACTGGCTCCTAAAATAATGCCTCAGCCAGCTGTCTTTATTGGGTGCTGTGGGGGATTGAACCCCTGATCCTTGTACCATTGGTCAGTGTCTTAACCATTGTGCTGTGGCTCTGCTCTTCTGCTTGCACATCAGCGCGCCACTTATGCCTCCCGCGCAGCTTTCTCATGCGCTAATGTGCGGGGCGCACATGGGCACCGCGCACCTTAGCGCATATTTAAATCCCGGTTTTTCTTTTTCAGAAAGAAACGCCCACTCCTTATATGGTACCCGCACACTAGCGCGGCCCGCACATTAGTGGGGTTTTAGTAAACATACCCCTTAGTGTTTATCCCATACTTTTCTGGATTTACTTAATTCATGTTAGACCCTTTATTAAAACAACAACAATAGAGAGGCTGAACACCACACTGATCACACTGAAAGAGAAGGGAGTAGGGGAGAAAAGATACCGATATGCCAAAAGTTACTTTCAAGGCATGAAGCAAAACATGCAACAAGTCACTACTCAACCCTCAAGACTATAGCACCATCTTTCAAGCTCTCATCTTCCTTCACATTGGCTACTGCAATCTCCTCCTTCAAGGCCTTCCCAAAAACGCTCTTCACCCTATTCATCTGACTCTGAACACTGCTGCATGCATCCTCTGCAATGCAACCAGGACCAACCATATATCTCCACTCTACAAACAACTACCCTGGATACCCATCATAGAGTGAATCAAATACAAAGCCATCCCCACCATCTTTAAAATTAATCATGACCTCTCTTCCACCTACCTACAGTCGCTTCTGCAAATATTACCCAACAATAGATCAAGAAGAATACATTAACTATACTAGCAAGCAATACAAAAACCAGCCACTCCACATCAAGAGCCTTCTCCTTATATGCCCCTACACTCTGGAATGCTATCCCACATGACTTACATACCACAGATGACCTAATAACATTCCACAGAAACCTAAAAACTCACATATTTTTGGAATGCTTTCCTGATAATACTTGATCACCTTCAAATTGAACAGACCAAACCTTCCCCCCTCCTACTACCTATAACCCCTGATTCAAGGCCAGAGTAACCTTTCCTCATGTATGTACTGGTAGGAAATAGTACAATGTCTCAAAATTTGATCACATAACTCCTTCACTGGCTTCCTTCTCTAAGATATAATGGGAAAGTTCCACAAAAGAAGGTCCAAAATGTAGAAAGCTGAGGTACAGTCTAGTTGTGCATTTGGTGGGGACCACAAAATAGATGAACATTCAGTGAGTCAATGATATGACTAGGTGAGTAGAGGACTAGATGTCTGGTAAGATATAAAGGGATACCTGGGAAAGAAGAAGAGCAACAACCCTCCGCAGAAATCACTGGAGTCACCAGAACAGCGCAGGGAGGACACAGCCATACCTCTTAAAAATAAAGAAACCTTTTATTTCGTAAAACCTTCAAAAGGTACAAAGCCGACTTGGCCAAGTTTCGGCTGTCAGCAATACCTATTAAGATTCAATTGCATATATATTCCAATGGCAGTCAGGACCTTGTAACAAGAGCCAGAAGCTGAAAGCTCAATAAGCGCTTCTCAAGTATGCCTTCGGATACCTGTACAAAAGTCCTTGTAGGCTATGGTCTGTACCTTGAATTTTATTCATTAGGAGACAGGAAGCCAGTGAAGGAGTTATATGATTAAATTTTGAGACACTGTACTATTTCCTACCAGTACATACATGAGGAAAGGTTACTCTGGCCTTGAATCAGGGGTAATGGTGTGGGAGCATTCCACCAGGCTATTTTATAAAGGCATATAGGCGCATATGTTCCCTTTATAAAATATCAAAAAGGCATGTCCTCTGGAAAGACAAAATGAATACCTCTAATCACACAAAGCAACAACGGATTGCATGATTAGGGAAGCCTTTATGAAAGAGGCGCAATAGAGGCACCAATATGCCTTCCTCATCTAGGTGCCATGTTATAAAATCACCCTCAAAGTGCATAGCTCTGAAAATGTAATCCAGACACCTTATTTATCTCCTCTGATCTAAAGACATTGATTGCTTGGAACTGCCTACTGTTTATCTGGATCATGGTGCATGCATTGTTAATCCCCCATATGCACTTTTAACCAGGTAAAGGCTAAGCAATTTTCACACACCCAACCTACCTGAGTAAATGCCTTTTGGAATTGCCCTCCTAGTGTCCTATGGGTTATATCTGTTCAGCTTGCTGATTAAAAGCAATTTTTCACTCACTTACTACATGGTAAGACCTCATTGAGATTTAGGAAAATTCCCTCCAGAGCTGTCATCATTATTTAGTGCTTTCCTACTGTCTACTGATGTCAACTCCTGAAAGAATCATTGGGAGCTTTCTATTCTATCGCACTTGCTCTTTTCCTTAGAGAGCCACTTTATGTTTTCATTGTTGTTACCAATATTGACATTCCCATCTGGTGAGAGGGGTTCCCATTGCCAAGGTGAGTTTGTGGCATTTCCATAGACTTTACAGCTACCTATTGTTCTGAACCAGGAGTCTTTTAGTACTTTCATTGACATTTCACAGAGGCTGCACTTCATCTTGCAACACATGCTATTATGAGCCGTATCGGAAATGGCAATATGTAGCTGTCATATACTATAGCATAATAACACAAGCTTACCTAAAGTCCACGAATACCTAAGTCTCCTTCTTATAGTACTAATCATGATTTTCCAGGCACCATGATTTCTGAAGTATGCCACACACTGTGATTATTTTTTGTCACTTTTGATCTTAGGTTTCAGGGCGAGATTAAAAGGATGCCCTTGCTTAAAGTCAATTGCTGCAGTTATTTATAAGACTTTTTCTCTAAGGAAGCTAAAATTTCAACCTTTGGCACTGCTTGACATGTATTGCATGTGCAACTAGTAGATGACCCAGTCTTTAAAAGATGTATTTATTTCACTTGCGACTGCAGTAAAAAAAATGCACCTATACGGGTGATAGTGAACAAGACACAGTAAATGCCGGGATTTCCATGCATGCTCCCAGGTGTTTATAATCCCTCAACACTATGCAAGCACCAATGTACTGTATGCGAAGTCTTCCAGGAGAAATGTAATTTAAGGCAGATCATTGTTGTCAGGTGAAAATACCCACATCGCTGAACAACAGCTTTATTCTTAGGATGGTCTTAAGCTACTAGATTACATAGCAGAAGGCTCCCTACTGCAACTGGGAGCATCCATTTTATTCTTTGGCAGCAGAATGGTAACGTCAGCATATTGACCCCATTGTGGGAAAGGCAAACATGTTGGCTTCACTGGCTACTCTACTGCTAGCATTAATGGATTCCCTTTGCAGCAGCAGGGATGCCCATTCAAAGTGAACTAGCTCACAGTCATCCTGGGTCTAGATGCCAGGTAAGCACTTCATCCTCATCTGAGCAATAAATCTCCTTAAATTTCGAGAACAAGAGTTTTAAAGCTCACATAGCAAATGTATTCATCTTTTCCACTCTCTTCAATTTTCTCTTCTGTTTTGTGTGTGTGTGTATATGCACACCATTGCACACAAACACATATGCACACTCATTTTTATTTCTACATCTATATTTGTGTACATATAGACACACACAAACACCTCCATCTGTAAATCTATCTATACATAAATACATATCTATCATCTGTGGCAGGTGCAAATTCTGTATACAGCTATATAAACGCATAGCCCTTTTCCTGCTTACAATGCATCACTGTGCTGTTGATGAGGCTTGTTGACATCTCTGCATTAGCTTGCTTTTGTCAATACTGGCAGGCTCAGAAATTCTATCTTAAGGGCTGTTCTTTATTAAATTTGCAAGGTACAAAACCGCGACTGACAAATATTCTCTGTACTTATCCGAATGTATAAGTAATAGACCCATAACAATAAGGATTGGAGCACGGGTCAGTTTAAAAATATACCAATTTCTAAACAAATTTATAGAAAGGCAATAAAAATCATTTTTAAATTAAAAAGAATATACTTTTTTAGTATCTTGACTGATATTAGGCACCAGCAAAATGCCTTATTCTGAGAATGCTGGTAGAGAATATCCATGTCTTCAGCTGATGGTGTGTCTTACTTACCAAAGTTTGCAACTAAATTTTTAATACTCCTTTATGTGGTATCTGTGACATAATTTTTCTTTTTTTCCTTAACTGCCATTATGTATGATAAATAAAACAATGCACTGAGAACACTGAAATCTCTCATCAATGTCTTTGTGAAAAGCCCAGATAAATGAGTCTTCGAATCAAAGGCAGATTACATGGCTGACCATGTATCATCCTCTGTGTATTGAACATAGTCCTTTGTAAAGATAGAGCGGTAATAAAAAGTGGTATTGTGTGCTGTGAAAGGCTGTGTGGGTCTGTGCATGACTAATCTGTCTTTCTGCATTATTTTATTCAATCTCCTCTGACTTTATGCCTTTGACATTTTTGCTACACTCAGTAAATTTGAGTGAATAGGCAATTTTAAAGAATTTTTATAGGGCTTCTGAGGAGTCATATGCGGTATCTTTGTTCAGATTTAACAGTTTAAATATTTCCTTTGTTTCGAAGGCAGAATAGTCTTTGGGCAGAGAATGAAAAATGTTGCCCCTGATTTCATATTCTGTAATGTTTCTGAAAGATTTCAAAAGCACAAAACCTTTTTTTATGCATTTTAAATAAACAGTGTTCCCTGGTAGTTTCCTGGTTATAAACATGAGACTGGGGCCCCCTTCTGAAGATTAAGTACTTCTTTCTCAAGACTTCTCCTTCCCACAGCCTATGTTTTACAAATACACAGATAAGAAATAGATAAATAAGAGATCCCATGGTTAATATGGGCATAAGCTTTTCCATGCGTCAGATTTTTTTTTTTTATTTAGTAATGATTGCTGTTGCTAGGTAAATAATGATTTTATGGCACAATGTAAATGATCTGATAATTCACTTGGTGTTAAATTATCTGCTTTTAGCATTATGGAGGAGAAATACCATGGTTATAGCACTGAGATAATTTATACAACAGATGAATATACATTATATTAAAAGTCAAATGATTTCAAATTGGTTAGAAATCTTTAGCTGATAAACAGGAGACAAATCAATGTAAAAAGAATCCACATAAGTATTTAGCTACTGAAATGGTGACTGCTGTTAGGGTTAGAAAACTCCAAGTCATTGATCACTCTTGGTTTTGCTCCACCATACCTATGAACATCGTACCTATGAACACACATGCACACACTCAGAACACACACCAGACTCTCTGGTGCACAGCCATTTCATTGCACAGACTCTCCACTGCAATCCAGGACTCTTACTACACCCGATGAGCCAAACAAAGACCGGACTGCAGGAAGCAGCGGGAAGGTAAGCCTTTCCCTGCTATGCTTTTACCTCATCTGCCTGCACTCTCACTAAGCATTAAAACACCAGCTCACATGAGGCATGCCCATGCCTGGTGGATCTGTGCCTAAGGGCCAGCACTGAACTGACCTATTTATAACCGTAACACCAGCTAAGCAGGGGCAGCGCACCAACCGACTCTAACCGTGCACCTCCAGCCAGGAATCCACAAGAAGAAACTGAACTCAAATGGACACAGACTCCAATCAAGAATGCTACTCAAATACCTAGCACTATATGCCTTCCTGGCAATCCTACTTATATCGGCCCACGACCAGCATACACACAACACACCACATCTATGGTTAGGACCCTTCTCTCACCAACTAGCATACACCCCATGCCAAAACACCACCCACACTTCTATGACCCCAACCAATGTACCTGCCAGGCACACACTCCTATGTGCACTCAACACCTGCTTGGTCAGAAACAAAATCCCCGCCATCAGAGATATACTTACATCCCAGCACCTGGACATACTATGCATAACTGAGACATGGATCACAGAAACAGACAGCGTATTCCTGGACCAACTCACACTGGACGGATACACCCTCTTCCACTGCTCTTGATCCCAGCAAAGAGGTGGGGGCGTAATGATCATAGCCAAGACACACCTAAAATTCCATTACCACACAATGGAGAGTACAAACAAAACCAACTCTCTCACAATAACAAACAACTGATCATCAACTTCATGTACAGGACACCAATCACAACATCCACCGACATATCCAACATCCTGGACAGAGTAATTCTAACCACCAAACTGAACAAAGACCTCCTAGTCTTAGGAGACATTAATCAATACAACCAAAACATGTCTACTCATTCTTAGAAGCAATGTCTGCAATGGACTTCAACCAGCTTGTACAAACTCCAACACATGAAAAAGGAAACACACTTGATCTGATTATCCACAAACTGTTACTGTTACACCTCGCTCAGACACCATACTGAACTAAAGCATGTAAATGCCCTCTATAACGTTCTCCATTCACTGCCACTTTTAATGTAAGTTTTATCTCTGTATTGGTGATCCTGCATAGCCATTCTCAGTCTTGTCTTCTAGCGAAACTTATTAAGTTGCACTGAGTTAAACAAACTAAATGAATGTCATAAATGTAATGGATGCTTAAACGGATAATTAAATGAAATGAGTTATATAAGGTAAATAGGGGAAACTGTCTCTCAAGCGTATCGAGAGCCTGGCTCTCCCCCCTATACCTAACAAAGAAAATGGATCCCTTCCACATCTCCTTATTTTGGTTCCTTTGCCTAGCATTAGCCACATGCATGGGAAACACCATTCCCCACTTCTACGCCACTTATGCTTGGCATAAGCTATTTATATGTAACCCACTACCTGCCCTCCCTATGCACAATACCTACCAGCATATACCCACACAACTTACTATACAACCCAATCACGGGCCTAACAATCTTTCCGGCAGAAAACAGAGACCCCGCCGCATCCCCAAAGTAAAAAAGGAGCACCGGCCAAAGGAACCCAGAACCATCAAGCAAGGCAAGAACTCTCACTCTGTATACCCACCGCAGGCCGCAATTTCCATTATTCTAATCAACGCCAGGTCCATAAGGAACAAAACCCACTTAATATATGACCTCATCACAGACTCAAAACCTGATATCCTATGTATCACTGAGACATGGATAACCGAAACCGACCCAGTAATCATCAATCAAATAAGCAAACCCGGATATACAGCCTATAACTGCCCGCACTCAAAGAAAAGAGGAGGAGGAGTCCTAATCATGGCCAAATCAGACCTAACCCTAACAAGCACTCCACTAAGTGTGCTCGATGGCATTGACATAATCAAGATTGAAAACAGAACCTTATCCATATGTCTCATCTACAGACCACCAACCTCCCCACAGGAATCCCTGGCAACAGCGCTGGAAATCATCTCGACCACGGCTCCCAAAAAGATCCAGATCATCCTGGGTGACCTGAACCTAGCCTCCGCCCCCACAGCACATTCAAACATCTTCCATGAAGCTATGGAGCAACTGGGTTATGTGCAGATCATCCAAGACGCAACCCACATCAAAGGCAACACACTAGACATGGTGTTTCTACCCACTAAACATCCCAAACTATTGAAATCCAAACCACAAATAACACAAGTACCATGGTCAGACCATCATCAAATTGAACTCTCCATACTTCTCCCCACAAGATCTGTCCAGGCTCAACCTGACCAAGCAGCACACCAACGAAGATGCTTCCAAAAATACAACAAAGAAGCTCTCCTCGATCCATAACAAACTACATGCACAATGACCTCTCGGACCTCGAGCTGCTGGCAAACCTCTGGAACACAGGTATCGAGGCTACCTCAAAACCCACCTGGAGTCACCCAAGGAACCCGACCAAAACGAAGTCAGAACCATGGTACACCACAACCCTACGGGAATTAAAGCAGAACCTGAGAAAACAAGAGCGAAAATGGAGAAAACTCAAATCTGAAGAACACAGGAAGGATTACCTCAGCCTCCTATCAACATATAAAAATGCAGTCAACCAGGCAAAGAAAATGCACCACTCAAACACACTCAACAAAGCCCTCAACAGGCCCAGGGAGCTTTTCGCACTCGTCAAATCGCTCACCAAGACCTCACAGGACAACAATCCCAGCGGATCCATAACTGCCCAACGGCTAGCGGATCATTATGCCAGCAAGCTTAGCCCCACGACACCTGCCCTCCACACTCCAAACCTGGACTCAGCTAACTCCCCGCAAAAAGTCAACACACAAGGGAAACCGGCCCTGGGCGGAAAAATGGTCAACCTTCCTGAGAGTGGATGACCAGCAGATAAAAGACATCATTACCAACCTAAAATCCACAACCTCCCCTCTCGACCCCTGTCCAGCCTCCTGGATCAAGGCAACCAAGCAAGACTTGGCACCGCACATCTCCCACATAGTGAACCTCTCACTGCTGCAAGGATGCATGCCATCACTTCTCAAGAAGTCTCTCATACGACCCATTTTGAAAAATAAGGCACTCAACATGGATGACCCAGCCTCATACCGCCCAATCTCAAGCATATCCTTCCTCGCCAAGATTATTGAAAAGGCAGTACAGCACCAACTACAGGACTTCATCGATGACTCAAACGCCCTCGATGTACATCAATACGGGTTTCGGCAACATCACGGCATCGAAACTCTTCTGTTAGCTCTATTGGACAACCTACTCAAAGGCCTTGAAAACAAGAGCAAGATGTATATGCTCATATTCATAGACATATCGGCAGCCTTCGACTCAGTGCATCACCTCACACTGCTAGAACGTCTCGAGTCTATAGGCATATCAGGTACCCCACTAAAATGGTTCTCCTCATACATAACAGACAGAATGCAGCAAGTCCAATTCAACAATGTTAAAGCAACCCCTTTCCCGCAAACACAAGGCATTCCCCAAGGCTCCGCCCTCTCCTCCCTCCTTTTCAACCTATACCTACAACCAGCATGCAAGATCTTCCAGGACCACAACATCAACTACCATATCTACGCAGACGACCTAATGCTTTACACACAACTAGACGTGAATAGCCCAAACATCAGCAACCTTGAAAAATGCTTACTCGAGCTACAAATCTGGCTTCAACGCAATAAAATGACCATTAACCACAAAAAAACGGAAGCAATGTGTATCTCCAGGAAACCGGGATTCATACCACCGACAACGGTCACCATGAATAACAACAATTACAATATCAAATCAGAGATAAAATACCTGGGAGTAATGCTGGACAGCAACCTAAATATGGACAAGCATCTTCGGATTACCAACCGGGCTATATTCCACAAATTAAGAGTCTTGCAGCCTTTACGTAGCATCCTCGATCATGCCAACTTCAGATCTGTCGCCCAAGCCCTCATCATTCCACACCTGGACTACTGCAATGCCATACTGCAAGGCCTACCAAGAAAAACTATAAATATACTTCAAATGGCTCAAAACGTTGCCGCCAGAATCATTATGCAAAAAAGGCTATCCGACCACATTACACCTGTCCTAATAGAACTACATTGGCTCCCCATCACGGCCCGCATTCAATACAAAATATTAGTCACCACCTTCAAACTCATCCAAAATGTAGCACCCTCGCATCCAATAGCCTAGTATCCAACATGCCCAACAACAGATGCAGAAGAACAGCAAATCTCAACACCCTCTGTCTCCCGAAATGCTTCAGAAAGGTTAATGCTTACACCAGTAATAGGGCCTTCTCACTTACAGCACCAACACTCTGGAACCGGTTACCAAGCGAACTGCGTGCAACCTGTGATCTAAAAGACTTCAGGAAAAAACTTAAAATGCACCTCTTCCAAGCACATTTCAATTTAACCTCATGAGATGCACCCAGGCATATATGAGCAAATAGATATATGTAGCTTATGCATATATGTATATAATCAATCCTATGTGAAGTCTTATATGTATATAACAATCCTATGTGGTCATAACTGTCATGCATGTGTAAATATGTATATTTTGTACTTTGTGTGAAGTCTAACAGCAATCAACTGTAAACCTATAATCCTATTTGCTGTGTGATACCACCCCGCCCTAATCGCAGTGTACATCCCCCTAATTTCTGGCCAGTACAACCAAACCCCCCTTGTATAGTAACCGCTGCTGATCACTGGAAGCAGCGGGATACAAATTGTACGCAAATAAATAAATAAATAAATTCTTCAACAACCACACAATCCAAACAGACACCCCCCCCCCCCCTCCACACACATACACACACTCAATTTGGACCTATCCAGTACCCTGGTCTTACCACAAGTTGATCAGCTTCTCCCTCCTCATGCCAATCCCAACCAGAAGACGGTTCAAACAGTTCAACAAAGAAAACTTTATAGAAGACATCCTTCCTCAACTACAAATTGACTCAAGTGACTCCGACATACTGGTGGAACACTGGAACCACATCACTGAAAAAGCAGCCACCACAACGAAAACTACACCACTCTCACACAGGAGATGCACCAAAATTCCATGGTACATGCCAGCCCTACGCACTTTCAAAGCTCAACTCTGAAAGCTTGAGATGGAGATGGAGGAAAATGGTGGATAATACAGACAAACTCAGCTATGTAGGACTACTGAATGACTATCATACCACAGTGGAGAAGGCAAAGCGCAAATACCACACAAAACTAATGGACTCCTCAGTCAATCATCCAAGAGAACTCTTTGACCTCCTAAAATGACTGACAAAGCCCCCATCCACAGCAATCCAGAAATCACAGCCACCTCCCAACAGCTGGCAACACACTGCAAACATATCTGCCCCAGCCAGAACCAGTCCACTCCCCCCTACTTGAGGAAACCATCCACCCAAACCCATGGTCCTCCTTTGGCAACATCAACAAGGAACACATTGAAAACATCATATCATCACTCAACACAACAACATCGCCCCTCGACCCATGCCCAGTCATCTGGATCAAGACAACCAAGAATGAACTCAGTCCCACAATCACCAAAATCACCCAATCAATGCTCAAACAAGGAAAAATTCCTGACTGCCTGAAAATCTCATCCATACATCCCACTTTGAAGAAACCAGACCTAAACCCATCAAACTCAACATCATATATTTACATTCTCTTATATACCGTGCTATTCTGCATCAGTGCGGTTTACATCGAACAAACTGAAATTACATTGAACAGGGCATTATAACTTGGAGATAACTATTTTACAGGGAACATGGGCTATGGAGGGTTAAGTGGCTTGCCCAAGACCACAAGGAGCACCTGTGGGACTAGAAACCCCAGTCCTTCCGGCCCAAGGTTGCTGTCCTCTAGTGGGATTTGAACCCCCAACCTTCCGGCCTGAAGTACCTTGCCCCAACCACTACGCCACTCCTCCATTCTATAGATCTATCGCCAGCCTCCCCTTTACTGTTAAATTAATACAAAAAAACTGTTCAACACCAACTGCAGGAGCAGGACCATCTTGACAGGAACAACCTACTTCACCCACAGTAACACGGATTCTGCCCTCTCCACAGAGTAGAAATACCTTTGATCACTTTAACAAACACTTTATTGAAAGGAATACAAAAAAAACAATCAGGGATTACTATTGATCTTTCTGGATATCTCTGCAGCCTTTGACATGGTCAACCACAATATTCTCCTTCAACATCTCAGATCCAATGGAATTCACAGCACAGTTCTCCAATGGTTCTCACCCTACCTAACCAACAGACACCAACAGATAAAAATCAGCCCAAATACCTCTACCCCATATCACCAAATACAAGGTACCACAGGGGTCCACCCTTTCAGCACTCCTAATCAACATCTACCTTCGACCCCTCTGCTCAGCCATCAAGTCCTACGACCTCAACTTCCACTATGCGGATGATATCATACTATACAGAACTTTCAACATGAAGCAACCTTCCAACTCTACCCATCAAGAATACTTTGCTGATGTCTCCAACTGGCTAAAAAACAATAACTTGGCAATCAACTACAAAAAAAAAGAAATCCTCTTCATAACAAAAGACAACACTTTCTCCCCTCTAACCACCATAACCGTAAACAACACACAAGTGAAAGTCCAGAATGAGGTGAAGTATCTTGGCATCACCCTAGACCAACAACTCTCGTTCAAAGCCCATATAAACAACATAGTAACATAGTATTTGATGGCAGATAAAGACCAGTATGGTCCATCTAGTCTGACCAGCAAGGCGGCAAGAGTAGGTGCACCTGCTACTCTATGCAGGTCACTCCTCCCCATGCCTTTGTTTAAGGGTGCACCTACCGCTCCGTGTAGGTCAGCCCTATTTGTTAAGATATAAGAGATAGTTACATTTATTTTGATTTTATTCTGTTGCTATAAAGGGATCCACTGTGCCTGTGCGATGCCATTTTGAATTCTGTGATTGTATTTGCCCCCACCACTTCCATCGGAAAAGCATTCCACCACCCTTTCAGTGAAAAAGTATTTGCTGACATTGCCTTTCAGTTTACTCCCTTGCAATTTTATGTCATGCCCTCTAGTTTTACAGCTTCCCCGTCTTTGGAAGAGGTTTGTTTGTTCATTAATACTCTTTAAGTATTTAAAGGCATGATTAGCCCGTGAAGGAACTGAGAGCAGCTGAGGGCTGCATAAAAGGCTTCAGAGCCCTGCACTGTTGAGGCATTCCTAACAGGAGCTATACATTTCAAGCAAAGGTAAGAGTTTGTGGCTTCTTAAATTATTAGCACTCTGTCTGGGAGCTACATTTTTAAAACAAAGTTATATTCCTTTTGGTGCTTTAGTTTAAAAGGGGAAATATTTTGTTTAGTGGGGTAGGTTTAAAACTCTGCTTTAGAATCTTTCTCAGCTCTTTGAAGTTACTGACACCTCATCAGGAGTTAGTGGGCCTGATTAGCCTGTGGAAGAACTGAGAGCGGCTGAGACCTACATAAAAGGCTTCAGAGCCCTGCACTGTTGAGGCATTCCTAATAGGGGCTATACATTTCAAGCAAAGGTAAGAGTTTGTGGCTTTTTAAATTACTAGTTCTCTGGGAGCTCTTAAAAGGGTTTTGGAACATTTTTAACACAAAGTTACATTCTTTTTGGTGCTTTAGTTTAAAAGGTGAAATATTTTGTTTAGTGGGGTAGGTTTAAAACTCTGTTTTAGTATCTTTCTTCAGCTCTTTGAAGCTACTGACACCTCATCAAGTGTTAGTTCCCTCCCTACCCCCCCCCCAACTCCCACCCACCCCTAGTGAGCAGTCTTGCTTTATATGGCACCTCCCAAATTAACTACACACAGGGACTTGGAACAGCACATTTTGAACACACTTAAAGAGATTTAACTGCTTTTTCTCTGAAAGGACAGCTAGGAAACTGACTGGTAGATCTCTCTCTTTTGTTTTAAGAGATACCTAAGCTCTATGAACTGAACAATGGCTTGGAAAAATCGTATCGCTAAAGCTGTTACCCCTGTTACAGCTTCTGCCTCTGTCCAGACAGAGGTCCCAATGCCAGTTCCAGAACCGGCTCCATGTACAGGATACCTGCATGCTAAAACTCTCAAGAAAAAAGTGGTGGAACTCAGAGAGGAGGTGGCGAGGCTGAAGAGCATTCAAGACAGTGAGAAGTACATTGATGAGATGCTTCTTGCAACATCCAAGCTCTCCAGCAGAGGAGAAGATGGGTGCCTACAGAATGACAAAGGTTGGACACAAGTCATCAGGGCCTGCAGAATCACCAATTCAACTTCTCCAGCCCTTAAACTGAAGAACTATTATGCAGCCCTGGAAGTAGAGGAGGTGAAACCATCCCTGGAAGGGAAGAACCAGAGCTCAAGTGCCCCAAAGTTGCAGAATCAGTGACCACAAGGAAGCAAAGGGTAGTGGTGGTTGGTGACTCTCTTCTGAGGGGTACCAAGGCATCCATCTGCTGACCAGAATTGATGTCCAGAGAGGTATGCTGTCTGCCAGGTGCCACAATCTGGATGGGATACACCCTAGAATACTGAGGGAACTTGGAGATGTTCTAGCAGCTCCACTGACTGACCTTTTCAATGCCTCATTGGAGTTGGGAGTCGTGCCATAGGACTGGAGAGAGGCTCATGTGGTCCCTTTAGACAAAAGCAGAAGTAAGGATGTGGTTGAAAAGTACAGGCCGGTTAGTTTGACTTCAGTGATGAGTAAATTATTGGAAACGCTGCAGAAAGAGAAAATAGTGAGGTTTCTGGAGTGCAGCGGATTACAGCATCTGAGGCAGTATGGATTCACCAGAGGCAGGTCTTGTCAAACAAATCTGATTGATTTCTTTGACTGGGTTACCAGGGAGTTGGACCGAGGGAGAGCCCCAGATGTGGTGTATTTAGATTTCAGTAAAGCCTTTGACCCCGTTCCTCACAGGCAACTTATAAACAAACTGAGCACCCTAGGGATGGACCCTACAGTTACTGCTTGGGTTGGAAATTGGTTGATATGGAAGGACAGACTAGATAGTCCATATGGTCTTTTTCTGTCATAATGTTTCTATGTTTCTATATCTCCAAGGTCCCTCCTCTCCTCCAGATTGTACATATTTAGGTCTTCAATTCTCTTCTCATAAGACTTCTGATGCAGGCTCCAAATCATTTTGGTCACCTTCCTCTGAACCGTTTCTAATCTTTTTTTTTTTTTTCAAAGTTTTATTTAGAAACCATCAAAGGAAGCAATAAGTACAGAACAAATAACTGCCGCTCCCTGGGGTTGACTCTTATCCCCCGGGGCAGAGCACATTGATGGTTACATAGATTTTCAAATATTACCCCCACCCCCCCTCCCCCAGCCCCTCTCCCCCCCTCCCCCACCTCCCCCCCCCATCCACCCAGGTCAGTGCCACGCAGGACCAGCTCATAAAGTTCCACATATCACCCACTTAACACTGCAAACGGGCAAGTTTATCAACAACCTAGCTGCAGGACCACATTGCGGGTCCGGGCACTCAGATTTTGAATATATGGCTCCCAGAGTAGCAAGAAGGCAGACCATCGCTTGACATGGCCTCGGGCAGTTCTACACTCCAGAAGTATAAGCTGATGGAAGGATTTCCGCCACTCCCAAAAGGAGGGAGGGTGGCTGTCCCTCCACCGCCGCAAAAGTGGCCCTTTACCCCCCAGACATGCCTTGCGCACCAGCCAACGGCTCCATTTCCCCTTCGGAGAAGTAATGCTCAGGAGATCCAAGGCAATTAAAGCAGCATCCCAGTTAACAGGTTGTCCTAACAGATTAGCCATGAATAGAGAGATTCTCCGCCAATATGGGCGAATCCGTCGGCAACCCCACCACATATGTAACAAAGTCGCCATAGGCTCCGCGCACCGTGGGCAGCTGCCATCGGCGGTCAAATGGCAACGAAGAGCCCTCCGCGGGGAGAAGTGAACCCTCGTTAAACATTTAAGTTGTATTTCCCGCCAGCGGGCACCATCTGCCAGGCTCACCACTCTCCGGAGGGCTGCCAGAATTGTATCATGAGGGATCTCCCGCGACATTTCGGCCCCCCAAGCCTGTTCCACGCAATGATAGTCCGGCAACGGCCGAAACTGCTCCAGCCTGAGGTGGAACACCCGAATTGATGGTCGTTCCGCGTCGCCTAGGCCAAAGAACGCAATAATCTGAGCCGATCGGTCGCTGTGTAACTCCGCCCCCGTGAGGGAGGCCACATAGTGGGCCACTTGCATGTACGCAAAGGAATGGTGGGGCCTCAGTTCATACTCGCGAGATAATACAAGAAAGGGTTTAGGCTTCCCGGCCAAGTCCACCACATGGCCTATATTACGGATACCTCTCTCCCCCCAAAGACGGAACACGGCGGCCTCGGTGCCTGGAGTAAAGTTGGCATTCCCCCGAATGGGTAGCCAGCTCGACACCTTCCAACTGCAGCCCCAGTAAGCATTCAGCTGCCGCCATGTCTTACATACCGGATCTAGCAACACACTATCAGCCAGATGGGTAGGCCACCTGCTGACCTCCAAATGTAAAAGGGCCCATAGGGAGTGGGGTGCCATATATGCCTCCTCCAAGGCCCTAGGCGTATAAAGATCGGTATCACCTAGCCAATCCCCCAGGTGGCGAGTTTGGCAGGCTAATGCATAAGCACCAAGATCCGGAAGTCCACACCCCCCCTCCTCACCCTCCCCACCAGCCGACCGTATGGGATACGGGCTCTCGCCCCCCCCCCCCCCAGAGAAGGCCACGAAACTCCGTCTCAAAGCGCCGAACATCCCACCGGAGGATCCACACAGGAAGGGTCTGCAGCCAATATAATATCCGCGGCAAAAGCACCAATTTAATCGCCGCGATTCTCCCCGTGAGAGACAAGGGGAGGGGCTGCCAGGCTTGCAACTGGGTTCTTACCTTGGTCAGCATCCGCTTCAGGTTGCTACCATATAGTTGACCTGGCTGGCATGGCAGCACAATCCCCAGATATATGAATTGGTTCTCGGCCCATTTAAGAGGGAACTCACCCAGCCAGCCACTCCGGAGGCGTCCCGACACATCCAGGGCTTCGGATTTATCCCTGTTAATACTAAGCCCCGCAAACTGCCCAAAGGTTCGGAACTCCCGTAGGAGAAGAGGCAAGGAATCTCTAGGTGAAAGCAAATGTACCAACAGATCATCGGCAAAGGCAGATATCTTGAATTCTTGATTGCCAATGCTGACCCCCCTTATTGTACGCAATCCCGCCACTCTCCGCAAAAGGGGGTCCAACGAAAGAACGAAGAGGAGAGGAGAGAGGGGGCAGCCCTGACGAGTCCCCCTTTGCAACGAAAAAGTCTCAGATAACACCCCATTGCAAAGTATCGCTGCCGTCGGATCAGCATACAGACTCGCGACCATGTTACAGAATAAAGGCCCTATGCCATAGCATGGAAGAATATACTTCAAGTATTGCCAGTCCACCCTGTCAAAGGCTTTTTCCGCGTTGAAACTGACAAGCAGGGAGGATAGATGTCTATACTGGACCCACTCTAAGGACGCAACGATTTTACGCAGGTTGCGAACGGCATATCGCCCTTTAACAAAACCTACTTGGGATTCATGGACCAATAGCCCCAGAAACTCCGCCAGGCGATCCGCTAAAATTTTTGCCATTAGTTTAAGGTCAAAATTAAGTAAAGAGATAGGACGATACGAGGCCGCAGAGAGAGGGTCCTTCGCCGGTTTAGGAATAAGAACAATAATGGGCATGGTTAGCCCCCCACCGAAAATAGCCCTGCTGCGCCCTCCGGTTATGCACTGCGGCCAGCGTTGGGGAGATCAGATCATTAAGAATTTTATAGAATTCAGCACCGAGCCCATCGGACCCCGGGGATTTGTAACAGCTGGCTTTGGAAATAGCCCCTTGCAGCTCAGCTGCCGTAATCGGCCGGTCCAACTGTGCTCTTTGCTCCGCCGACAAGTGAGGTAAATCCAGTTCCCCCACATACTCCGCCATCTGCGTGAGGGAAGTCGACTCCGCTGTATAGAGGCTCTGGAAAAAGGAACGAAAAACTCACGCTATCGCCGGGCTCTCCCGATGTAACGTCCCCGAGTCATCCCGCAAGCCTGGTACCAATTTGGAGCCCCTGGGTCCACGAAGGCATCTGGCCAGTAGTTTCCCGGGCTTATCCCCGTAGCGGTATAGTTGGTAATGATAGTATAACACAGACTTCTTTGCCCTTTGATGCAAGAGTTCATTTAATTCCGTTTGAGAGTCCCACAGCAGCTTTTTAAGCCCTGCTGTTGGGTTTTGGGCCCATCTGCGCCGCAGCCTTGTCACCAATCTCTCCAAACAGATAATACGTTCGGCCCTCAATCTTCTCTTCCTGGCAAGGAACCCTATAATGTCCCCCCGCAGTACAACCTTCGCATTTTCCCAAAGCAACTCTGGGTCATCCTGGTGGCCCCTATGATCAGCTTCAAATTCCTGCCACCGCTGCTCAATAAAAGAACGGAACTGCGCGTCCCTATATAATTCAAGCGGGAATCGCCATGGCGAGGTCCGAGGAAGGTTCCCATTCCAATAGACGTCGAGCCAAACAAAAGCATGGTCAGATATCTCCATGGGCCCTATCTGAGCGTCCTCTACTTTGGCAAACAGACCAGTAGAAATCAACAAGTAATCTATGCGTGCGCTAGTGCCATGAGCCCGGGATTGGTGCGTGTAATCCCGCTCGGCCGGATGTAACAGTCGCCAGTGATCCACCAACCCCAACCTGGAACATAAGCGTCGCAATGTCCGAACTGTCGCCATTCTGTCTCTCGGCTCCCCCCCTTTGGATGTATCGAGATCGACATCCATGACTCCATTAAAATCTCCCCCCAAAATCACGGGGGACTCCGGCAGCGTCTCAATTTTAGAGGCAAGTCGAGCATAGAGGGGCAAATCTAGCACATTGGGACAATACAAATTGCCCAGAATAACAGGCCTCCCCTCAAGAACTCCCTGCACCAGTACAAATCTGCCCGTCGGATCCACAAGGTCCCTGACAACCTCAAGCCTTAAACGCTTATGTATCAAGAGCACTACACCCCCCTTCTTCCCAAGAGCCGGGGCCCCCCATACCTGTCCCACCCACTCTCGGCAGAGTTTACGGTGCTCCTCGGCAGTCTGGTGGGTTTCCTGGAGCATAGCGATGTCCGCCTTCTGCCTTGCCAAGGCCTGCAGGATTTTGTCCCGTTTAATCGGATTGCCCAGACCACAAACATTCCAAGAAATAATCTTAAGCGGCATGTAATACAAAAATAGGCCCACTATTATACATCACATACCATACATGATTCAGGGAAGGCACCTCCCCAGCCTGAGGTCCTCCCCTCCTCCCCACAAGATAATTCCCTCTCGCCGTCCACTCCTCAACTGGTCCCCTAGAATACTGTTCCCCTCCTCCTCCCCCTCCCTCTCCCCCTCTCTAACCCTACCCTCCTCCCTTCCCCTCCCCCCCCACCTCCCTCCCCCCCTGCACCCCCCTCTCCTCTCCATTCCCCCCACTATGCTTCCATCTGCCTCTCTCCCTCTCTGTGACTTCAAGATGCGTGTAGTGCCCCCCGCCCCCCCCTAATACCGGCTCCTCTGCGAGCCTCACGCCCCCCCCGGCACCCCCCCCCCACCACTGCGACCGCGCCCCTCCCCACTCCCCTCACACTGAACGACCCCAACAGCCCAAAAACTCCCCTCAACAACACACCCCCCGACCAGGGAACAGCCAACAATTAATACTTATAACAGCTTTAACAGACCCCTTACAACCCCCTCCCCCCACAGGATTACCACCACTGCCTCTTCACAGTCCAAGGCAGTGTGTGCCAAACTGCTTCTTCGGATCCACACTCCTCCCCGCTTGGCCTCATGTCTCAGCCGCTGCTGCCGCCCTTCGCCGTATCTCCTCCACATAGGGGGTTGCTGCTGTCGCGGAGTCAAAGGACTGGCGAGTCCCCCCATGAGTAAAAATCAACCGGGCAGGGTATTGCACCATGAATCTAATATTGTTATCTATCAGAGTCTGGCACAAAGGTCCATACTCTCATCGTCGCTGGCCCAGGGCCGCTGAATAATCCTGAACAATACGCAGCTTAACATTGTCCTTATGAATTGCTCCTTTCTTCCGTACTGCACGCAAGACCGCTTCCTTTTGCGGGAATCGCAGGAACCGTGCCAGAACCACCCTGGGTCGACCGTCACTGGCTCTCCTAGGCTCAACCCGGTGCGCTCTCTCTATTTGTACCGAGGTGCCTTCAGGATCATTCTCCAAGATTTGTTTCACCAGGTCCTCCAAGTAGGACTTTAAGTCCCTGTCCTCTATGGCATCCGGGATCCCCAGGAATCTCAGGTTGTTACGGCGGGACCTGTTCTCAAGGTCATCCAGCTTGGCCTCCTGGTCCTGAAGTAGCTTTTTCACACGGGTCATCTCCTGCTGCAGCTCCAGCACATGCTCCTCTGTCCACTCTATCCGGTGCTCTGCTTCCTGCATTCGGCTCCCCAGGGCCTCCACTGAAGTTTGGAGGAGGTCCATGCGGCCCCGCAGATCTTCGAATTGCGCAGACAGCGCCCCCACCACGGCCATGGAGATTTCATCCACCATCCCCACTTTGGCTTCCCCCTTCAGCGGTGAGGAATGCTTCCCCCTCTAGGCGGCGGAGGGACCTTCTCCTTCTCCACGCGGCGACCTCCCTTTGCTGCCATTGCCAGGGCTGCGTAGGTCTTCGGGGATCTCGTCCCCCGTCCCCCCACCTCAGTATCCGGTTACGGCGTCGCGGGTCCGCCGCTCACTTGTGTGCGGCTCTCTGTCTCTGCGGGGGGGAGGGAGCAGGGCCTTCTCCGTCCCCGGTTCCGTTGGCGCGTCCCGATCTCCCAACACTGGAGAGGGGGCCTATGCCAGGTTGTGCGGCCCCCGAGGAGCTCCTGGGACCGACGGAGCAAGCAGTGGCCCAATCTAGGGCCCGACAGGGGTTCCCGATCTCCCCTTGTGATGCTGGTTTCTGCCGCCCTCCGGGAGCACTAGTTATAGCTGGGGGGGTGGGGGGAGCGATGGGCGTTAGTTCGGGGGGGCATCCGCGGATCGCAGCTCCAAGGTCCAATGGCAGCTTGCTGCTTACCAGGTCACTCCGCGGCGTGGCTCTCCATACAGGCCCGACATCTTCAGCGCCGGCCTCCCGGGTCTAGGCTGCCGCTGGAATTCAGCATGGGAGGGAGAAGTGGGAGCTCAGGGGGGCCTTCTCTCGCTGCAGTCCGGTCGGAGAGGCAGGGGGGGAGGTTCAGAACCCTGAGTTTGTCCCCGCTATTACATTTTTCTGCGCCGGGGAGGCGAGGGGGCCCAGAGCTCAAGCAGCGTGCGACTGCTCACGCTCACCGCATCACCGGAAGTCCCGTTTCTAATCTTTTTATATCCTTTGAGAGATATAGTCTCCAAAACTGAACACAATATTCCAAGTGAGGCCTCATCAGTGACTTGTGCAGTGGCATTAGTACCTCTTCTTTTCAGCTGGTAATTCCTCTTTGCATGGAACCCAGCATACTTCTGGCTTTTGCCACCGCCTTGTCACCTTGTTTCACCACCTTGAGATCCTCAGAAACAATCACTCCAAGGTCCTTCTCCTGGTCCATTCACACCAACCTCTCACCCTCTGTCGCATACAGTTTCCTTGGATTTCTGCTACCCAAGTGCATGACACTGCATTTCTTCACATTAAATCTTAACAGTCAAGCATTAGACCATTCTTCCAGCTTTTGTAGATCTTTTCTCATGTTATCCAGTCCCTCAGGGGAGTCCACTCTGTTGCAAAATTTCGTGTCACCTGCAAAAAGACAGACTTTTCCATTCAGACTCTCAGCAATATCACTCACAAATACATTGCACAGTACCGGTCCCAGGACCAAACCATGGGACACACCGCTAATCACCTTCCTTTCATCGAGTAAGTTCCATTTACCATCACCTTCTGTCATCTATAAGTCAACCATTTTCTGATCCAGTTCACCACCTTGGAGACCCACCCCGAAGCTGTTGAGTTTATTGATAAGCTTCCTATGAGGAACAGTATCAAAACCTTTCCTGAAATCTAGGTAGATCACATCCATTCCATGCCCTTGATTAAGTTCTCTGGTCACCCAGTCAAATAACTCAGTAAGATTTGTTTGCCAAGATCGTCCTTTGGTAAACCATGTTGCCTCAGATCATGCAACCTGTTGATTTCAAGAAAGTCCACTATTTGCTCTTTCAGGGGCACCTCCATTACCTTTCCTGCCACCGAGGTAAGACTTACTGGCCTGTAGTTTGTGCAGATTTAGTACAATGGTTGAATCACATTCGCAGCAAAAAACCTGTGAGAGAGTCAGTTGGTCCATTAGATGATAAAGGGGTTAAAGGAGCACTAAGAGGCGACAAGGCGATAGCGGAGAGACTGAATGAATTCTTTTCTTCGGTCTTTACTGAGGAAGATGTAGGGATGTTACCCATGACTGAGGTGGTATTTAAAGGTGCGGAAGAATTGAAGGAAATATCGATACATCGGGAAGATGTCTTACAACTATTAGATAAACTGAAGAGTAGCAAATCACCTGGGCCGGATGGTATACATCCAAGGGTGTTGAAAGAACTGAAATATGAGATTGCAGACCTGCTATCAGTAATCTGTGAACTATCATTAAAATCATCTCTAATACCTGAAGATTGGAGGATCGCCAATGTAACACCAATTTTTAAAAAGGGTTCCAGGGGTGATGTGGGAAACTACAGACCGGTGAGCCTGACGTCAGTACCAGGAAAAATGGTAGAAACCATCATAAAGAATAAAATTACTCAGCATGTAGATAGTCACAACCTAATGGGAGACAGCCAACATGGCTTTAGACAAGGAAGATCTTGTCTTACTAATCTGTTATGTTTTTTTGAAGGAGTGAATAAACAGGTGGACAAAGGTGAGTCGGTTGATATTGTGTATCTGGACTTTCAGAAAGCCTTTGACAAGGTCCCTCAGAGACTTTTGGCAAAACTAAAGAGTCATGGGATAGGAGGCAGTGTACTATTGTGGATCAGGAACTGGTTAAAAGATAGAAAGCAGAGGGTAGGGCTAAATGGCCAATTTTCCCAATGGAGAAAGGTGAATAGTGGTGTACCCCAGGGATCTGTGCTGGGTCCGCTGCTTTTTGACATATTCATAAATGACCTGGAAAGTGGAATAATGAGTGAGGTTATCAAATTTGCAGATGACACAAAACTATTTAAAGTTGTTAAAACCCAAGAGGATTGTGAAAAATTGCAAGAGGATCTTGATAAATTGGAAGATTGGGCATCAAAATGGCAGATGAAATTTAATGTGGACAAGTGCAAGGTTATGCACCTAGGGAAGAACAACCCAAACTATGGTTACACGATGCAAGGTTCCACATTAGGAACCACAACCCAGGAAAAAGATTTAGGCGTCACTGTGGATACCATGTTAAAACCCTCGGCCCAGTGTGCAGCGGCGGCCAAGAAAGCAAATAGAATGCTAGGTATGATAAGGAAAGGAATGGAAAATAAAACAAAAGATATTATAATGCCTCTATATCGTTCCATGGTGAGACCGCACCTTGAATATTGTGTGCAATTCTGGTCGCCGTATCTTAAAAAGGATATAGCTATTTTAGAAAAGGTTCAGAGAAGAGCCACCAAAATGGTAAAGGGGATGGAAGGATACTCCTATGAAGAAAAGCTAAAAAGGTTAGGGCTCTTTAACCTGGAAAAGAGACGGCTGAGGGGAGATATGATAGTAGTCTATAAATTAATGAATGGAGTGGAACGGGTAAACGTAGATCGATTGTTTACCTTATCAGAATATAGAAAGACTAGGGGACATGCAATGAAGCTACAGGGTAAACTATTTAAGACTAATAAAAGAAAATATTTTTTCACTCAACGTGTAATCAAACTCTGGAATTTGTTACCGGAGGATGTAGTAAAGGTTGTTAGTGTAGCTGGGTTTAAAAAAGGTTTGGACAAGTTCCTGGAGGAAAGGTCCATAAACCATTATTAAGAAGTGACCGAAGATATCAATGCTTGACCCAGTACAAGCATTGTGGAACTTGTGTCTCTTGGGGAAACTGCTAGGTACATATGACCTAGATTGGCCACTGTTGGAAACAGAATACTGGGCTTGATGGACCTTGGTCTGACCCAGTATGGCATATCTTATGTTCTTATGTTCTAACTATTCAGGCAATTGGTAACAGAACCCACATGGAGCCATACTGGACTTGGTGCTTACCAATAGTGAAAGTGTTTGATGTTATAGTGGGAGATCATTTTGCATCCAGTGATCACCAGATGGTGTGGTTCAGTATTAGTACTAGAGCTGTTAGAATCCATTCAAAAGCGAGGGTCTTAGACTTTAAGAAAACTAAATTTGCCAAGATGGGACAATACCTCAGGGAGTCATTAGCGGGATGGGAACAGCTGGGGGATGTAGAAAAACAGTGGGCAAAACTGAAAGGGGGATATTTTAAAGGCAACCAACCTTTTTGTTAAAATGGTAAATAAAGGTAAAAGGAAAAGGAGACCGCTATGTTTTTCGAAAGTAGCTGAAAAGGTGAAGAAAAAGAGGGAGGCCTTTATGAAACATAAGAGATTCAAGAGAGAGGAAGACAGGCATCTATATTTGGAAAAACTTAGAGAAGCTAGCAAAGTAGTCAGGAAAGCAAAGATTCAAAAAGAGGAGGAAAATAGCCAATGCAATAAAATGGAGGGATAAGACATTTTTCAGATATGTTAGTGAGAAGAGGAAGGGCAAAGGTGGTATTGTCAGACTCAAGGATGAAGGGGGGGGGGGAATATGTAGAAGCTGATGAGGATAAAGCAGAATTGCTTAACAAATATTTCTGTTCTGTGTTCACAGATGAAGAACCAGGAGCAGGGCCTTAGAAAACACCCACAAGTAGGAACAGAAGCAAGGAGCATCTTGAACAATTTTCATAAGACTGTGTTTGTGAGAAACTAGCTAAACTTAAAGTATACGAAGCGATAGGACCAGATGGGATACACCCTAGAATACTGAGGGAACTTAGGGATGTTCTAGCAGCTCCACTGACTGACATTTTCAATGCCTCATTGGAGTCAGGAGTGGTGCCAAAGAACTGGAGAGAGTCTCATGTGGTCCCTTTACACAAAAGCAGAAGTAAGGATGTGGTTGAAAACTACAGGCCGGTTAGTTTGACTTCGGTGGTGAGAAAATTATTTGAAACGCTGCTGAAAGAGAAAATAGTGAGGTTTCTGGAATCCAGCAGGTTACAGCATCTGAGGCAGCATGGATTCACCAGAGGCAGGTCTTGTCAGACAAATCTGATTGAGTTCTTTGACTGGGTGACAAGTGAGTTGGACCGAGGCAGAGCCCTAGATGTGGTGTATTTAGATTTCAGTAAAGCCTTTGACATCGTTCCTCATAGACGACTTATAAACAAACTGAGCACCATAGGGATGGATCCTAAAGTTACTGCTTGGGTTAGAAATTGGTTGAGTGGGAGGTGACAAAGGGTGCAGGTAAATGGAGTTCACTCTGAGGAGAAGGAGGTTGCCAATGGTGTGCCCCAGAGATCTGTCCTTGGTCCAATTCTTTTTAATATCTTTGTTAATGATATAGCGGAAGGCTGTCGGGTAAGGTTTGCGTCTTTGCAGATGATACGAAAATCTTCAATAGAGTAGACACACAGGAAGGTGTAGATAATACGAGGAGGAGGAGGAGGAGGAGCTTGAAGAATAGTCTATAATTTGACAGCTGAGATTTTTCTATATTCAAAAAAGCATGGGACCAACACAGAGGATCTCTAAAGGTAGAAAGTGGACTGTTGTAGTTGTTGTTATGGAAGGACAGACTAGATGGGCCTTGTGGTCTTTTTCTGTCATCATGTTTCTATGTTTCTATTTAATTTTAAGAAATGCAAGGTCATGCATTTGGGCTGCAGCAATCCAAGGGTGCGATATAGTATAAGGGGTGAAGTACTTTTGTCCACTAAAGAAGAGCGGGACCTAGGCATGATTGAGTCTGATGATCTTAAAGTAGATATACAGATAGAAAAAGTGACAGCAAAAGCTAGAAGGATGCTTGGGTGCAAATGGAGAGGACTGGCCAGCAGAAGAGAGGAGGTGATATAAGTCTCTGGTGCAACCTCATTTGGAGTATTGTGTGCAATTCTGGAGACCATGCCTTCAAAAGGACATAAACTGGATGTAGTCAGTACAGAGGGTGGCTACTAAAATGGTTAGTGGTCTTCATTATAAAGTATAGGAGGACAGACTAAGGATTTCAATATGTACACCTTAGAAGAAAGGAGGGATAGAGGTGATATGATTGAGATGTTTAAATACCTCTGTGGCATAAATGCACAGGAGGAGAGCCTCTTTCGATTGAGGGCAGGCTGTGCTGCAAGAGGACATGAGTTGAGGTTGAAAGGGGCTAAATTCAGGAGTGATATGCGGAAATATTTCTTTACGGAAAAAGTGGTGGATCTATGGAATAGTCTCTCAGTGTAGGTGGTAGAGATGAGGACAGTATCTGAATTCAAAGAAGCATGGGACAAACACAGAGGATCTCTAAAGGAAAAAACGGGACTGTTGTAGTGGTAGATATGGAAGGACAGACTAGATAGGCCATGTGGTCTTTTTCTGTCGTCATGTTTCTATGTTTCTACTTCTTTTCTATTACCACTTTTGTGAAGAGGAACCATATCTGCCCTTCTGCATTTCTGTGGAACTTTTCCTGTCTCCAAAGATCTATTAAAAATATCCTTTAACAGCCCTGCAAAAACCTCTCTGAGCTCTTTCAGTATTCTGAGATATATCCCATCTGATCCCATGGCCTTGTCCACTTTCAGTTTTGCAATCTGTTCGAACACATCATCTTTGTAAATGGTGTGGTATCTACTCCATTCCCATTTGTATATTTGTCAATCACGGGTGGTCCTTTCTCCAGGATTTTCTTTAGTAAAAACAGAACAGAAGTATATGTTTAGCATTTTCGATTTTTCAATGTCACTTTCCACAAATCCTTTCCCAGCACTTTCGAGTCCTGCAATTCCACCTCTGATTTTCCTCCTCTCTCGAATATACCTGAAAAATGTTTTGTCACCACACTTCACATCTTTAGCCATCTTTTCTTCAATCTTTGAATTTGCTATCCTTATTTCTCTTTTTGTCTCTTTTAGTTTGATCCTCTATTCCTTTCTGTGTTCCTCTGTTTGTGAACTTCTGGATTTTGTGAAAGCTGTGTTTTTTGCCTTTATTTGTGCAGCCACTTCTTTGGAGAACCAAATAGGTTTCCTTTCCCTCTTGTTTTTATTTACTTTCCTTACATATGTATCTGTTGCCCCTTTTATTGCCTCCTTTCGTTTAGCCCATTGCAATTCCACTTTCCTTATCACCTCTCACCCTGCCACCAAAGCCACCAAACAATATATTACAAAGCAAAGACCCTGTAACATCTCTGCCCACTCATCGAACCTCCAGACTTCTGCTCTGCACTCCCAGCCATGGTTCTCCTGCAACTTGACTACTGCAACTCAATCTACCAGGGTCTCCACAAGCTACACTACAAAAAAACGGCAAGCAGAGCTCCAGAGTCTCAATGTGTGGATGAGACAATGATGAAAGGATGAGGTTTTGGATTTGTTAGGAACTGGGGAACATTCTGGGGAAAGGAGACAAAAGTAGCCAAAATGCCATTGAGTACAGAGCAGACAGAGCTTAACAATTCCAAATTTCCCCTGCCTACTGATAGCCAGATTAATATAAATAAAATACAGCCTCTAAAATCCTTGTATGCAAATGTTAGAAGTCTAAAAAATAAAATGGGAGAGTTAGAATATATAGCACTAAATGAGATTTTAGATATGATTAGAATCTCAGAGACATGGTGAAAGGAGGACAACTAGTGGGACACTGTGATACCTGGGTACAAACTATATCGTAATGATAGAGAAGATGAAATTGGTGGAAGAGTTGCGCTCTATATTAGAGTGGGCATTGATTCACAAAGGATTAAAGTTTTGCAGGAAACAAAATTCACTGTAGAATCTCTATGGATTGAAATTCCATGTAAAAAGGGAAGGGGAAGGTGATGGCGGTGGGGGTGTACTATCGACTGCCTGGCCAGAATGAACAAATGGATGATGAAATGCTCAAAGAAATCAGGGAAGCTAACAAAAGTTACAAAACAGTAATAATAATGGGTGATTTCAATTACCCCAGTATCGACTGGATCAATGTCACGGCAGGACATTCTAGGGAGATAAAGTTTCTAGATGAAATAAATGACTGCTTCCTGGAGCAGCTGGTTCATAAACCGACCAGAGGGGAAGCCATTTTGGACCTGGTCCTCAGTGGAACACAAAATTTGGTGCAAGAGATAGGGATGTTGGGGCCACTTGGCAATGGTGATCATAGCATGATTATGTTTGATTTAATAAATGAAATAAGGATGGTAAGGAAATCCACAGTACTACCTTTTAACTTTCAAAAGGGAGACTATGATAAAATGAGGAAAATAGTTAAGAAAAAACTAAAAGGAGCAGTTGCAAAGGTTAACGTTTTACATCAAGCTTGGGTGTATTTTAAAAATACTATCGTGGAAGCCCAAACCAGCTGTATTCCACGCTTTAAGAAAAGTAGAAGGAAGTCCAAAAAACTGCCAGCATGGTTTAAAGGTAAGGTCAGAGAGGCTGCTGTTGCCAAAAAATCATCTTTCAGGAAATAGAAAAGGAGCCAAATGACAAAAAGTGGAAACACCACAAGCACTGGCAAGTTAGATGTAAGGCATTGATAAGGCAGGCAAAGAGAATTTGAGAAGAAGTTTGCTGTGGAAGCAAAAACGCATAATATAGACTTTTTCAAGTACATTCGTAGCAAAAAACCTCTGAGAGAATCAGTTGAACCATTAGATGATAGAGGGGTTAAAGGGGCACTAAGAGGGGACAAAGCCACAGCGGAGAGACTGAATTAATTCTTTGCTTCGGTCTTTACTGAGGAAGATGTAGGAATGTTACCCATGACTGAAATGGTATTTAAAGAAGATGCTGCGGAAGACTTGAAAGAAATATCGATACACCGGGAAGATGTATTACAACTATTTGATAAACTGAAGAATAGGAAATCACCTGGACTGGATAGTATACATCCAAGGGTGTCAAAACAACTGGAAAATGAGATTGCAGACCTACTATTAATAATCTGTGAACTATCATTAAAATCATCTGTAATACTTGAAGATTGGAGGATGGCCAATGTAATGCCAATTTTTAAAAAGGGTTCCAGGGTTGATCCAGAAAACTACAGACGAGTGAGCCTGACATCAGTACCGTGAAAAATGGTGGAAACCATCATAAAGAACAAAATTACTGAACATGTAGATAGTCAAGGCTTGATGGGAGACAGCCAACATGGCTTTAGCCAAGTACATTTGTAACAAAAAACCACTGAGAGAGTCAGTTGGACCATTAGATGATAGAGAGGTAAAAGGGGCACTGAGAGGGGACAAGGCCATAGCGGAGAGACTGAATTAATTCTTTGCTTCGGTCTTTACTGAGGAAGATGTAGGAATGTTACCCATGACTGAAATGGCATTCAAAGGAGATGCTGCGGAAGACTTGAAAGAAATATCAATACACCGGGAAGATGTATTACAACTATTGGATAAACTGAAGAATAGCAAATCACCTGGACTGGATAGTATATATATCCAAGGGTGTCAAAAGAACTGAAATATGAGATTGCAGACCTACTATTAATAATCTGTGAACTATCATTAAAATCATCTGTAATACTTGAAGATTGCAGGATGGCCGATCTTGCTAATCTGTTATGTTTTTTTGAAGGTGTGAATAAACAGGTAGAGAAAGGTGAGTCAGTTGATATAGTGTATCTGGACTTTCAGAAAGCCTTTGACAAGGTCCCTCATGAGAGACTTTTGGCAAAATTAAAAAGTCATGGAATAGGAGGCAGTGTACTATTCAGAATCAGAGAGTGGTTAAAAGATTGAAAGCAGAAAGTAGGGCTAAATGGCCAATATTCCCAATGGAGAAAGGAGAATAGTGGAGTACCCCAGGAATCTTTGCTGGGTCCGCTGCTTTTTAACATATTCATAAATGACCTGGAAAAGGGAACAACAAGTGAGGTTATCAAATTTGCAGATGACACAAAATTATTCAAAGTTGTTAAAACCCATGAGGGATGTGGAAAATTGCAAGATGATCTTGATAAATTGGAAGACTGGGCATCCAAATGGCAGATGAAATTTAATGTGGATGAGTGCAAAGTTTTGCACCTAGGGAAGAACAACCCAAACTATGGTTACACGATGCAAGGTTCCACACTAGGGAGCATCCAGGAAAAATGTTCCACATTAGGAACAACCAACGAAAAAGGTTCCATATTAGGAACCACCCAGGAAAAAGATTTAGGTGTCATCATGGATAAGATGTTAAAACCCTTCGCCCAGTGTGCAGTGGCTGCCAAGAGAGCAAATAGAATACTAGGTATCATAAGGAAAAGAATGGAGAATAAAATAAAGGACATTATAATGCCTCTGTATCGTTCCATGGTGCAACTGCGCCATGAATATTCTATGCAGTTCTGGTCGCCATATCTTAAAAAGGATATAGCATTATTAGAAAAGGTACAAAGAAGAGCCACCAAAATGGTAAAGGGGATGGAAGATACCCCTATGAAGAGAGGCTAAAAAGATTAGGCTTCTTCAATCTTGAAAAGAGACGGCTGAGGGGAGATATGATAGAGGTCTATAAATTAATGAATGGAGTGGAACGGGTAAACGTAGATAGATTTTTTTATGCCATCAAAATATAGAAAGACTAGGGGCATGCAATGAAGCTATAGGGTAACCTATTTAAGACTAATAAGAGAAAATATTTTTTCACTCAACGTGTAATCAAACTCTGGATTTTGCTACCAGAGGATGTAGTAAAAGCTGTTAGTGTAGGCGGGTTTAAAAAAGGTTTGGACAAGTTCCTGGAGGAAAGGTCCATAAACCATTATTAAAGTGGTCTCAGAATATCCACTGCTTGCCCCAATACAAGCATTGTAGAACCTGTGTCTTTTGGATAAACTTCTTGGTACCAGTTGGCCACTGTTGGAAACAGGATACTGGGCTTGATGGACCATGGTTTGACCCAGTATGGCATATCTTATGTTCTTATGTTCTCGACGGACTGCTCTCCACACAACAGTATCTTTATCTTTATTGCACTTGATTGACTGCTCAGGCCATAGCATTAGTGTGGTTTACAAAGCTACATGGACGGCATGCATCCTCCAGGGAGAAACCTGTCAGGACCACATTAGACCCATCCTCAAAAGCTCCACTAACTACTACTCCCCAGTCAGGTAAAATACAAAACCCTCCTCCTGAATCACAAAGCCATCCACACTGACCCCGCCCCCCCCCCCTATTCAGTTCCACACCCTGCTTCAAACCCCCCAACCTAAGAGATCAATACGAGCCTTTACAAGACACACCCTTATCATCCCCCACACAGGAACCAAATTCAATCAACAAGCCTGTGTTCGAGCTTTCCAACTCTACGTTTCTGCAATTTGGAACACACTGCCAGACCCACTAAGAAACATCACTGACCTCAGCACCTTTAGAAAACACCTAAAGACTCACCTCTTTTCAGAACATTTCATCCCACTACATAATCCCCAGGACCATCTTGACTGCTGCTTTCTGTATATAGCATGTAACCGAAACCCTAAAATTGTGAACTTTGAACATGGTTGATCGTCACTATTTATCCAATGCATGCTGTATATAGTAACTCTGGTAACCCGGAGGCCCTCCTCGCCTCCGACCACATCAATACACAGCCCCTCGAGTACCTCACCCCCCCCCCCCCCAACAAATCACAAACAACTGTATTTGGTACAAACATTTTGGTCGCAGCTTTATTTACAACTTGTAAACCGCCCAAAGGGCCTGAATAACAATTAAACATAACCCAGCCCCGCACCCCTTTACCGGAGGATGCCCCCCCACCGCCATCCTAGTAGCAAGGCGGAGCATCCTCCTCCCCCCCAAACCCCGCCGCCTGCCTCGCCATCCTAGTAGCAAAGGCCGGCTCCCACCCCCCCACTACCGGGTCGAGACCCCCAACCGGGCTGTCTCGCCCCACCCTCAAGGAGCATTTCGCCCCCCACTGCTCATAACCAGGTCAAGCCTGCGCCGCTCCTGCGAGCGCAGACTCTGTACCCCGCACCCCCACCAGCTGCGACAACCTCACCACCCCCCGTCATAAAGGGGCGGGTGGGCGGGAACACGTCCGGTTTCCCGAGGAGCCGCGGCCAGACAAGGACGGCCACGCGGCTCCTCGCCGGCAAGCACCGCCCCCCCCGCCGACCGCCGGCCAATGAAATCGCCCCGACGTTATGACGGAGCGATTTCAAAAGCCGCGCTCGCCGTTCCCTCACCACCCCCCCCCCCCCCCCCCCCCCCAGCAACCCAGCACGCTGGAGGCCGAGGCCGGGCCCGGGCCCAGGTTACTGACGGCCGCGGGACCCGGCCCGCGGCCTCGAGCATTAACTCTGGTAACCCGGAGGCCCTCCTCGCCTCCGACCACATCAATACACAGCCCCTCGAGTACCTCACCCCCCCCCCAACAAATCACAAACAACTGTATTTGGTACAAACATTTTGGTCGCAGCTTTATTTACAACTTGTAAACCGCCCAAAGGGCCTGAATAACAATTAAACATAACCCAGCCCCGCACCCCTTTACCGGAGGATGCCCCCCACCCACCATCTTAGTAGCAAGGCGGAGCATCCTCCTCCCCCCCAAACCCCGCCGCCTGCCTCGCCATCCTAGTAGCAAAGGCCGGCTCCCACCCCCCCACTACCGGGTCGAGACCCCCAACCGGGCTGTCTCGCCCCACCCCCAAGGAGCATTTCGCCCCCCACTGCTCATAACCAGGTCAAGCCTGCGCCGCTCCTGCGAGCGCAGACTCTGTACCCCGCCACCGGTGCGACGTATAAACTATCCTCGCACCGCCCCCCCCATAAAGCTGCGACCAATCAGTTCCAAAGCTTCTTGCCAATCATTGAGCAATAAGTCCTGGCCAACCGGGGACAAGTGTACCCCGTCAGTACGATACAGTCCAGCGCACCGAGGGTCCGCCCAAGGATGCTGGACCTGCCACCCGCCAGCCTGCTGCAGCCACCGGCCGATCTGCCTGTTGATCTTGGCCAGCCCTCTCGACCACCGCCGCTGCGACAAGCAGGCCGGCCGCGAGATGATGTCCGATCACACAATCGCCAAGCCCGGCCACTGCTCCTGCATCGCCCGCAGATCCCGTTGTACAGCACGAATAAGTTGCCGGCACGTCCAACCGGAAAGATCATTGCCTCCTAGGTGTATCAGAAGTCCCAACGGCAGCCGCCGTCTCTCCGCGTGCTCTCGAACCACTGGAAGTAGCTGCCACCAACGCATGCCCCGCTGGCCGAGCCACACCAGCCGGAAATTACAGGACTCCAAGCCCAGGTGTAGACCCAGCGGACGAGTTGATGCTCTGCGTTCCGCCCAATAGACGAAGGAATGTCCCAGAAGCCACCATACGCCTGGCGGGCCCCGTGCAGCACTCCCGGTCGGCACGCTTGACTGAACACCTGCAACAGAAACACAGCATTAATACCCCCCCCCACACACCCCCCCCCCGACGCCCCTGCAGTTCACAACTGTTCGGGGCGCACATAACCCGTGTAAGCCCTGGAGCTCCAACGCCCGATGCGTTGAATCACCTCACCCCCGAGGCCCGCGGCCGCAGCACTGGTCGCCGCACCAATCCGAAAGGAATGAGAAGCGTACCCGCGCTCGTCGACGCCCAACCGCCTCAAGGCCATGCGGAAGACCACAGTGAATTGAAACTGGGTGACGGCAGAACCGTCCTCATGACAAAAGAAACAGCCAGCCCCCACCCGACGCTGACGCCGGTACATCAGCAAGTTCTGCACCGGACAAGATTCCAGACCAGGGATGGCCCGCAACAGCACCCACCGCCCCCGCCCCTGCGGGTCAGTTTTCGAGCGATCCAGAAATATCCGAACCAACTGCCCCTGCAGGTCCACCTGGTGCTCCTGCAACCCTCCCCGACCCCCCCGCCCGCCCGCCTGGGGGACCAGTTCGCTAACTCGAAAGGCCCCAAAGAATGCTGTGACAAACAGCGCCCGGAACAGGACGGCCTCCGACACGGAAGCCGCAACCTCGGGCAAGACACCCCAAATACGCAGCAGCAAGTCATGCGACACGGGACGACGCCAATCCGATGCAGGGGGCTGCACTCGAGCCCAACCGGCTAAGAGCCGCTTCACTAAGTACGAAGTGCCCGGATTGCCCCAACCCGCCACCCTGCAAAAGAAGGAGAAAAACCGACCAAAGCCGCCCGTGCCGCTGACCGGGACCAACCAGACTCCTTCGCCCAGACTATGAAAGACCCTGCCAGAAGGTCCCCGACGCTGCCACCCCTCCAGCCCCTTCCCCACAGAAACTCACGAACCCGTGCATACCCCCGCAGATAGGCTTTCCACGTACCTGGAGCCAGGGAAGAACGCAGCAACGAGATCATTCCGGCGTCCCAAGCTGCCAGAGGTGCTCCGGCACCACCGCCGCGGTCCCGTCCGCCCCCGGTGCCAATTCCCGAAACCGCTCCCACTGGAAACGAGACAAAGCATCAGCAATCCCATTCTGAACGCCCGGCACATGACGAGCCCGGGCAGTGATATTAAGACGAAGACAAGCCAGCACAAACACCCGCATCAACGCTGCTACCCGTGGACACTTGGGAGAATGGCGATTAATGACTTGCACCACTGCAGCATTATCACACCAGAAAACAACCCGCCTGTCCCGTAACCGCTCCGGCCACAGCCATAAGGCCACCACGATCGGAAATAATTCGAGGAACGTCACGTTGCGCGTCAAACCACCCGAAAGCCACGATGCGGGCCAAGGCACAGCGCACCACGCGCCCTGGAAATACAATCCCATGCCCGAACCACCGGCGGCATCTGAAAACAATTCCAGATCCCGGTTGGAAACCTCCCCGGACTACAACAACGAGCAACCATTGTAGTCTACCAGAAACGCATCCCAAACGCGCAGATCGGCTCGCATCCCCGCAGTGACTCGGATGCGATGATGCCCACATCGAACCCCGGCCATCGCCAAAGATAATCTTCGCGCAAAGGGCCGCCCCATAGCAATGACCCGACATGCAAAATTCAGGTGACCAACTAAAGTTTGAAGCTCGGTCAAAGTCACCTTTGCAGCTGAACCGACCGCCGCCACCAAGAGCCGCAGCCGCTCTACCTTATCCGCCGGCAACCGGACCACAAACTCAACCGAATCAATCTCTATCCCCAGAAAGGAGATACGAGTCACCGGTCCGACCGTCTTACCCTCCGCCAACGGGATGCCAAAATCCGCCGCCAAGCCTTGGAAAAGCCCCAGCAACGATCCGCACACGTCGGACTGGGCCGGCCCGACAAACAAGAAGTCATCAAGATAATGCACTATAGTCCGCCGCCCAGACATCCGCAACAGCACCCAGTGCAAGAAAGAGCTAAAGGCCTCAAAGTAGGCACACGAAATCGCACAGCCCATGGGCATGCATTTGTCATAGTAGTACTGATTGTCAAAACGAAATCCGAGCAAGGGGAAAGCGGACGGGTGCACCGGCAGAAGACGAAAGGCGGACTCAATGTCCACCTTTGCCAACAGGGCCCCTGTTCCACATTGTCGCACCAGCTCCAATGCCTCATCAAATGACGCATATCGCACCGAGCACAGCTCACGCGGGATATGGTCGTTCACCGAAGCACCGAGGGGGCAAGAAAGATTATGGATCAGCCGATACCGCCCCGGCTCCTTCTTCGGGATGACCCCCAGCGGCGATACGATAAAAGGCGAGAAGGGAGGCCGTTCAAACGGCCCAGCCACTCTGCCTAGAGCACGCTCCGCCGCAATCTTTCCCCGGGCCACCTCCCCCAACCGCCCCACCGATACCGCATTCCCCCGCTCCAACCCCTGAACCGCCCCCCGCACGGGGATACGAAAGCCCTCGGAAAACCCCGCCCATAACATCGACCCCGCCCTGCCATGTCTGGTAGCCGCGTAAAGCTCTAGCCACGGCTGCAGCGCCCGCCTCTTAATGGGGGTAGGCGCTAGCCCCTCTGCATCCCCGTCACTTACTGGCCGCAGCCGTCCCAGGCACCGCTCGGCGGCTGCACTTGACGGCTGAGTGACCGGCGCCGCAAAGCGAACAGGCGTGCCGGAACTTACAGTCCGGGAAGGGGCAGGACGTTTTATTGAAGCGCCAGCACAGGTCCCTGCCAGGACCGCTCGCTCCCGTTCTGCTCGTCTCGGGCCCCGGGCCCGCTGACCGAAAGGGCCGCTGGCCTAGCGGAGCCGCCGTCCCTACCGCCTTACCCGGACCCGTACCCCCCCCCCGCACCGCCCCTTTTTGCCGACATTTGCGTGAGCCAAAGGTTGATATCCTTCATTCCCCACGTCAACTGCCTGTTCTCCTCCATCCTGTCGCGGAACTCCTCATCATAGTTGAGCCAGGCCCAACCTTCGTGCACCTGAGAAGCCGACAAGATGGCATCAGCGTAAGCCAGAAGCTCGCCGTAACAACTCGGGTCCCCATGGCCCCATACACTCGCCAGCCGCAAAAAAGCCCGCGTCCAATTCAACATGTTCCGTGACACCTTCCGTACCCTCCCCGCTTTCTCGTCTTCTTTACGCTTCTTGCGGCTCTCCCCTGAACGTTTTCTCCCCTCCAACAACCGGAAAATATCCAGGTAACGCCGCTTTACGATCCGCCTCCGCAACTTGCGCGGAACGCTCTCCCACAATTCCGCGCAACGGACCACCGCGGACCCCGCCCCCTCGCACCCCGCCCCCACCTGCGGGACAACCGTGGAGTCGGCCAAGGAAGAGGCTGAGGACCCGGACGACGAAGAGGACGACGACGTGCTCCTCCGCCGACGCCGTCGGTGCTTCCGCTTCGCCTTGGCTTTTCGTGCCGGCGGAGCACCCTCGCTCGGCCCCACCACCACCACCACACCGCCCCCCACCGCAACCCCCGAGCACTCACCTGCTGTCAACTGCGCCGCCGTCGCCTGCGCCTCCGAAGTGGACTCCGTCTGCTCCACCGAAGACTGGCCCAGCTGGCCAGCGGTCGAAGACAGCACCGTGGTTCCGACAGTCGCCGCGGAGGACCCACTCGGAGGCACCGGAGCAGACCCCGACACCTGCAACGAGAGAGGAGAGCCAACACACGGGGAGCCAGCACCCGGGGAAGGCGGAAAGCCCGTCCCCGGAGGCGCCCACCCATACGGCCCCATCCCCAACCAACGCCCCGTCCCTGCGCCCCGCCAGAGGACCCTAACCCCCCAGCCGCCCAGTCCGCCGCCCCCCAGGGGGATTGCCCAACAGCCGGAAGCCCGGCACCCCAATGGTTCCCCCCCCAGCCCGCCCCCCAGGCCGGAGCTTGCCCAGGTACCGGGGACCAAGCCGGCCACCCTCCCCCTTGCAAACTGGCCCCCCCCCAACCCATAGAAAGGGGCCCATAAGCACCAGCCACTGCCTGCCCCCACCCAGGCCCCCCCCTCCTGTACCATCCACCCCCTCACCAACACCCCCGTGAGACAAGCTCGCCGCAACCACCCCCCCCTCCACCCCCCTCCCCCCCGACAGCCCAGCCACCTCCCCCGATCCTGGGCCTGCGCCCGCCCCCAGGGGGCTCCTCACCTCCCCAGGAGCCTGAATACCACCTGCAGAGGCCGGGGGAGCCCCCCGCTTCCCGGCCCCACCCTGCCGCTTAGCCGCCTTCCTACTGCCCCCCGGCGCGGCGCCGCGGCCCGCGCCGGCGCCGGGCGCCGCGCCCGCCCCGCGGGGGCCCCGCGGAGTACCCCCTGCCCGAGCCCCCAACGACCTCCTGGCTCCGCGGGAGCCAGCCATGATAGGGCTGCCCTACCCAATGCCCCCCCCCCCCCACTGGTACCGTTACTGCTTTAGCCTGTAGCTTGCAGTAATGGTATTGTATTGCAGGGTATTTCTTTCGGGGTTTTTATTTTATTTATTTATTTATTTTTTTATTTTTTTTTTTTTTGTAACAGCCCCCCTCCCACGAAGCACTCCTCCACTCGATCGCCTACCCCGCGACCCCAAAATCCCCCCCCCAACGCACCCAACTCACCGGACCCTCGCCACCGAAAGAAAGAACACGTCCGGTTTCCCGAGGAGCCGCGGCCAGACAAGGATGGCCACGCGGCTCCTCGCCGGCAAGCACCGCCCCCCCGCCGACCGCCGGCCAATGAAATCGCCCCGACGTTATGACGGAGCGATTTCAAAAGCCGCGCTCGCCGTTCCCTCTCAACCCTCCCCCTCCCCCTCCCCCCCCCCCCAGCAACCCAGCACGCTGGAGGCCGAGGCCGGGCCCGGGCCCAGGTTACTGATGGCCGCGGGACCCGGCCCGCGGCCTCGAGCATTAACCTGTTCCACTGTAACTTTTAATATCTTTGTGTCATGTAAACCTCTTTGATCCGGTGAAAGGCGGCATATAAATCCAGCTAAATAAAATAAATAAACTTGCAATTCCAGCATCTCTACAGTAGGGGATCACAACCAAGTCTTCTGGACACACCCAGCCAATCTTGTTTTCAGGTTATCCATGATGAGGTCCTAATTTTACAAACTACACATACAAATACCATATCTCTGTATCATTTCTCTTCAGACTATTAAAGTGAAAAAAGACCCCAGATCACATCCTTCATTCTTTTTTAACCATACGTTGCCCCTCATGGAGCTTTTAACAAGTGGCTGAAAGGACCATTCATTGTGGGTCAAGAAAAAAAACCCTTATTGCTTTATTTTCATTTTTTTTACTTTTTTTACTTTTCACTTTTAAAACAAAATGTAATTATATATTAATATTCATATTCATAAAGACATCTGTTCGCTTCATCGTGCATTTTACTGCACACTCGACAAGGCATGTGTGTCTCATGATCTGCTGCATGAGGAGCGTATTCAGATATAATATAGCATGACGATATAGCCTATAACAAGTCTGATGCATCATCTCACTCACCATGGAGTTTGGGTAGTTCACGATTTACATATGTATTTTATAAAATATGTGCATACACACGTATTTTCCTTGCAAATATTTAAGCCAGCTCCTAAACAGGTGTAAATGCCCTTGGCTTCATTTTAGCCATGATTTCTGATGGATTGGTGGGTAATTTTATAAAGACACATAGGTGCCAATGTGCCTTTATAAAATAGGTTTAAAATAGGCACCTACTTGGCCTTCACACATAGGCAGCTTGTTACAATGTTACTCTCAGTCTGTTTGTATGAGATAGATTGGCATACACTGCCTCCATCCTATGCAAATCTATATCATGCAGATTCATTGAGGATATTGCGAAAATCATACTGGCTAGGTGTCCCAAGAATTGGATTGAGACCCACTGTTCTAGTAAAGCAAGACTACAAGTCTATAGATCAGTGGTCTTCACGTCCAGTCCTTGAAGACCACAAATAGGTCTGATTTACAGGCCATCCCAAATGAATATGCATGAGAAAGAGTTGCATCTAATAGAGACAAGACATGCAAATCTGTCTGATGCATACTCATTAAGGAAGTCCTCAACACTGGAACTATTTATGGCTCTTCAGGACAGTCACTGTATACCAGTGCTGTAGATGAAGGTGGACAAACACCAAACAGGTTCAGCCAGTCTCTGATGACCTCAGGTCTAGTGCAAGAGTATTAAGGGCTCTAAGTGAACCTTTAATTAACTTTTAAGCCCCTAGAGCTCCCCTGAAATTTGAATAAACTCAGCCGTCATCATGATCTCAACAGCATCCCTCCCAAAACAAGCCCATAAGAATGCATAATTGACCACACAATATGCAGAAGTCATTTACACAAGTAAATGGGCTATTTTGAATATTGCTCTCTCACTTTGAGAGTAAGAGTACATGCTTTTAGCTTGTGTAGCTCTCAGGTTCTATCATCTTGCTTTATTTTTATTTATTTATTTAGACAGTTTTGTATACCGCCTTATCCTTCAATCAAAGCGGTCACAACACAATATTGGGGGATACATTTAACACATGGGGATATGAGACACATACACTAATACTTACAGGGAACATGGGCAATGGAGGGTTAAGTGGCTTGCCCAAGACCACAAGGAGCATCTGTGGGACTAGAAACCCCAGTCCTTCCAGCCCAAGGTTGCTGTCCTCTAGTGCTTTGACTTCTGCTGCTCTTTGCTGCCCCCTCCCTCCCCTCCCCCTGGTCCAAGAAACTTCTGCCCTGGGTGACTGCCAAGTCTGCCTGATGACATGAAGCCATCTGGTAATCCTACTGCTGCAGAACAACTTTTATGTAAATTTATCTAATCTTCATATCACATCAATAAAGAAGAATTCATTTTGTTGTGCTGAAAAATTGGTCATGTATGGTGCCAGTTGTCTTCCCTCTGGTAGTACAGGTGAAGTTCCATCAGCTGTTAGGTGACACCACAGTATCTCTCTGCAATGAAAGGTTGCTCATCATAAGAGCTTGTCATGAATGTTCACACATAGAGGCTAATTCTGTAAGGCACTGCTAGATTTCCGAATGTGTTTATACATGTGAATCATGGTAGGTTTGTGGGATATGAGCATAAATGATAACTTCCACATGGAGTTTAGTTGATGGCTACTGTGAAAGTACATGCCGTGGACTGCTGATGTGTACTTTCACTGTGGGCATGCACAGGGGCAGTGTGCAAATTTATGTGCATGCAATGCATGCCTTTGAGTCAGTGCTTACTACTGGCAACCCAGCAGCTCCTGGGTTTTTTCAGCAGTGTGACCAGAAGTAGAGTGTCAGGCCTTTCTTCCAAGGTAATGGAAGGTTAAGTGATTTGCCCAAGGCCACATGGAGTGCTAGTGGGACCTGAGCTAGTGCTCTAACCTACTAGGCTATTCCTCTGCTCCAATATACATGCTTTATAGAATATAGCCCAACAAACATAAGATACGTGTAATCATTTGCACCTGCCCTAGAGCTGATCTAATTGACTGCAGCTTCATTTATGTGTTTTTGTGACCACATGTGCTCATTTTCTTTAAAATCAAATCCACGCAGATTTGACTTTATAGAATAGGTGCCATTAACCTATGTGAATACATACATATATCTTGTGTTAATAGCATGATTACCTCCTTACTGTATCCAAGGATTGTGACTGCATTCGCTTTGGTGGTTAAGAAGGAATTTTATCTGAATATAAAAATGTCTGGGATGTTCTAGATTTATTTGAGTTCTCTTGCCCTAGAACAAACCTATTAGTCTAGTTGGGGTCTTTCTGTTCCCCTTTGGGTTTTGTGTGATTGAAGTGCTTATAATTATGTATATTCTAATTGCTAAAACCTCTCTATGGCAGCTTTGCACTAGAGGAACATGGAAATATCTGCTGATTTAATCTGTAATGATCTGTCTCCCACTGATAAGATATGGTCCTAAGCTTAAGATGAAGGAAAAGCAGCAGTTGGGTGCATTACGAGGAGATTCAGGGCAGCATCTTATGACCCTCTCTGATAGTCTCTATCCTGAACATCTCATTAGTTTGTTCCCAGAGCAAGCCAAAGAAATGGGGAAGCCCAGAACAATGAGAGAATGTGACAACATCTAACAGAGGTCTTCTGAAAGATAAAGACCCAATGAAATGGAAGGAAACCAGGGTTCAATCCACTGACATTCCTTGTGACCCTGAGCAAATCACTTAACCTTGAATTGCTTCAGGTACAACTGAGATTGTAAGTGCACAGGGATGGGGAAATACCTGAATGTAACTTATCTTGAGTTTCTACTAAAAAAAAGTGTGAACTAAGTCCAAAACACAGAAAAAGAAAAACCAAATGCTTTGGTCATTGATAGCCTGAATATGAGTCACTTTATTTTAGGACTAAAACTGCCCACAAGATGTATGGAAGATAGGATCTGCAACTCATGCCAGTCCCTAGTTAACTCTCTTTCATTTATTTATTAATTCATTCATTCTTAAAGACCACTTCCCCCAAAAGACTCCAAAGTGGTTTACAACAATGTAACAAACATAAAACATAAGCGTACATACACACTAAAATGCCACATAATGCACTATGTTTTCCACACACATGTTAAGAAATAGATGAAATTGTGCACACACTCTTTCATCTCCCATGCTAGCAGAAAACTCATAGCAGTCCCCTAAGCACTGAATAGCCACAACAGATGCTAAATAGAACATGCTTGGCCCTCTTTTTTCTTATCACTCTGCCACCTTGCTTAAAAGCATATTAAATAAAGGTCAGAAGTCAGTACTGACTGGAGAAGCGGGAGAGCAACTGGAGCACAGGGGAGAATCCTTAGAGGTAGGTATGAATTGCAGTAGAAAATAACAGAAACCTGTGTGACTTGTGTTGTTTCTTATACTCTGTAGTGTTCTGTGTTTCCTTTGTTTGTCCATTGTTCCAGGTCTATAGTGATAGGTTGAATGCATTTTTCTATCTGTCAATCTTCTATGTAAGTAAGTATCTCAAAAGAGCAGAACAAGAGGACATGGTTGATGAGAGAATGAACATGGAAGGAGGTGAACGACTATGCATGTGCATAGGTATGGAAGGTACATGAGCAGTAACAGTGTGAGTAGTGTTGGAAGGAAGGAAAGGATTGAGAGAATCAGGTTGAAAGTTAAGGAAGGTGCCTTATGCAATTAGAAGTGTAAAGGCAGGAAAAAGCAATGGCGTTGGGGTAGAAGCAGGGGCAGTCAGGTCAGAGATTAGGTCCATTACACACTGGGTGGAATAATACAGAACAGCACAGGGTGAGGAAAGGATGAGAAGGTTAAGGAAGAAGATATAAAGGAGGCAGGTTTCCTATAAGAACATACATTCGATATCTGCCCAAGTGGTACATGATTTTACATACAGTAGGAGGAGGAGAAGAAACCAGACGATCAGCCACAGCAATGTTAGGGGCACACCCATATAAATGGATGTTATGCTTCATTCATGAAGAATATGATCATATGCTGGATTTGGTCATGCAATATTACGATGTGCACTTTGGGAGAGACAGCACAAGGAAATCCCTGGTAGCAAAAGAGGGCATTCAGAAACAACTTGCTTTGGGTATCAGTAGCCTCAGAGTTTTCCCCAGGACAATAAAACACATTAAACTTCACTATCAGGGTATTAAAAGAGGCATCCAAGAGGAAAGCAGCATCCTTTTGAAGAAGAAAGGAGGTCATGAGGAGTGGCCTAGTGGTTTGGGCAAGGTACTTCAGGCCAGAAGGTCAGGGGTTCAAATCCCACTAGAGGACAGCAACCTTGGGCCAGAAGGACTGGGGTTTCTAGTCCCACAGGTGGTCTTGGGCAAGCCACTTAACCCTCCATAGCCCATGTTCCCTATAAAATAGTTATCTCCAAGTTATAATGCCCTATTCAATGTAATTTCAGTTTGTTCAATGTAAACCACACTGATGCAGAATAGCATGGTATATAAGAGAATGTAAATAAATAATCTATCTCTTTTACATTGCTGGAGCAATGTTTTATGGAAATATTGGGTCTGATATAATCATTAGCATACCATAGTGCATAGATGCAGTCATACGTCAGGGGCGAGCTGATGAGTTACCTTCATTACAAGAACATTCATCAGGAACACATAACAAAAGTCTTTAACATTCCATTGCTGGATTCTTTTATAAGTCTCATTCTGGTGGACAACTGATCTAGCAGTGGCAGGCATAGGAGATGACTGGGAGCATCTTTTAGAATGTTGGGGAACTTGTGGTGCCACCAACAACTGTAAAGCAGGCGATTTTCAGAGAAAGGGCCTTGCTATAGAGCAGCAAAAGGAAGCATGAATTTCAACAATAAAACTTACTCATTTTTGTATTTTTTCCCAAGTCCAACAGCTTTGCAGAGAGTATCATGGATTCAGAGAAGCACATGGAGTCGACACAATCCTTACAACCCTATTCAACGATCTGATCACAGGAATAAACAACATCAAACAAGGATTTGTTCTCATCTTTTTAGACATTTCTGCTGCCTTCGATTCTGTAAACCACGATATACTAATTCAACGTCTGAGAGAGAAGGGGATTCGAAGCACAGCACTGGAATGGTGTAGATCCTACCTTTCCAACAGGTGGCAACAAGTTAAAACAGGCCAGAAATCCTCAGAGCCGTTCCTACAGTCTCAAGGCGTACCACAAGGATCTTCACTATCGGCGTTAATGTTTAATATATATATGCAGCCGATTTGTGAATTGATCAGATCCTTCAACGTGCAATGCTTGGCATACGCTGATGACATCCTCATATACATGCCGTTCAAAACTGACCAACCAGTGTTTACTCCAATAACCAACTGTTTCGGAGCAGTAGCTGAATGGTTGCTGACTCAAAACCTAAGAATAAATCATAGCAAAACTGATGTCCTATTTGTTACAAGGAATCTTAAGTTTGTACCTCCGCCCTCACTGCTGGTCAACAACATAGAACTGACGTCCAAACCCACGATCCGATACCTCGGCATAACATTAGATCAACACCTGGACATGACAATGCACGTGAAGAATGTGACAAAGAATATATACCATAAGATCAGAACACTACGCCACCTCCGTCCACTACTGGACTATACTGATTACCGGTCAACCTTCCAGGCACTAGTCCTTCCACATCTAGATTTTGCAAACATCATCCTCCACGGGCTCCCTCAATCAACCTTAAATCCACTACGTCTGGCTATGAATACAGCTGCTAGAGTCCTCTCTGGGTCACCAAGGTCTGCTCATATAACGCCTATCATGAAAGACCTACACTGGCTACCACTACAAGCCAGACTCTCATACAAGTCACTAGTTTTGACCTTCAAAGCCATGAATATCTACCCACCAACACCAATCAGAAAACTAATCCATAACACCCCTGAAAATAGAAACAGAAGGACTACAACTATGAACACCTTAATAGTTCCCAAGATGATGACTTCATGTACTAAAGCTACATCAAACAGAGCTTTTTCACTGTTCGCACCCAGGAATTGGAATAAACTTCCCCATGAAATCCGTGGCATCAAAAGTCTATTACAATTCCGCAAAGCCGTAAAGCATCACTTATTCACAAAATACTACCCAGAAGTGTCCAGGGACACTCACACAGCCAACAGGCCTCCCACTCACACCAAACACCCTAGCTCTTTAATCCAACCAGAAAACGGTTAGTCCCCACGAAAATCCACCTTACTACTATAGACTCATGCTACCCATGAATACACGTACAATATCCACTCGAGTTTAAATATGGTATATAATAAAAGCATATATATAGTATAATGTTGATTGTACATAGTTATCCCTGTTATTCCATGTTTTATATTCCCTTGTTCTCTGTAAACTCGATGTTACCTGTACACATTGCAGTATATTTTGTTCGATGTACACCGCGCTGATTTTAATAGCGCGGTATATAAGAGATGTTAAATAAAATAAAATAAATAATCCAGATCTCCTTTATATATAGCATTCATGCCAGAAGACCACAGTGCTGCCATCTAAAGACAAGGATTTCAAACTGGCATGCACTGGTTTCATTTCAGAGGCTGTGCCATGTGTATCACTGATGCATGACCCATATTCTCACAGGGCATCCAGCCATGGAAATCTTGAAAAAGGAGAAAGACTGACATTAGATGGTATCCTGGCCAACTTTTTGTTTGTTTTGATGGCTGTTGTGTCTATGTGTCTTCATTAGACAGCAGCTACTTCATCTGTGCCTGTACAGCCCTGCTTACATCTGGTAGCACTATGTGCTGTAGAAATATATGAGCTGATACTCAAGGGGAGACCAGCTGGCTGAGGGGCACTATATGGATAGCACTGCTGAATATCTCCACAAACTACCCCAGCACTATCTGCTTAGTGCAGGGTGGTCCATGAGCAGAGCAGGGGTGGTATCGACACTTATCTTATCAGCACAATTTTCAGCAACCCTTGTCCAGACAACTTAGGCCACATGAGAAGCAATCTGGTCAAACGCTGGCTGAAAATCACGCTAACTGGGTAAATGCCAACACTTATCCAATTGGTACCACTCATCCATATATCCAGCAATAGCTTCTATCTCCATATTGCTACTGAATACCCTGCTGATATTTAAGCGCTGTGGCTAACCATGATTGTGAAGTTTGGACACTGGCAGTTTTGAAAATTGAGCCCATAAACTATGATGGTAGATAAGGATCTCAAGGTTCATTTAGTCTGTCCTACTCCATACCCACTCCAGTGCCACAAATCTGTCAACCTTTGACTTTTTCACAAACTCTGGAATCCTCTGCTTACTCTTTAATTCTGTCATTGTTTTTGTCTCCAGCACCTCCCACTGTGTAGCCATTCCATGCATCCACCATCCTTTCCATGAAAAAATATTTATTATTATTGCTTAAGTTTTCTCTCTTGAAGCCTCATACCCTGACCTCTTTTTCTAAAGCAAGATATGATTACAAGTATAGTAGTAGCCTATGCTCTCTTTTACATCCCTCTAAACTCCTCATTCTCCTCCTCTTGTCCTCCCAGCCTGAATCTATTCTCTTAGCCCTTCTATCTACTCCTAGTTGCATTTAAGCTCTACTCCCCTCATAGCTCCTCTCCAAGCTCCTCAAAACAGTATCACTTCTCCTACCTAGTATTGCCTTTCTTATCCCATCTGCCAACCATGCTCTCAGCTTCTTTTATTATTTACCAGTCCTTTGAGGAGTAGCTTAGTGATTAGAGCAACCAGGAAAAGCAGGGTTCAAATTCCACTTCTCCCACTGTTGCTGCTTGTGGCCTCCATTGGCTCAGGCATACGCATGCAGAAAAAAAAAACAGGATAAACATGGAACTCGAGACACTTGGTTGGTGGGTGGCTTCCTCCACTTGAAGCCACTGTTTCCCTCTGGATTAGGACTCCTCTATTCTAGTCACTTGGCTTCCTTGAGATCCTCAGTGGAGAATAGCAGACTATGGGACCTGAGCAGAGCATTATGAGAGCTGGCAGAGGAGGTTTACCACACCATGAAAAGCAAGATTACCACATAGGAACAAGGACCCAGTCAATTTATTTACATTCTCTTATATACTGTGCTATTCTGCATCAGTGCGGTTTACATTGAACAAACAGAAATTACATTGAACAGGGCATTATAACTTGGAGATAACTATTTTACAGGGAACATGGGCTATGGAGGGTTAAGTGGCTTGCCCAAGACCACAAGGAGTACCTGTGGGACTAGAAACCCCAGTCCTTCTGGCCCAAGGTTGCTGTCCTTTAGTGGGATTTGAACCCCCAACCTTCCAGCCTGAAGTACCTTGCTCCAACCACTAGGCCACTCCTCCACTCCTAGGCATGGTAATATGGAAAGATAGAGCTTTATTTATCATAAACCAGGGACAGCCTGACACAGGCTGATAACCTTCGTCAGGGGTTAAATCTGGCACACTAAAATCATAAATACATAAAATGTAAGTAAAACAACCAAATTACAATTTAAGACATAAAAGATATAAAAAACATGTGGCAAAACATTAAAAAATCAATAAATAATAAAATTATAACATGAACAATGACATCAGTACCGGGAAAAATGGTAGAAACCATCATAAAGAATAAAATTACTCAGCATGTAGATAGTCACGACCTAATGGGAGACAGCCAACATGGCTTTAGACAAGGAAGATCTTGTCTTACTAATCTGTTATGTTTTTTTTGAAGGAGTGAATAAACAGGTGGACAAAGGTGAGTCGGTTGATATTGTGTATCTGGACTTTCAGAAAGCCTTTGACAAGGTCCCTCATGAGAGACTTTTGGCAAAACTAAAGAGTCATGGGATAGGAGGCAGTGTACTACTGTGGATCAGGAACTGGTTAAAAGATAGAAAGCAGAGGGTAGGGCAAAATGGCCAATTTTCCCAATGGAGAAAGGTGAATAGTGGTGTACCCCAGGGATCTGTGCTGGGTCCGCTGCTTTTTGACATATTCATAAATGACCTGGAAAGTGGAATAACAAGTGAGGTTATCAAATTTGCAGATGACACAAAACTATTTAAAGTTGTTAAAACCCAGGAGGATTGTGGAAAATTGCAAGAGGATCTTGATAAATTGGAAGACTGGGCATCAAAATGGCAGATGAAATTTAATGTGGAGAAGTGCAAGGTTATGCACCTAGGGAAGAACAACCCAAACTATGGTTACACGATGCAAGGTTCCACTTTAGGAACCACCACCCAGGAAAAAGATTTAGGCGTCATTGTGGATACCTTGTTAAAACCCTCGGCCCAGTGTGCAGCGGCGGCCAAGAGAGCAAATAGAATGCTAGGTATGATAAGGAAAGGAATGGAAAATAAAGCAAAAGATATTATAATGCCTCTATATCGTTCCATGGTGAGACCGCACCTTGAATATTGTGTGCAATTCTGGTCACCGTATCTTAAAAAGGATATAGCGATTTTAGAAAAGGTTCAGAGAAGAGCCACCAAAATGGTAAAGGGGATGGAAGGCTACTCCTATGAAGAAAGGCTAAAAAGGTTGGGGCTCTTTAACCTGGAAAAGAGACGGCTGAGGGGAGATATGATAGAAGTCTATAAATTAATGAACGGAGTGGAACGGGTAAACGTAGATCGATTGTTTACCTTATCAGAATATAGAAAGACTAGGGGACATGCAATGAAGCTACAGGGTAAACTATTTAAGACTAATAAAAGAAAATATTTTTTCACTCAACGTGTAATCAAACTCTGGAATTTGTTACCGGAGGATGTAGTAAAGGCTGTTAGTATAGCTGGGTTTAAAAAAGGTTTGGACAAGTTCCTGGAGGAAAGGTCCATAAACCATTATTAAGAAGGGACCCAGGATATCAATGCTTGAACCAGTACAAGCATTGTGGAACCTGTGTCCCTTGGGGAAACTGCTAGGTACGTATGACCTAGATTGGCCACTGTTGGAAACAGAATACTGGGCTTGATGGACCTTGGTCTGACCCAGTATGGCATATCTTATGTTCTTATGTTCTTAAAATGATCACATATAAAAAGTATAAAAACTTTTCATATTCAGCAATTAATATCATAAATATACATATAAGAATATATAAAAATTTTATAAAATGAAAAAACTATGATAAAACCAAAACAGGGGTGTGACAAAACTGAAACATATACGTGGATACCTCTGTTTAAATGTTAACCCATATAGGTCTTTGTAAACTCTGTTTAATGTTAGCCCATACAGGTCTTTATAAACTGGAAAGAGAAATAAAAAGAGAATCAACAACACTATTTAAAATAATATAAACAGAACTATCTAATGCATCATGAGAATGAAAGGGGACTATCTTCTTGTAAACAAATATGGGTGGGGTATCAAAACTCATAATATATTGACTAGTGGAAGCAGGAGCGAATCAGCGTGACAAAAGCATTCTTTCTAATGATGACAGCAGGTGACTTATAATTGCAACATTTGTTAATCTAATGGAGAGAAAGCTACAACCGATAAAAATATAAATATATATAAATAATAAAATACCAGTCAAACACAATATAAAGAACCTTTTAGAACACTAAAGACAACTACATAGATGTATAGGAATATTAAAATATAGGCAAAATCAGCCCTCTAAAAACCAAGGTGAAGTATTAACACAGGTATTGTGGAAATCTTTTATCAAAAGTAATACATGAGCTATCTATATATTTTAAAAGGTCATTCTTTAAGAAGAATCTAGACTGTTGAAGATGATAAGAGTAAAGGCACGGGCAGGGTCCCGGCGCCCGCGGGTAACCGGGTGCTTGGCCCGGTGCGGGACCCTGCACACGCCTTGTGTTGAGCTGGTGGAGGGAGGAGCGCATCATGAGCAGGACGTGTCCTTTAAACCGATTGGCTCCACCCGCGGGAGCGTGCGTGGGGAGCCAATCGGAGGCAGGAGTGCATGTGCTCTGGCTGCGGTGGTGGCCTGAGCACATGCAGGGAGACGGCTCGGTGGCTTCCCACCCTCCCACTCGATATACTATGGAGAAGTTGGGGGGAGTTGGGGTGTCGCAGCGTGGGGGGGCGGGATCCCTGAGGTTTCCGGGGTCAGGAGCCTTAGGCTACTTGGGGCGGGGGGGGGGTGCCCATGACCTGGATAAACCCTGGCAGACTTGTGCTACTGATATGGCAAAGTTGGATAAGGGTGATAGGAACTTGGCCGGTGGCTTGACCACAGCAGGGGTGGAGGAGAGGTCACCTTGCTAATTGTATGGCTGATGATAGAGCGCTCTGCTGGGGTTCGGTTGTGGTTGATTATATTATTGTTCTGAGTGTTCAATATGTTGGATTAGTAATAAAGCTGCGACCAGTTGCTTCCAAGAACAGTGTACGTGTAGTTTGTGGGTAACCCACGGGGGGGGGGGATTTCAGAGAAAAGGTGGTGTGCGAATGTGTAAAGGGTGAGCATCGGGTCCGGCTACCTGGTTATGGTGCTTTAGTGAAAGGCAGTTTGTTGCTGGAAAATAAATTGAAAAAGGTTGAAAACATTTCAATAATTAACAAATTATTAACATTTTTTGAATTTTCCTTATTGTAATATGATTTCTGCAAGTGAACTGTTGAAACATTTTGTTGAAATTTTTCATTTTGATTCTACTTCCCTTCTGGTCATAGTTAGGGCTTACTATATATCAGGATCAATTAAGAGGCTAGAAGGAGAGTTTATGAGTGAAAGTCAAGTGAGGGAATAAACTGCTCTTCTGGAATCCAATAGAAGTACATTTGGTAGTCACTTTCCAGAGTGGGGTAATGTACTATCTGGTTTCTTTAAGGACCTTTAACACCATTCCCTGGGCATAATGGGGGGGGGGGGGTCCTTTTAAAAGCTTTAGTTGCCATTTAGACATCCAAAACTGTGTATGAGGACATCCAAATCATGGAGACATCTCAGGAGCCATTTTACAAATGGCTTTTAAAGGCATCTCCAGTGTGGGGACAGTCAAGTAGGCAGGGATCATGATGGGGGCATGTCTGAGGTGGTGCAGTGAACTCAGACATCTTCGCTTGATTTTAGAAACGTCTGCAACTCCATCCAAGTTCAGATGTGCTCCAGGCATGAATAAGCATCAGAAAAACTGCAGGTTTGGGCTGTAAAATATCCAGAGGGTATAGATAACATGGCATTGCACCTTTCCACAGTCACAATGATAGAAACATAGAAATATGACGACAGAAAAAGACCACATGGCCTATCTAGTCTGTCCTTCCATATCAACAACTACAACAGTCCCCTTTTTACCTTTAGAGATCCTCTGTGTTTGTCCCATGCTTTTTTTTAATTCAGATACTGTCCTCATCTCTACCACCTCCACTGGGAGACTATTCCATGGATCCACTACTCTGTCTGTAAAGAAATATTTCCGCATATCACTCCTGAATCTATCCCCCTTCACCCTCATCCCATGTCCTCTCATAGCAGAACTTGCTTTCAATTGAAAGAGGCTCTCTCTCTGAACATTTATGATAGCAGCAGTGGGATGCGAAACCTGGTTTCAGCTCATTACTCTAACCATTAGACATCCCTGAGCTGGAATATTATTCCAGGGATGTCTATGTAGACAGCCCTACAGACATCCATATCGGGCAAGTCCATGTTTTTGAAATCGTGCCTGAATTTGGGCGTGCCTTGCTTTTTCTTCAGACATTCTTGCTTGGACATCCCAAATTACACAGTGGACGACATTTGTAAAATGTGCCTTCACATCTGTATGTATCCAGATGTCTTTCCTAGAACTCAGGAGGTAAGGAGAGAGTTTCTGAAATTCTGTCCCAGAGCTTGATCTCTGGACCTGTCCTTATTTATGAAATATCTCAGGAGGTGTTTGATTACATTTTCTGGGAAGGATTTTGTTTTTATGACCTGATACAATTAAAAGCAATGATTCATTCTCAAGAGAGACTAGTAAGAAATCAGGATAACACATCAGACAAATCTTTGCTATCTGAAAACTAATAGGATTTTGGGGGCAATCAATATAGGGTTTTTTTATCCATTTGAATTTTCTTGTATTTTGGAGCAATTCCTCTTTTTTTCTGCTTTCCTCCCTTTTTACCATTTTTTCCTAAGGCGCTAAACATGATTTTGTGTTTTTTTTATTCTTCTTTCTGTTTTGGATATCTAAATGTATGTAAGCCATTGGGGGGGGGGGGCGGGGGCAATGCTATAATTTCCCATCTACATGTGGCTCTTATTTTATAAAGTGAAGCACACACATACTTTACTTTATAAAATAGGGTTAATAGGGTTGAGGGCAGTTACGCCTGCTCTAGAACAGGTGTTAATGCCCTCATCTAGATTTGGAGAAAACGAGCATAAGTTATCACATTCTATAACTTGCACATGTAAATTTAGGCCCTGCCTGTGCTCTGCCCAAGCTCCTACCCCGTGCACATTTGTAACGGAAAGTACACATGATGGGACAACATGGACACTTACAGAATAGTGACCATTCACAAGCGTAAGTCCTTTAAAATACACAACAGAATCTGCAAAAGAAGAGAAAAAAACGCTTCAAAGAATTAGATCAGCTGGCTAGGAACAAGTGTTAAATGCATAAATACAGTGAGAAACACAAAGCCATTTGTTGATCAAACCAGGACACATGAGTAACATAGTAACATAGTAGATGACAGCAGATAAAGACCAATATAGTCCATCTCGTCTGCTCGGTAAGGCAGCCAGAACGATTGTACCTCTATGTCTTTCCTTAGAGTTCTACCTGCCACTCCGTGCAAGTCACCCCTCTATTTTATTGAGCCTAAAAATATTTTCATTTTTTTTATTCCACCCTCTTGCTATATAGAGATCCTCCATGTCTGTCCCATCTCTTTTTGAATTCTGTCACTATTTTTGCCCCTACCACCTCCATCAGGAGGGCATTCCAGGCATCTACTACTCTTTCAGTGAGTGATTAAGGAGAGGTAAATTGAAAGTTAAGGAGAAGAGATTGATACTGGTAAACCAGGATAGTGGATTACAAATAAAATGGTTCATAGAGAGCATAGAAAAAACTGGGAAAACCGACATGTTTAGATTCTATAAGGAAAAACTGGAAACAATTACTCATCTCGTAACTGGCTGCAAAATTATGATGGGAGAAAATCTCTATACAGAAAGGCATAATAGGGTGGCACGTCTCATTCACTGAAAATTTTGCAAACATTACAACATCACTATACTGAAAAAGCATTGGAATCCTGACCCTAAGAAAACTGTAGAAAATGAAGAGGGTATAATCACCTGGGACATTCCATGCCAGAATTTGTCAAAAGTTCCATGACAAAAGTTCTGGACATTGTGGTGAAGGAGAACAACATTGACAACAGAGGTTTCAGTGCCAAGTGATTATTCTGTGTATCAAGTAGAGAAAGAGAAGATCATTAAGTACCAAGCAATGCAGTCAGAGACTAAGAAAACATGGCAAAAGGATACAGAAATTGTTTCCATCACGTGGGTGTTACAAGCATGATTAAAAAGAATTTTCAAGTACACCTTGACACATTGCCTATACATGTTACATGTTATGAATTCCAGAAGAAGGCTCTCTTAGGCATGATGCAAGTACTAAGGCAGGCATGAGCAAATCTGAGTAAATCTGAGAGACTGAAATTACACTCCACATCAGAGTGGAGGAGTAGCCTAGTGGTTAAAACACTGGCTTGGTAACCAAGCAACCAGGGTTTGATTCCCACTAACACTCCTTGTGGCCTTGGGTAAGTCACTTAACCCTCCATTGCCTCACAAGAAAGGTCTGGCAATCTACTTCCGGTGATACTGCCAAGAAAACCCAGGAGCTTCTGGGTCACCAGGAGTCAGGCCTGACTTGAAGGCACACATTGCATTGCCCTGCCTTAGGAATGAAGTTCAAAACTGTCAAGGTATGTGCAAACGAATTCATTTAGAGAAATTGTCCCCAAAAACAGAAGAAACAAGTCTCAAGTAACTAATATTTAAAAAGAAAAATATGTTGGGTGGTAGTATTCTCTCTGAGTCCTGACCCCCCTTCTATCCGGTATTACTATGTTTCTAAAACTCTCCCCAATCCCCTTTCCACCCACAGAATTACTGAAAAAAAGAAATCCCTTCAATTTCCTCTGTCCAGCTTTTCAATCCAAAAAAGAAAGAGTCAGAGGAGACCGGGTCTGGATTAAGACATCAGCAGCATAGGCAACTACCTCCAGTGCTATATCTCCATTGAGGCTAACACAACTGTACTGAAGATCAGCCCCACAGCAGCAGCAAGTCACGAGGTCTTCCTGGACTGGTGTGCTGACAGGTCCTGAAGTGCCCCTCTCCTCACATGGGTTTCCATGGTGGCAGGAAGCCCTGGCAAAAGGAGGAGGTAAGGCACCATAGGGCCTGATGGTGTGTGACCTCTGGAAGGTCCTGTGCTGAAATTACTTACTCAAGAAGGGCTGCTGTTGCTCAAACTTCAATAAAGCAGCTGGGGTAAAGGGGGTGATGGGAGAAAGGAATATCTAGGCAGGGGCAGTTGGGGATGGAAGACCTCCTCCCTGTGATTTCAGACGGGAGCCACGCCCCATCACCCTTATATTCTCTCATCCCCATCTTCCCTTACTAATTCTTCCTCACTCCTTCTCTCCCTTCAGTTGTTTTGGCCCCAGCCTTCCTTAGCTCCATATAAATCCCTTTACGTTTTTGGCTTTCCCCAAGACCTTTCAGCAATCTTCTTCCTAGACTCAAACTGAACCTCTCCTCCTCCCTGGGATACCTCATCAATTTTCTCTTCCCATTCCTGGACCTTATCCACCTTCCTATGGTAGGAGGAAAGCAGTCACAGTGCTTCTTACCTGCAACTACCTGAAGTTTGATGCTGTGCAGGCTTTGTAATTTCATAAGACTTGTCAGGCCTTTGAGGGTCAAATATATATCAGTGAGCTAGCAGAAGAAAAAGCGAGCAATTGCAAATAAAAAACACTGTCACTCTTTTGCTTCCCTGCTGTGGATGAGGTCTGGGAGAGAAAACCAGTAAAGGATCCAGCGGAGTGGAGTTAATGAATAGTCACCTCAAAAGTAAACAGGCCCAACAGTGGGTGAGTCCTGCGTGTGGCAGCAAGTAATTCAGAGCTTTCAGACATTGCATCCTATGGCCAAGGTCATATTGGTCATAGGCTTACTACTACTCCGCTGAGCAGCTCTGACATTTTGGGAGGGAGTTGTAGACAAAGGAAAATCTAGACAGAAAAGAAGAGAAGGAGCAAAACGTGGCATTCAGAAAAGGCAGTGAATAGTTAAATAGTTAATGTAAAATATAGTCTAGACAAGTAGAAAAAAAACCGATGAGTAAAGCAGGGGATATGAAATCCAGCCTCACTCATGAAAGTTTGCTTATCTTCACACAATCTTCCGTGTGGTAGAGACCTATTTCTAGTACAGTAAGTGATAAAGAAGATTACAATTTCATCTTCTGAATGTTGGACGCCTCTTTACTAAGTTGTGCTAGGATTTTGTATCTAACATGCATTAAGAGTCAAAGGTAAGGTGTTTTAAGTATGAAACCTCTACACTGTCAGTTTTAGGGGCACTTCCTGCATTTTGAGGAAAACAGCCAATGGTCGCTACTCTAGAAGCTGTGGATATCATGAGGAGGGGTCTAGAGAAACTTGAGGAATAGTTGGGAATTTGGTTGTTGTTGTTGTTGTTGTTGTTGTTGTTGTTGTTAAGTGCCGTCGAGTCGGAGTCGACTCATGGCGACCCTCTGGATAGCTATCCTAAATCGTGTTCGGTCTTCAGTCAGGCGGCTCATTGTTGACAGACTGGTACCCGTAGCTGCTGTTTTTGTATCGATCCATCTCATTTCTGGCCTTCCTCTTTTGCGTTGACCTTCTATCTTGCCAAGCATGATGTCTTTCTCTAATGATCTCTCTCTCTTCGCATGATGTGTCCAAAGTATGAAAGTCGAAGTCTTGTCATCTGAGCTTCTAAAGAAAGCTTAGGTTTGATCTCCTCTAGTACCAACTGGTTTGTTCTTTGGGCAGTCCATGGTATACACAGTATTCGCCGCCAGCACCATAATTCAAAGGCATCAATTTTCTTCCTGTCTGTCTTTTTCACTGTCCAGCTTTCACATCCATATGATGTTATTGAAAATACCATGGCTTGAACAAGTCGAATCTTTGTATGAAGCGAGACATCTCTGCTCTTCAGAATCTTATCTAGGTCTTTCATAGCCATTCTGCCAAGAGCAATGCGTCGTTTGATTTCTTGACTGCTTGTTGCTTCTTTATTGATAGTTGATCCAAGTAGGTTAAAGTTGTTCACAATTTCAATTTCTTCTCCTTCAATGATGAACCTGTTGATTATGCCAGTTGTCATGATCTTTGTCTTCTTTACATAAAGGTGCAGGCCCACTTTGAGACTATGTTCTTTGATTGTGAGAAGCAAATGTTTCAGATCATCTTCACTTTCAGCCAGTAATGTAGTATCATCAGCATAGCGAAGGTTGTTGATGAGTCTTCCACCAATCTTCACACCTCTGTTGTCTTCATACAATCCTGCTTCTCTGATGATTTGTTCTGCATATAAATTAAACAGGTAGGGGGGAAGTATGCAGCCTTGTCTTACACCTTTGCTTATTTTAAACCATTCTGTTTCTCCTTGTTCCTTTCGAACTGTTGCTTCTTGATCAATGTACAAATTGTGCAAGAGAACGATCGGGTGTTCTGGTATACCCATGCTTCTTAATGTGGCCCAGAGTTTCTCATGGTTTACACAGTCAAAAGCCTTGCTATAGTCGATAAAGCACAAATAGATATCCTTTTGGTATTCTTTAGTCTTTTCAAGGATCCATCTCACATCCGCAATGATGTCTCTCGTTCCTCGCCCTTTCCTGAACCCTGCTTGCACTTCAGGTAGTTCTTGTTCCAGGTATGGTTGTAGTCTCTTTTGAATAATCTTCAGTAGAATCTTGCTGGCATGTGGGCTCAGAGCGATTGTTCGATAATTTCCACAGTCAGTTGAATTTGGTAGCTAAAATTTAATACTAAAAATGCAGGGTCATGCATTTGAACTGCAAAATCCAAGAGAACATTACAATACTGAAAGTGAAATATTTCTGTGCATGAAAGAAAAATGGGATCCAGGGATGATCATATATGATGATCTTAAAGTGGCCAAACAGGTAGAAAAAGTGCTGGTTGCACAGGAAGAAGAATGATCGACAGGAAAAAGAAGGTGGTAGTGTCTCTGTTCAAGTTTTTTCTGAGACCTCATTGGAGTATTGTCTACAGTTCTGGAGATCACACCTTCAAAAGGATATAAACAGGATGAAGTCAATATAGAGGGTGGCGACTAAAATGGTCAAAAATCTTTGTCAAAAAGCATATTGAGATTTCATGATAATGGATTGTTGTTGAGTAACTAACATGTTACTAATGAGTTGCAAACAGGTTGCTATAGATTTTCTAATGCGGTAGTATTTGGCTGAAAATGAATTATTGAGCTATTGATGAGCCACTTCTTGGCTGCTAATGATCTGCTAAAAAGTTACTAAAGATTTGTTAATAAGCTAGTATTGAGTTGCTTTTTGCCTGCTATAACAAGTTCCTATTGAGATTCCAAATAGGTTCATAAGGAACTGCTGTTGAGTTGATAATGGTTTGCTATTTAGCTTCTAGTGAGTTGCTATTTAGTTACTTAAGAATTGCTAATGAGTTGCTAAGGAGCTGAAAACAAGTTTCCATCTGACTTTCAAAGACTTATTATTGAGTTTCTCAGTTGCTAACTAGGTCTTAATGAGGCACCAGTGAGTTGCTAAGAAGCTGCTATTTGTCTAATAACTTGCAACTCAGTTGGCTGTTAAGAATTTACTACTGAGTTTTTAACAGGTTGTTATTGATTTACTAAGGAGTTGTTATATGGCTGCTAATTAGTAATCACTGAGCTTTAGAGTTGTTCTTTCATGATTAATCAGTTGTTTGAGCTACTAACAAGTTGCCAGTGTTTTGTTAATGGGTTGCTATTGATCAATGGGTCTCTGTGGCATTGCTAACAAGTTGACAATAAGGTGCCATTTGGCTTCTAAGTTGCTATTTTACAGCTAAGAAGTTGCTGTCTGACTGATAATGAGTTGCTAGCAAATTGCTGCTGAGTTGGTCAAATTGCTAATTCTCCTGTGCCACTAATGAGTTGCTAACAAGTTGCTACTGAACTACTCATGAGATACTGAAGAGTGGCCATGCAGTTACTAACAATTTTTTTATCTAGCTGCTACTGAATTCTATTGAATTACTAATGTGTTGTCAATGAGTTGGTAATGTGGTATCAATGAATTGCTAATATGGTGCTGCTGAGTTGCAATCAAGTTGTTAATACAGTATTAATAAGTTGCTAATGTGGTGTTAATTAGTTGCAATTGAGTTGCTATTGAATTGATATTATGGCGTTAAGTTTCAGTCATTGGTATTGAGTTGCTAATGGGGTGTTAAAGTTAGTATTGAGCTTCTAATATGGTGATGTGTCAATGCACATTGCTAGTATGGTGTTACTGAGTTGCAATCAAAGTATTGAATGGCTAATATGGTGTTAATGAGTTGCAATCAAGTTGCTTTTAAATTGCTAACATGATGTTAATGATTTACAATTGAATTCATATTGAGTTGCTAATGTGGTGTTAATGAATTGCAATCAAGTTGCTACTGAGTTGTTATGTTGTGTTAATGAGTTTATTTTTTTTAACAGTTATTTTTTATACTGCTTTATCCTTTCAATCAAAGAAGTTTACATTGTAACTTAAACTTGGTAAACGTACATTAAACAGGGACATTGATAACTTGGATTTTTTTCTGAGCAATGGAGGGTTAAGTGACTTGCCCAAGGCCACAAGGAGTGCTAGTGGGAATCAAACCCTGGTCTCTTGGTGCCCACGCCAGAGCTCTAACCACTAGGCTACTCCTCCACTCCAGTTACTATTGAGTGGCTAATGTGGTGTTAATGAGTTTCAACTGAGTTGATATAAAGTTTCTAATGTGTTGATGTATTAATGTGTTACAATCAAGTTGCAAGGAAGCTGGTATTTTCTTCTAACATGGTGCTAATGAGTCCAAAGACCCCTCACACCAAGGCAATAGAAAGTCACAATATGATGACAAAGATGAACAAACATTCAAATCCCCCGTCCTACACCCCCAATGAGACCACTTCTGAAGTTCAAGATTTTATCACAGAAAGAAGTCACCACATCACTTGTACAGCTTGCATACAGAAAACATTACAACACTGATCTTAGGCGTGATGCAATGCCAACCATTCCCCAAAAGGGATTCATATACATCTAAAAAATGCAAGGTTCATAACTTCTGAATAGTGCATGTGGTGCAGAAATTGCTTTAATTATATCACTGTTTGCAATGAGAGCTCCACTTAAGAGCTGCTTATTTTCCATGAGATTGTAGGCAGAAATCCAAGATAGTCGGTGCATAGTACATTCAGTCCCCATTCTAAGACAGAATGTCATCCTCACCAGCTCAGAATCTCTGATGTTATTTAGCAGTGCTAAAGCATGGATGGCTATAGCTTTAGGAATGTGAAGTGGGATTTTAGAAGGGAAGAACCTGGAACATCCAGAGCACAATGTCCCAAAAATCCAGGGGAGTGGCAGCAGTGAAGAGAGGCATGTATAAGTGCCTTCTGAAATCATCCCATCTCCGTCATGAAAGATGAACATCCCAGTAGCCGGTTCTGGTGAGTGGCCCATGCAGATAGCAAGGCTGGATATGTATATACCTTTTCACAAATGTGGATATCACCAAATTGCATGGCCTCAGAAATGGATACTTGGAAGGGCCAGCTGGGGTATTTCAGAAGGAAGGCGATTATGTTATGACACTTGCATATCATGGCCAGGCATTTCATATAATCAGACATGCAATTATACCAAGATGTGCATCACCATTGCTCCGCCCAGGCCACACCTCCATCATGTCCCCATGCTATATGGATGTGCTCCAGTTGGGGGCATTGACATGCCTGACTATCTAAAAATGGGTCCAGGGATGTCTCTGTGAGATCCATATCTGAATGTCCATTTCCAGACATCCAAATTATGAATAGAGCTTCTAAAATAACCCCCACAGTATCCTTATACCACAGAGTTCAGCAAGCAACCTGGTATTAAGGTGAAATGTAATAACAGTAAGTTCTTAGAATCTCCATTGGATATTTTTTTCCTTCGCAGATAGGCCCATTAGCACATACCATACGTTTATGGCAGATTTGTGGCTGCTAGAGTGGAGTACAATTTCTCAGGATGTAAGTACACCTCGCCACATCTTCATCTTCTAGTGGCTAAAAATTCCACATCCTCCTGCCAGAATGCATCATGGATTCCCTTCTCTTAGCACAGGATAGACATATAAATGCTGCTTTTCATCGCTGCAAAATGTTTGATGTGCCTCTTTTTATTTTTATATATACAAATAAAAGACCACTGGGAAAAAAAAGCTTAAGGAATGCTTGCCGTACACTAAAATACAGAGACACTTTTTGCCCAAATCACACTTAGATGTTTTCTTTGCTGGCAAGGCAACTGGCAGAAAGAGCAAAGAGCTGAGAGATGTAGGGAGTCAGGTGTGAAAACCATCTCTGCTGGTCAGTCACTGTGTGACCATGAATAAGTCACTTCCCTTCCTTGTACACAGACTGAAAACTCTTCAGCTGTCACATTCATATTGTACAGTTGTATTCACACAGATAGTGTTTTGCAAGCATTAAAAATACTTGTTCTGTATTCTTACAACATGGTGTCTTCTCTAGTGACCGGTCTGCCATTCTGATGAATAAAACAAGCCTTTCAGTCATGAAGTCTTTGATGTCAGAATCTGATTTGTGACATAATAATGCCATCCTATGAAGGTGATAGGCAAATAATACTGCTTCTCCTATACAATAATTCTATACGATTATTGAAAAATTAAGTTTGGCTGCACACAAAAGTAAGTGCAGATCCGCAACAATAGGAAACTGAATACGGCAAAATGCACTGCAATTATGCATGGGCTCTGGAAATTGTTTTTAAATTTGTTTTTTAATGTGGCAGGGGCTCCACAAGAAGCAAAGATAATCTGATTAATCTATAGATCTCATCCAACAGATATGGTTTATATCTGCGCATAATGAACTAACCCTGTTCAAGAAGGAAGATTAATTCACCTTGTCTGTCATAAAATGAGATAAACAGCCAGCAGTTCCAATAAATAAGTGCACAGAATTGATGATGACTTCTATTAAAATCCGAAGCATTACAAAGTCTAAAGGTCCTTAGCCGTTTAGGTTTTCAGGATGGACATGGCATAAGAGAGACCATGGCCCTAAAATCTCCATGCCAGAGGAACACTGTAAGAAATAAACCTACGGACTGCACTTTACTACCTCAAGAAATCCTTGCCCAGGAAATGCTATTTGCATTTTTAGAATCTTGTTACTTAACAGTGAAACGGCAGACGGACAGGCCCCAGGGCTAGGGTGCGGGGGGGCGGGGAGGGGGGGGCGGCTCACACTGTACACTTTAATTCCAGCCTCAGCCTTTTATGCTTGAGTGCACCTTATGATACTGTAACTAACCTGGAACCCAAAACAGCAGGAGGGCAACAAAGCTCAGAATACAGCAATGTCATGCTTTACAGGCACACACACTGCAACAGCATGAATGAAGCACAAAAATTGGTTGCCTTGGAAACACTCAAGTCTCAGTAATTATTATTGTAACTATGTCTGTACACCCCACCTATAACCGAAATGAATAATAAATTATCATCACTGACTGGCAGCTCTCTGCTGTTTGGTTCTGCTCACTACTGCCACCCACTGTCTTGCCACACTAACTACAGGAAGGATGAAGAGGCATATGAGGCTGATGCAATTACATTCGGTATTCCCTCTCTCACTCCATGTATAGGGTCAGCCAGTTCCTGCTTGATCAATAAATACAAATGGATGATAAACAGCCTGATGCATGAAAGGCGACTAAAGCTAAAAAAAAAAAAAAAGCCTGTGTAGATTTAATCTGATTTCGTATTGTGACATTAACAGAGTAGGGGGAGAGGAAGAGCATTTAACAGGAAAAACAACTATATTCTGTGTGGTTCATACAAGTTAAATGATCAAGTACATTCTGATGACCTAAAATTAGTGCTTCGGCATGGAAGTTAATGGTATAAAATCTGATCTTGTACAAAATAGCCCTGAACAAGACTGTTTGCTGGGTTTAAACCTTTAAAATGCTCAATTAGCAAAGATGTTCCATTTATCTTAGGTTGCCTAATTTGCAGTACAGTGTTAAGGCACTTCTGCTGCAAGACTAGTTGGTTTAGAAATTAGAGCACTCACTGTGATTTACTGGGTTTGATTTAAAAGACCCAGCAGGGGTTGGCAGAATTCACATATCATGGGGTTAATGTGGGTTAGGATGCTGCTATTTGTAATACAAAAAATATTGCATACCAGATATACACATCTGATTGTTTAATCCTCATTCATCCTTTCCAATACAAGTCACTTAGCTATCATGAAGGAAAAGAAATGTTTAAAAGCACCACCTAACCCTGCCCCTGATCTTCAGTTCCCTGAACAATATAAAATACGAAATGCACAAGTTGTTGTGTTTTTTTAAAGCACTGCATGGAAAACCTGCATTTCTTATCTCAGAATCTCCCCCTTGCTCCCAAAATATATATTTCTAGAGCCATATTTTACCATTATGTAGCTCTTGTTACAAAACAGCTTCTGCTCCTCTAGGACATAATTTCATTTTGTTTAGACAAGAATTCATTAAAGGAGCTATAAATAACCAGCTTTAAATATTTAACTGTGAAAGGGGTGGACTAGCATTGATAGCTTATTTTAAAAGAGCACCATACCCTCTCTCTCACTTTGCAATATTTCAAAAGTACACATGGAAAATAGTAATACTCTAATAAGAATCTGATTTACTAGGCTTTTCTTTTTCCCCATAGACACTGAACAGGAGAAAAACCTTAGTAAATCAGGCCATAATATATTATTTCTGTAATTACTATTTTTAAATGTTTTTGATGATTCCTCTCTGTATATGGGTCTTGTAGAAGCAGCCAGAGTGGCAATTGAATTCCAGTCACCTCTCACACACTGAATACCACTGGTCCACACTGTTTTTTGTTGTTGTTGTTTTTTTATCATCAGTGAACCTGCCCAATATGTATACACCAAGCAGATAGAATTTATGTGATGTCACTTTCCACTGCTTTTGAAACACAGCTATTCGTGGGTGAATTGAGGTCTTACTGGGAAACAGATTCAAGAAATTAATAATGATAATAATAGTAATTTATTGATCTTGGGTGAGTAGGACTATTTACCATGAAGACTTCTGCAATGCCGCATAATTTATAAAAACACATATTCAACGGCACCAGCACATTTTTTCCTAGAAAAAAAGATGCCAGTATTCATATGCAGGGCTTCTTCTTTAATACATCAGGACCAGGGGTCAATTATAGCAGGCAATAAAAAAGGTGCTGACACTCCAGACCATTACGTACCCCATCACAAAAAGCTCTGAGCGGCACTATCCAAATACTGCCGCTGACTATCTCCACCTCAGCACAATCCGGCTACTGAAGAGGTGGTCTGTGAGCAGAGCAAGGGCAGTGTGGCCACTATCTGGATAATTGTGGCACTTATCCAGAGAGTGACAATGCTCAGCCAGTATTTGGGTAAGTTATCTGGGCAACTTGAATTGCAGAAAAAGCCAGCCTAAGATAAGTTATCCGGACAGTGGCTATCTGGATACTGCTGCTGGATATCTGGCAGATATTTAAATGCCATGGCCGACTGCTGACATGCTTAAATATCTGGGGCTTTGAATATTAGCCCCACAATTTTTTATGCTTCAAACAATACAGTATGCAGCAAAGGAAAAATATGTTGCATACATTATGCAGATTATTTGCAATACAAAATTGCATATGTTATCAGATATGTTTCTTAGCACGGATGTTGCCTTCTCCCCCCTTTTCCTAACTTTTAGCTCATCTGCCACGTCACCCACAGGAATAAAATAAGCCATGCAGCAGAAAGCTCGAGTTATACGAGTTATGTTAGTAAAAAGGGCTCTTTACTATGTTGTCTAAAGATTTATTAGGACAATTTTCAAAAGCGTTCACCCAGGTAGATTGCCCTGGTTGAACTTTTCCTGTACCCAGAGCAACTGTAAGTTCACATGGGTTTTCACGATGTACTTTTAGCTGGGTGAAAAGGAGAGTTCCAGGGGAATCGTATAGTTCAGCAGAAGAAAACGTGTGTACATTTAACTTTCAAGTGTATGAATGAGCTTTTACCCCGATCAGATACTCACAGAAAGAGTAAGTGGAAAGTGCATATGCCTTTTATATTCATTTATTAGACCCATGCTATACACAGTTCTGGGCCAGGAACAAAGAAATATCGACAATAAATTACACGAAACTAATAAAAGCAAACTGTCTGGGGCATGGAAAGTATTAGTGTGTGCTGCATTAGTTTGGCTGTATCTAATGCCACCTATTGAGTGAACACAGCACTAACTGTGCCAAGCTTACCACGTCCACTCGCGCCTCTAATGTGGGTTGCACAGTTAGTGTGGGATTCACCTTGCAGTAGCTGGCAATGCACATCCCAGCATGCCTTTAGCGCATGTCAGAACACACGCTGGGAGCTAGCACCCATTAGTAATAGACCCCTTCATATGTTAAAAGCACATCTTCAGTGCATAACCTTAATGAGATTTAGCAAAACAGCCCCTATGTTTCTTTTTTTCACTTATTTAATTCAAGGTGCAAAATTGCTGAGAAGCAAAAGATCAACTGAAATGAACAGTTTCAAAGCATTTCTCTGCCCTGATGTAGCTCCTTTTGCCTATTCTCTTTCCATGGCCAAGGTATGGAAGGCAGAAGTCGCCATCGTAGAAGCACCCGCCTCTCCGTCCATTCAAGGTTCAAGTGCATCTGCTGCTGATTCCAGCTGAAATATGTGAAAGTGGCAACCCAAAGAACTGTGGAAGGATTCAGAAATGTTCTGTTCTGTTTTCTTTCCAGCAAAGGGATGGAAAGCAGACATGGCTCGTGTTCTTGACCTCTAGAGAAAAGCAAAATGGAAAAACCCTTATTTTTTGGTGTGAATTGTTTCCTCGGTTAAGTGTCAGGTCACCAGCTACTTTTTTTGTATCTTGTTACTGAAATTCCTAGGTAGCATTTCAAGCCATTCATATAGTTAGGTGACCAGAGATCTGTATGTCATAAGGGGAAGGCTGTGCCTGTCTTAGCGCCCCTTTTATTAATACTTAGCTTGAGCTATCTGCCACAGCCCAAAGGAAAAAATTGGGCTGTGCAATAGATAGCTTAAGCTAAGTGTTAGTAAAAGAGGCCCTTAGTTTCATCCTTTTTCATCTATATATCTGTAGTCCTGCTTGTCTTCAAGAAGCTGCTTCAACCATAAGCCTATAGGTACAATGGGGTAAAGTCATTACTGGCTCAGACTGTCCCTTATGATATGTTATTGTTAAGTGCCGTTGAGTTGGTGTCAACTACTGATTACCCTCTGGTTAGTTGACCTAAACTGTGTTCAATCTTCAGACAAGCAGCTCATTATTGATAGAGTGGTACCATAGCTGCTGTTATTGTATCGATCCATCTCTTTTATGGTGACCTTCAACCTTGCCAAGCATTATGTTTTTCTCCAATGATCTCTCTATTTGTATAATGTGTCCAAAGTATGAAAGTCGAAGTCTTATCATCTGAGCTTCTAAGGAAAGTTTAGATTTGATTTCCTCTATTACTGACTGGTTTGTTTTTCGGGCAGTTCATGATATACACAGTATTCATCACCAGCACCATAATACAAAGGCATCAATTTTCTTCCTGTCTATCTTTTTCACTGAACCACCAAAAAACCCCAAGCAATTCAATGACCCAATATAAAATCCTCAAACAATAGTCATTGAAATTCTAACCAGTCGCCACTCTGGTAAATGTCCTTCTATTCCCTCCTATTTTTGTCGGGAACAACCAACCTGAGAGGCAGGAATGGGCAACCACCTCCCCGTGTTGGAAGGACCCTTTTATTCAAGGGAGCCTCAGCCCTCGCAGTATAATAGTGTGAACCCACAGCTGAGACCGGGTGAAGGAAACTCCAAAATCCAAATACACCCCACTTATCGTTTACTAAAGGCAATAAAACTTCAAACTGTGCTGGAACCAAGGCAGTTGATGGCTGAACTGTCTCGCCATGTTAATCCACCAATAACACGACATGCATGTTTCGGACCAACTCCGGGCCCTGTATCAAGTGATTATGTTCCTAGTTCTTAAAGTTCAATGTACCTGTTCTGTTTGTTATAATGTAAACCGCTGCTGATCCTTGGAAGCAGCGGTATATAAAAGTTGTCCAAATAAATAAAATAAATAAATAAAATTATGTTCCTTCAGAGAAGTTGCCTTACTCTGCCTCCCCCCCCGGAGAGACCTTACATAGCGAAAAACATGACTTATAATTGGCCAAGACCATCCATGCATCAGAGGGAAAACCCCTCCCACCCTCACACGAACTACCCAGACCCGTTCAGAACAAGGCACAACCTAGACCCACCTCTCCTACAAGAGGCTCCACCAATCTGACTCAATATTTAAACAAGCTATACATCAGAGGGAAAAAAACCCTCCCACCCTCAGACGGACTACCCCAACCCCATTCATAAAAAGGCACAATCCTAAGCCTGCCTCTCTTACAAGAGGCTCCACCAATCTAACTCCATATTTAAACCCGACGGTATAACAGTATTTAAACGATAAATCCAATGTTGTTCCCTCCATTGTAGTCGCTGTTCCCGGTTACCCCCTCGAGGATGTGGTGGGATCCAATCAATCACCCGCCAACGTAAATCAAAAAAAGTGTGGGAAAACTCCAAACAATGCTCAACTATAGGTGCAGCCAAACATTTAGACTTAATCTTGGAGGCATGCTCTCCCAAACGAACTTTAACCGGGCGGATTGTGCGACCAATATAAAAGAGGCCACAAGGGCATTGAAGCATGTATACTACAAATGATGTCTGACAGGTCGAAACCCCCTTAAATTCATACATCTGAGCCGTGACCAGATGAAACCACTGAATTCCCTGTAAAGTGTTTTGACAATATTTGCAATTATTACACGCCCAATGACCCCAAGAACCATCCACCTGAGGGCCCCGCTCACTTCTTAAAGAGGGCTGAGGCCACTGATCTCTAGGTGGACATGTCTGTACCAACCAATCTCACAAATTGGGGCCCCGTGTGTATGCAAATCGCACAGATCTGCGAAAACAATTATGTACTTGTAAAAAACCCCAATATTTTCGCAAAACATGTGAAACTTCATTAGTATGTGTAGTGAAAGTTAAAACCCCAGTTATGGGTTCTAATTCCCCACTGTTGGAGCTACTATCCAACACCGGGGTCCCAGAATGAAGCAACAACTCCCGATGTGAGAACCGAGCTCTACAGTACGCAGATTTTATAACTGTCCAACTTTCACATCCATATTATGTTATTGAAAATACTATGGCCTGGACAAGTCAAATCTTTGAATGAAGAGAGACATCTCTGCTCTTGAGAATCTTGTCTAGGTCCTTCATAGCCATTCTATCAAGAGCAATGCGACGTTGGATTTCTTGACTGCTAGTCCTTTCTTTATTGATTGTTCATCCAAGAAGATAAAGCTGTCAACTACTTACATTTCTTCTCCATCAATCATAAACGTATTGATTTTGCCAGTTGCCAGGATCTTTATCTTCTTAACGTTAAAGTGCAGACCCAATTGGGGGGGATATCCATCCCACTATTCGTGCCGGCTCCTGCCCCGGACTAACTTCCCCGCTGGTTGATTCCCCGCAGCCTGATCTTGGCTTTAGGAGGGCAGATCGGGGGTTGGGCTGCAGGGAATGAACCCCTTTTTCAGGCAGCTGACATCGCAGCTCTTCAATGGAGCTGCAATGCCATGGCAACATGATGCCTTGGCGCTGTGGCTCCATTGAGGATACTTCACTAAGTTAGCCGGGGGTAGTCCTGCATGTGCAGGCCGGACTGAATTGCAGTCCTGGTCTGCACATGCAGGACTGTTTGCAATTCTGATCCCATGGGGCTAGATGAGCCCCGTGGGATCAGAATCGTGATCCCCTCTGTTCAGACCGGACGCACAGAGGGGATCTACTTGCGGGATGGAATCGGGCCCATTTTAAGACTATATTCCTTGATCTTGAGAAGTAAATGTTTCAAATCATCTTCACTTTCAGTCAGTAATGTGGTATCATCAGCATAGTGAAGATTATTGCTGAGTCTTCCACCAATCTTCACACCTCTGTTGTCTTCATAAAGTCCTGTTTTTCTGCTGATTTGTTCTGCAAATAAAGTAAAGAGGTAGGGGTGACGTATGCAGTCTTGTGGTACACCTTTGCTGATTTTAAACCATTCAGTTTCTCCTAGTTATGTTCAAACTGTTGCTTCTTGATCAATGTAAAGGTTGTGCAAGAGAACAATCAGGTGTTCTGGTATACCCATGCTTCTTAATGTGGCCCAGAGTTTCTCATGGTTTAGTCAATAAAATACATATGGATATCTTTTTTGTATTCTTTTGTCTTTTCAAGGGTCCATCTCATTCCTGAACCCTGCTTGCACTTCAGGCAGTTCTCGTTCCAGGTATGGTTGTAGTCTCTGCTGAATGATCTTGAGTAGAATCTTGCTGGCATGTGGCATCAGAGTGATTGAACCCCCGGTGTTGAACCCCCGGTGATGGCCCCCCCCCCATTTGATTCCCCCCCCCCCCTGGTTATATGTCCCACCGCTTTGACCCGGTGAAAAGCGGGATATAAATACAGTTAAATTTTAATAAATAAATTGTGCAATAATTCCCATAGTCAGTCAGGTCACCTTTCTTCAGTATTGATATAAACACAGATCTTTTCTAGTCAGTTGGCCATGAATTTGTCTTCCAAATTTCCTGGCAGAGCCTTTTAAGTATGGTAACAGCTTCATCCGATTGCTGTAATACTTCAATGGGAATGCCACCAATGCCTGCTGCTTTGTTCTTTGACAAGGCTTTCAATGCTGCTTTGACTTCTTCTTTCATCACCAATGGCTCCTGATCATAAAGGTTGAAATGGCTGTTGGTCCACTTGATCTTTATGGTATAATGACTCTGCATATTCTTTCCACCTTTTCTTGATCTTCTAAGTATCATTCAACATGGATCTTGAGCATCTTGTAGCATTCCAATTCGAGATTGGAATTGTTTTTTAACTCTCGTAGCTTTAGAAAAGCCTATTTTGTTCTTCCACTAATAGTTTCTGATTCTATTTCCTTGAATGTCATTGTAGTATTTCTCCTTGTCCTGTTTTGCTGAAAGTTGGAAATCTCTGTTGAGTTCTGAGATTGCCTCTCTTTCTCCTCTGATTTTAGCTTCTCTGCATTTCAGGACAATTTTCAGAGTTTCTTCAGTCATCCATTTGGACCGTTTTTGCTTTTTCACCTTATTTGAGACTTATCGTTTTCTTCCAACACAACCTTCTTGATGTCATCCCATAACTCTTCTGGAACGCTGCCATTTGTATCTAAAGCAGCAAATCAATTTTTCAGGCAGTCTTTAAATTCTGGTGGTATATTCGCAAGGTCATATTTTGCTACATTCATGTGTGGTTTGCTCTTTTTCAACTTTAGCTTGAGTTTGCATACTAGTATTTGGTTATCTGTACCATCATCAGCTCCAGGTTTTGTCTTTGTTGATGTTATCGAGTTTTTCCATCGTTATTCCACAGATGTAGTTAATTTGTTTTCTGTACAATCCATTGGGTAAGTTCATGTGTACAGTCGTTGCTTATGTTGCTGGAAGAAGGTGTTTGAGATAACTAGATCATTGGTCTTGCAGAATCCTATCAGTCTTTTTCCATCTTCGTTTCTGTTGCCAAGTCCATATTTTCCAACCACTTTGCCTTCTTTTTTGTTGCCAACGTTTGCATTCCAGTCACCCATGACTATCAGGATATCCTATTTGCATGTTCTGTCAATTTCAACTTGTACTTATTCATAGAACTCATCAATGTCTTCCTCTTCTGCAGCTGTTGTTGGGGCATATACCTGAATTATAGTTGTGTTGATTGGCTTTCCTCATAGATGAATAGAAATTAAGCATTCACTGACTGCATTGTATTTCATTACAGTTCTTTCAAGTTTCTTCTTAATTATAAATACAATACCATTTCTTCTTTGTCTTTCATGTCCAGCATAGTAGACCATATGATCATCAGATGCAAAGTGCCCAAAGTCAGTCCATTTCAGTTTACTGACACCCAACAGATTGAGTTGTACACGTTCCATTTCATTATTCACCACCTCCAGTTTTCCTTGGTTCATGCTTCGTACATTCCATGTCCCAATATGTAAGACATCTTTGCAACTTCTGACTCGTTTTTCATACACAGCTACATCAGCAGATCCAACCACATCTGAGAGGGGGTCTTTTACTAAAGGTGCTAGCTGATAACACGTGTCTGGCATGCACTAAGAATGCCTTGGACATGCGCTGCCAGCTAGCGTAGGGCCATGACAGCGCTGGTCGATTCCTGCACTAACTGTACATCCTGCATTAGGGGCACAAATGGGCAGGTGAGGGACAGAGAGTAGGTGTGGTGAATTCTGTGCAATTAGTGCAAGGTATACATCACGCACTAACTGTGTCCCAAGCAATTAGCGTGGAATCATCTAACGCCACCTCAGTAGGTAGGGTTAAGTGCACTCATGTGGCATGTGTTAGGGGACAGGGCTCCATGTTAACTGCTGGGAAAATACTGTCTACCCCTCCCACAGTTAACACGGTGGTATTGTACATAATGCACCATGGTTTTGGAGTTATTGGTGCGTTAGATGAAACACCTTAGCACCCTTTAGTAAAAAACCCCATAGAGTCATGGTTATCATCTATCTTTGGAATCTATTACGAACATCTATAGAACCCACGCCAAGGAGGCGGATAATTTTATAAAGAATTTTTTCTGCACAAGGATGTTTTCATGTGCATAAAAGAGTACAATTGCCCCACAGTATGCATGCATAAAAGTATGCATAGTACCAAAAAGATGTGTACTTCTCTGCAACAGTACATAGGCATGCTCATGGGTGGAGTTCAGATGGAGCACAGGAAGAGACATGATACTGTATATATACTTATAAAATATGCTTGTTCCTGCATACTTTTTGCACGAGCATATTTTATAAGTATACATACAGTATCATGTCTCTTCCTGTGCTCCATCTGAACTCCACCCCTGAGTACGCCTACATAAAGTCACAGAGAAGTACACATCAATTCAGTCCAGGTGCAATTTCAGCTGATTTACACCTAGTATTTTATAGCGATATGTAGGTTCCTATGGGGATCGTTGTAGAAGCCCTATTCGTAACTTGTACTGTTATAGCAAACGCTGTGAAAAGCTCTTATTCAATCACTCACCCACAGAAGGAAAACTCACAGACAGGCTGGAATGCAAACAGGATCTTTAATGTGCACACAGGATCAGACAGAGAGCCGGTACCCTCCAACAAAAAGTCTGAGCCCCGAGGGACGGCCTACAATGCCTTATATACAGTACAGTTTTAAACTCATTCTACAATCCCATTTGCCACAGGTATTTTTCTGCCCACCAATCAGCAGACCCTAGGGGAAGGTACCTGGGTGACCTGTTCAAACCGGTGTGCTCTGGTCTGTTGGTTTCTGGGCTAGGGGATACTGTGCTCAGACCTGGAGTGGGGGAAGGGTGTCTACTGAAATCTCAATGCCTTCTCTTAGCAGGCTGATTACCTCATGGCTTGCGGGGGAAGGGTCAGGCTGATAAGAGCCTCATGGCTGCCTCACTCCCCCCTTTTTAAGTGAGACCTCAACCGCTAGAGGCGGTTGAGGGCTGTATTACTGGAGGCAAGCCGCAGAGGGGTGTATTTGGGACAGGGCCATGACAGTGGTAACCACCTTGCGTTCTACCAGGGTATCAAGGGTGGTGGTCATGAAGCGGTAAAGAATGGGGAAACAACATGGCAGAATGGCACATAGCAGTAAATAAAAAGAACCCCTACCACTGGGATTTTTTTTTTAGTCCCCCTAGCCAAGTGAACCACTTCATAAACCACCCAGGACTCATGGACAGGTAACTAGATCACTTAGGTCTTGGATAGAGTGTTCAATGGAAACACTGCATCAGTGAGTTTAAAACAACACATACCCTATACCCTCTGTAGCAACTCCTGCACAAAGGTTTTTGTTCCGTGTGCAAAAGTTGCTGTTCTGACTGTAAAAGGTTGCAGGGCCTGCAGAGGCCTCTTTCCTTTGGGACAAAGGAGGGCCGTGTGCAAAAAGTCTGCAGAGGCTTCTTTCCTTTGGGGCAAAGGCTCTTTCCCTGGGATCCACCCTTATCAGCATATTAATGGCTTTTATTCTTGCTAGTGTTGAGTCATTCTGGCTGCACCCTGCCATTCCCTTTGCTTCATTAAACACTGGCACTGTAGTCTTCAGGGCATATGAGTACTTTGTATCACCAGCTTTGTTTGGCCCGTTTAACTTGTCCAGGCTTGCCCAGCTTGCTCAGGCCTGTTTAACCTGTTCAGGCCTGGCATGTCTTTTCTTATGCTGGGTCCATTTTCTGTACACTTTCAGGCCTGACCTGTTTCTTAGCTGGGTCCATTCTCTGTGCACTTCTGTTCAGAGTATGGTTCCCCCTGGCTTTACTCTTGTTGTGCTGGGCTCTGGGTACTCATTTTCTTAGCCCACATGCTTTTTCCGTGCCATCATAATGTATTACAGCCTCAGGCAAGGATGCAGCCATACTAGACATACCCATCAGCCAATTTCCCTTCATTCCCAATTTTTCTTTTTCTTTTCTTGTTTATGGGGCAAAGGTAATCCCACTAAGGGCAATGGACAAGCATATTGAGATAGATATTGAGACAGATAGGGGTCATCAGAAAAGCAGCTTCTGGTACTGTTCCCTAGAGACAACATACATTGTAACATCATTTTCTTGCAGCTGGTCAATAATATTGAAAACACATAACATGAAAGTATGTCAAAAGCAGCAGTGCTTAATAATGTGATAAAGAATGTTCTGAGAATAGTACAGCAAAAACTTGAGCTGGTGTGGGTATTGCAGTTGCTGAAGCCGAAATGGCTTGCAGACTTCAGCCACCTTCCAAGAAAACAACATTAAAAGGATAACAATACAATCATTCACAGAAGCCCCCAAAACCCCCCAGTCAGTCCAATAGTTCTTTTTCCTGCCTCTCAGCAGTTCCCCAGGACCTCGCAGTGTGCTCCACCCCTCTCTGAAGTTTAAGTTCTGTTTCTCTCAAAAATGTAAACCTCCCATTTTCATAGGCAGACACCCTGGCCCGTTTTCAATGTGACACACTGATCCAGATAGGGACTCCTTCACACATCTCAGCGGTGGGCAGCTCTGAGTTCTCGGGATGGTCTGCTCCATCTGGATCCCGGCCACCCTCCTCGTCTTGTGTTACGATTTGGACATTCATTCTTCCAATGTCCCTCCTCTTTGCAGTAGGCACATTGATTGGGGGCCAGGGGAAACCTCAGCCCCCCGTATCCGCGGCCTCGCCCTCATTCTTCTGCGCTGGACAAAGTAGAAAGCAGTTGTCTAGTGTCCGACCAGGCAGGCTGGTGTGTCTGCATACTACTGGTCATAAGATCTGTCAGTTCTTGGGGCTTTTCAGTATAGGAAGCATAATGGGTTTTCCAGTTCAACAGGTCCGTGGTGGAGAAAGGGACATAAATCAGGCTGGATGATCCCAGTGTCACACGCCCAGCAGCATCAAGGTACGGGAGCCCCTGTACTTGTCATAGTGGCAATTGGAGATCATGCAACCGCAGGCGGCAGGCTACCGGGGTGGACGATTCAAGCTCAGCCTGTGTGCTCTCAGGAGAGGAGATGGTGGCACTAGAGGTGGTACCAGGAGTGGGAGGTGAGTCTGACGATGAGGGGCTGGAATCCGCAGAATCTTCTCTAAATCTGGCATCACCCACCCCAAGAGGAGGTCTTCCTGACTCTTCAGCTAGGGGCGGACCCTGCAGTGGTGCAGATGGGACATGAGGTTGAAGCAGAGGGAGAGGGCGTGGAGGAATGTCTGGAGGGTCCCGCCCCTGGTAGATAGAGGCGGGTGTCCATCCCTTTTGGCGACCACTGGCCGCCACCATTATTCTACACTGATCCTCGTGACAGCGCTGGAACCATCTTGGTCTGAGCTGGCATATGGCCAGCCATGAATCAATATAAGGGAACTGGTCAGGGCACTCTTTTTCAACAATTTGATGGAGCAAAGACACAGTGGACAGGTCAGTGGACCCCTGGGGAGGCCATAACTTAACTAAGGCTGGCCATTCCCTCTCACACAAAAAGGATAATCTGGAGGCGGAGAGAGGTACCCCGTAATCCTCTCCAAACCCAGATTTAAAATTGAGAAGCATGCACTGTAGGGGCGTTTTTTCTTTTGACTTTCCTAACCCCATGCTCTAATTCTAGTTCAATAACTAAGTACAGTATACAATGTGGATCAGATCTTCTAACCTAATCTCAATTCGGGGAAAAATGCAATTTACAGTAAGAGAAAAAGAAAAAAATGCAATTTACAATACAGATCCTATCTAGACTTAATCCAGGAAAAATAGTACAATTTACAATACAGACCTTATCTAGACTTAATCCAGGAAAAATAATACAATTTACAATACAGACCCTATCTAGTCCTAATTCAGGAGAGGAGAGAGAGACAAAAAAAAAACCACAAAATTTTTACAATATAGGTCTTGGCAATTTACAAAATATATATACTCAGATTTGATTTAGTTAAGAGTTAAAAAAATATAAGCTAGCTATTCTTAAAATGTCCACCAGATGGAGTTCCAGGATCACTTTAACCATGAGGAATAGTAGTAAATACAGCTAATGTCCACTAGATGGAGCTCCAGAATTGCTTTAAGTATATTGGAGTGTAGCTTACACGTGGTCTTCTCAAGATGGCTGCCTCCAGGTGCGTTCACACCGGCTCACTCTCCACTCAGATGAGGAAAAAAGAAAAATTATGGACCTCTAGGCTTCTCCTCCAATGGCTCCGTTCTTGCCGATTCTGGGCTCAAAGGGAAATACAGGGATAAGCATCGGGGCAGCACAAATCAGCAGCGGGAGCACAGCGGGCAGCATGGGGGAGCAGAAACCAGCAGCGGGCAGCATGGGGGAGCAGACACTAGCGGCGGGAACACAGCAGCAGCATGGGGGAGCAGAAATTAGCATCGGGCAGCATGGGGGAGCAGAAATTAGCGGCGGGAACACAGCGGCAGCATGGGGGAGCAGAAATTAACATCGGGCAGCATGGGGGAGCAGAAATTAGCGGCGGGAACACAGCGGCAGCATGGGGGAGCAGAAATTAACATTGGGAAGCATGGGGGAGCAGAAATTAACATCGGGCAGCATGGGGGAGCAGAAATTAGCGGCGGGAACACAGCGGCAGCATGGGGGAGCAGAAATTAACATCGGGCAGCATGGGGGAGCAGAAATTAACGGCGGGAACACAGCGGCAGCATGGGGGAGCAGAAATTAACATCGGGCAGCATGGGGGAGCAGAAATTAGCGGCGGGAACACAGCGGCAGCATGGGGGAGCAGAAATTAACATCGGGCAGCATGGGGGAGCAGAAATTAACGGCGGGAACACAGCGGCAGCATGGGGGAGCAGAAATTAACATCGGGCAGCATGGGGGAGCAGAAATTAGCGGCGGGAACACAGCGGCAGCATGGGGGAGCAGAAATTAACATCGGGCAGCATGGGGGAGCAGAAATTAACGGCGGGAACACAGCGGCAGCATGGGGGAGCAGAAATTAGGCAGTACTTACCAGGCCTCTGGTCAGGAAGAGTTTGGATGCCAGTCTGTCCAGCCGGTTTTCAATCGGGGATTCAGCCGCAGGGACCGACTGACCACACAAGTCAAAGAGTCCTTCGGAGCACAAAGGGGCCCCGTGGCGCCAAGGATCGTTGATCACCTGGAGGGGTCGGTCCCTGACCGGTGGAGGCCCTGATCCTGCAAAAAGCAGTAGTCTTCCCACCGTGGGTGTGATGAGAGAGGCTTTTCTTTAAATTTCCCGGCCAATGCACCAAAATGTTATAGCAAACGCTGTGAAAAGCTCTTATTCAATCACTCACCCACAGAAGGAAAACTCACAGACAGGCTGGAATGCAAACAGGATCTTTAATGTGCACACAGGATCAGACAGAGAGCCGGTACCCTCCAACAAAAAGTCTGAGCCCCGAGGGACGGCCTACAATGCCTTATATACAGTACAGTTTTAAACTCATTCTACAATCCCATTTGCCACAGGTATTTTTCTGCCCACCAATCAGCAGACCCTAGGGGAAGGTACCTGGGTGACCTGTTCAAACCGGTGTGCTCTGGTCTGTTGGTTTCTGGGCTAGGGGATACTGTGCTTAGACCTGGAGTGGGGGAGGGTGTCTACTGAAATCTCAATGCCTTCTCTTAGCAGGCTGATTACCTCATGGCTTGCGGGGGAAGGGTCAGGCTGATAAGAGCCTCATGGCTGCCTCAGTACATCTCAAAATAGCCATTCAGATGTGCAAATCACAAAAACATTGTGCAGTCGTTTTATAAAAGCCAGATATATACACATCTCTGGTGCAATAACATACCTATTGCATGAGGGCATGGAAGAAGTGTGGCCTGGGCGGTCCTATGGAGATGCGCATTGCAGTGTGATTTCAGAAAGGTTGGTGCATGTCTGGCCCTGGCTTCTGACACATCCATGCCTATTCCTGCTCTTGACCATGAATAAGTAGCAGAAAAGTGCTCATTTCGTAGCAGCAACACTTGCAGGGGGGAACAGAGAAATGTGCTCTCACAGATACAGTAATTTTCACTGGGTCAATGAAGCATACATGTTACTTAACAGAGCTTTCATTTTACTGACCACCGCCTTACATCTGCAGTTCTAAAATGGCAGGCTAGGATATACATGCAGCATAGCATAAAAGTCCCATCCTGAAATATCTTGGTAGGCACGTCTATATACCCAAGTCTGTAGCTGTGCATTTCGGGGATGTCCAAATTCCTAAAATGGGATGCAAATGTGCATGTATCTGGCCTTTCCATATGCATAAGCCTGTCTCCTGAACTGGTTGTGGGGACATGCATCTTTTGGAGCAGAAACAGAGTGATTTCAGACATCATTTACATGTGCCTCCCTTCATTGCTGCCATTCCCTCAGTATTTTGGACCTAGACCTGGCTGTTTACTAATAAAATAGTCTCAAAATAGGCACCAACTTGGCCCTCACATATAGGTGGCCTGTTATAAAATTACTCTCTAAGCCAGTGAAATTTATTAGCTCATGGAAATATGCTTATAGAATGCACAATCCTGTTAAGTTACATGATCTGGTTTAGCAGCACAATCCTGCTAAGTTACATGATCTGCACAATTTATGATCCTGACTCAGACACAGGAATATAGGTAATGAGTTGGGGTTCATTCCAGTTCTGTTCAGGAGGATAATGGAATGGTAAATCATGGTCTAGCTTTTTTAATCAGATTACAAACAGAGCTGACAATAGTACAATCATTTCTCATCATAATGCCCATAAGATAGGCAAACAAATATGTACAATCTAGCTAGTTAGCTCTCCCACTAAGAAAGGTAGAGTAAGGTATACTGCATCTGGAATCATAGGGCTTTTCAAGAGAGAATCCCCTTGGCAGTCTATGATGAAGAGCATAGAGAGACAGGAAAATGTGTAAATGGCCAGGGACAATGGTCTGCTCAGCGAATCATGGCTTGGAAAGGTACTTTCCATAGGCATAGAATATGCAGGAAGAAAGAGTCAGGGGAAGAGATTATAACTGGTCTTCAGGGTATCAGCATTTCAGTGGGAAGGAATGGCAGAAACCTCTTTCTTTGGTCTTCCTGACTCTTCTATTCTCTTTTGCCTTCCATATGATCAGCTAGTTCACTGATATGTCTCCAAGTGATTGGTCCAGCCTTGGGTCCAAGATTCAAATCAGCAAATCCAAAGTATCTTATGAAACAGAAACATGATGGCAAATAAGGACCATACAGCTATCCAGTCTGGCCTTCCATATCAGCTACTAAGCTCTACAGTCCCTTTATTCCTGTAGATATCTTCTTTGTTTGTCTCATGCTTTCCAGTCTGGCCTTCCATATCAGCTACTAAGCTCTACAGTCCCTTTATTCCTGTAGATATCTTCTTTGTTTGTCTCATGCTTTCATGAATTCAGACATAATCTTTGTCTCTACTACCTTCACTGGGAGACTATTCCATACATCTACCACTCTTTCTGTAAAGAAATATTTCTGTAAATTACTTCTGAGTCTATCTCCTTTCACCTTCATCCCATGCCCACTTGTTGCAAAGCTCTTTTTCACCTGAAAGAGGCTCTCCTCCTGTGCATTTATGCTACAGAGGTATTTAAACTTTGCTATCATATTTCCCCTTTCCCGTCTTTCTTCCAAAGTATTCATATTGAGATCTTTGAGTCTGTCCCCATATGCCTTATAATGAAGACCACTGACCATTTTGGTAGTCACCCTCAGCACTTTTGAAGGTATGGTCTCCAGAACTGAACACAATATTCTAAATTAGGTCTCAGCAAAGACTTATACAGAGACACTATCACCTCCTTCCTCCTGTTCACCAAGCCTCTTCCTATGCATCCAAACATCTTTCTGGCTTTCTCCTTCACCTTTTCTACCTGTTTGGCCTCCTTAAGATCATCAGAAACAATCATCCCTAGGTCCCGCTCTTCTTTAATGGGCAGATGTACTTAACCCCTATATTATGCTGCTTCATTGGATTTTTGCAGCCCTAATGCATTATCCTGCCTTTGTTAGCATAAAATCTCAGCTGCAAAATTCTTGACCATTCTTCAAGCTTAGATAGATTCCTCCTCATTTTATCTATACCTTCCCGAGTGTCTACTCTATTTCAGATATTGTTATCATCTGCAAAGAGGCATATCTTACCCGATAGCCCTTCCGCAATATCACTTACAAAAATGTTAAAAAGAATCAGGACTTAACCTGCGTCAGACCATTGGGAAGATCCGTCTCCTCAGAGAACATAAGAACATAGAAAATGCCATACTGGGTCAGACCAAGGTCCATCAAGCCCAGTATCTTTTTCCAACAGTGGCCAATCCAGGTCACAAGTACCTGGCAGGTTACCAAAAAGGCACACAACAAGCTGGGTATACCAAATATCCTTGTTTTCTGTGTCTATGGGACAGTCGAGACCGACAAAATCACTGGACCAAGAAGAGTTGGCAGCCGAGGGTGCTAACAGTCGGTGAAAAAAATGTCCTCCGAGAAACTTTGGTACCTTCCCCATAAAGTTCTTCTACCACCTCTCCACATAAAATTGGGATTGATGAAGCAATTCGTAAAATCACTTCCAAGAGATGGAGAATGCTTCAAATACTTGGTCACCAAGTTTCCAGGCCTGTCGGAGGCAAAATTGAAGGAAGGTGTGTTCGTCGGACCAGACATTAGAAGGCTTATAGTTGATCAAGAGTTTGTCATACCATGACGGATCCTCAAAAAGAAAGGTGGATTGCATTTAAAGAAGCCATACAGAAATTTTTAGGCAATAACAAAGATCCTCACTACAAAAAGATCGTCGGACGAATGCTGAAAGCATTTCAAGCTTTAGGTTGCCTGATGAGTTTGAAAGTGCATTTCCTCCAGTCCCACCTTGACTACTTTCCTGAAAATTTGGGAGCTGTGAGTGAGGAACAAGGTGAATGATTCCACCAAGATATTAAAGAGATGGAAAGGAGATACCAGGGAAAATGGAGCATTACTACTGTTGGATGCTTCAGAGAGACATTCCAGATGCTACTCACAAGCGTAAATGCACCAAGAGGAGCCTCACAAGGAAGAAGAATCAAGTTTAGTGTGTATAGGTGAGCTCATTTCAGTTCAAAAAAGGATTTTCATGAAAATATTGTAATAAAACTTTAATTTTATAAGTCTATTTCCATTTATTTTGAGGTATTGCCTTATTTAACATAGTTACCTAAATTGTCAGGAAACGTGATGTCCTATGACAAAATGGAGGTCATGTTCAGATTCAGCGCACCAAAAAACATAAAGATTACGTGGACTAACCAAAACAGCTCTTGAAAAAAATTTTGCAGACCTGTGAGCTATCTGAAACTTGCTCCCCCCAGACCTTCGCTCACTCACAGACATTGGGGATTTCTGCCGCAAGTTAAAAACATTTCTTTTCTGGGAGTATTTGGATCAGACACCTAGCCATCCTCTTACTAGCTGTTCACACCCAGAATATTTATCACCTCATATTACATTAACTGTAACACACTCCATAAACCAACCTGACACCCAGCACACTCATATGCTATACCTCTGCCCTATGAACATCTTACCTATACACTGCATAGTGTAACTTACAACTCTGTCCCTCGTTGATTGTACTTTGCAGTTTATGTTGTTCAGTTTATTTTGTTTAAAGTGTTCCATGTAACTTTCAAATTTCCATTCCAATCCATTCTATGTAAACTGCCGTGACTTGTTAAATACAGCAATTGTTAAGAGTTGTTAAATAAATAAATAAAATATATTTTCGGGGATTTAGAAACATAGCCCAAAGTGCATGCACTTTCATGTACTTAATCCAAGTACAGCCAGGACATTTTATTATTTTGGAGTTTATATTTATGAGTATTTTTGGGAGAGTTTGAGGAGGCAGGAGCCCACCTAGGGGACTTGAAGAACAGGACCGGAGAAGGCTTAAAGAGAAGAGTGTGTGAACCAGTCTTTGCAGAATGCCCTGGTAAGGGGAGCCAGGAAATAGCCTGCCTGGCTATAACAGATGAAGAGATGTATCTGCTACGTGAACATGAAATTTACAGAGGGCTATATCTTTTTTTTTTTTTTATTAAAGTTTTAACATCATATAATATGAAGCCAATAGTTCAAGACAATCAGAAACAATACAAAGGATAAGTAACAATATAATCAGTAACATAAAATGATCAAGTCCACATCACAGGGACCCAAATGTGAATTTAAATACAAGAAAATAAACCATCATGAAATCAAGGTTTAACAAACCCATAACACAAAGGCATTTACTAAATACTCACTCATCCCGACTAACCTCAACAGAGCCCTGCCGTTCCAAAACAAACTTCTCTAAATGAACAACATCAGAAAATATATAAACAGCTCCCTCATAATTAACAATACATTTGCAGGGAAATCGAAGAAAGAAAGTAGCACCCAACTTTAGGACTCGAGGCTTTAACGCCAGAAAAAGCCTCCTCCTAAGTTGTGTGCTACGTGAAACATCTGGAAATATGTTTATCTTATGACCACAAAAGGGGGTCAACTTACTTTTTAAAAAAGCCTTAAGGATACGTCGTTTACTTTCTAATGATGTCAAAGTTACTACCAACGTAGCACGAGAATTAATTGTGTCGGAGGAGTCTTCCAAAAAATCAGTTAAGTTGGCAAGAGAGGGCTCAATAACATCAAGCCCACCCTCAACCGGGTTACTGCGCTTAGAGCCAATGGGGATATAAAATAATTGAGACACCTCAACAGGATCTGAAAAAAGCAACACTTCTTTGCAATATTTGTCAAAAAGGATTTTTGGCGAAAGAAGAGAGGTCTGCGGAAAATTAAGGAAACGCAAATTAGCAGCACGCAAGGTGTTTTCAAGTGCCTCCACCTTGCCATGCAAAATTAAGGCGTCTTTCATCCCAGCTATATTTGCAGAATGCAAGGAAGGTAGTTGCTGCTCAAGCTTACCACAAGCAGCATCTACTACAGAAATCTTACCATCCAATTGTTGAAGAGACATAACAGTTTGAGATGTAAAATCACACAATGAGCTCAGGGTAGAAGACACCTTAGCATCAATTGATTGCAAAACTTGCCAAAGATCCTTCAAGGTTATCTCTGATCCTATAGAGGAAACCGATGGGCACAAGGCCCCCCCAGAAGCCACTAATGTAACTGGTTTAGGTAGCTGAACCGCCGCCGAAGCGGCAGCCCTCACCATTTCAGGAGACTTCACCGACTCTACTAAAGATAAAAGATCAGCAGGACAAGGAGGAGGGGTCCCCCCTCCAGAGCTAAGGGAGGCACCCTCGGGAGAAGACTGCGCAACTGGGCGTGGGACTAGATGTTTATCCAAGGGACCAACAACCGGAGCAGCAGCCGCCGAACCCTCCTCCCCGCGCCCAGATTTACCTTTCCGTTTCCCCATAAGTATAAAGCCACCAAATTACAAAGGAAAACCCCAAGAACTTACTGTTCGCCGCTGTGACGCCGAAGGGGCGCCAAAGGGGCGTGTCCCGCCCCTTTGGACACGCCCCTTCAGATCACACTCCGCGGACACGCTCCGCGGTCAGCAAAACAGAGAACAATTATACTGACAGGGTCCTTAGAGAGTAAAGATGTCCCCACTGCGCCTGCCCGAAAGTCGGGAAAAGGGCAGAGCTCTCAAAACAAGGCACTCAGCTCCCGCAGTCCCAGGGCCTCGACAAGCCCCGCACGCCTCCAGAGATCACTCCAGGTCCACGGAGGATAGCAGAAGCAAGTTCTTATATACTGCAGGGTCCTTGGAGAGTAAAGATGTCCCCACTGCGCCTGCCCGAAAGTCGGGAAAAGGGCAGAGCTCTCAAAACAAGGCACTCAGCTCCCGCAGTCCCAGGGCCTCGACAAGCCCCGCACGCCTCCAGAGATCACTCCAGGTCCACGGAGGATAGCAGAAGCAAGTTCTTATATACTGCAGGGTCCTTGGAGAGTAAAGATGTCCCCACTGCACCTGCTCGAAAGTCGGGAAAAGGGCAGAGCTCTCAAAACAAGGCACTCTGCTCCCGCAGTCCCAGAGCCTCGACAAGCCCCGCACGCCTCCAGAGATCACTCCAGGTCCACAGAGGATAGCAGAAGCAAGTTCTTATATACTGCAGGGTCCTTGGAGAGTAAAGATGTCCCCACTGCGCCTGCCCGAAAGTCGGGAAAAGGGCAGAGCTCTCAAAACAAGGCACTCAGCTCCCGCAGTCCCAGGGCCTCGACAAGCCCCGCACGCCTCTAGAGATCACTCCAGGTCCCACAGAGGGCTATATCTTAACTATTCCTGTCTTTTCATTTTCTGATTGAATTTTTTATTTTTTTATTTCTTACTGTCTTTTGTTTTGGGGAAAACTTCAAGTAAAAGTGATTTTTAGAAAAAGACATAAGTGACTGAACTTGCTTTTAGAGTGGAGTAGAAAAAATTGTATTTTGCATGTTAGGGTTTTATGGCAGTTGTCTCCCCCTTCCTACCAGCACCCCCATCTTTCACAAAAGTAGCCTCACTGAATAGACCAAACCCCCATTTGAAGGGCTCTGTGTTACACTCCGAAATCACATGGCATAATATTTATTTATTTATGGGCTTTTGTTATACTGCTTTTCAAACTCTATCAAACTGGCTTACAATTAAAATGAATATTAAAATCAGAAAATAGGGGACTCTTAAGAGGAATTCCCAGTCCAGATGGGTTTAGCAGCAAATTCTTTAAATTAAAGCAGGACAAAGTGAGTGTTCTGTTGATAGAGGTGTATATGCAGTACATTCTACCTACTTTGATTCATCTCAGGTGGGATTTGTGCGGAGGAGGCATGCAGTGGTTAATATGCTCCCGATTTTGGCATCTCTGATCCACTGTTTGGCTCATGAGATTCCATCTTTGCTTATCAGCTTTGACTCCGAAAAATCATTTGATAGAGTGAGTTGAGAGTATATGTTCCTTGCGCTGAAGTAAGTTTGGTTTTCATGCCTGTTTTTACAGGCTGTCTGTGCTCTGTATGATGGTCCCTGTGCTTGTATACTTGTTAATGGTTTCTCCCTGCACCATCAGGGTTGTTCCCTTTCTCCTTTGCTCTTCTTCCTGGTTCTCAAACCTTTGTTGAGTCGCACCTGGGCAATCGGGGCTATTAAAAAAGTGCAAATAGGGCCCTTTCCCTTTAAGATCTTAGCCTCTCTTGGTACACCTTACTGAACCTTTGGGTTCTCTTGATGTGCTGCTTCAGGAGTTCTCCCATTTTGGGAGGCTATCAGGATACAAGCTGAACTTGGAGAAATCGGAGGCCTTACCAACACATCGAGATCTGCAGCGCTCTTGGCCAGGGGGAGTTTCCGGTATGCTGGGCATCAGACTCATTTTGATACTTGATATCATGCAGCAGTGACATTCATAGTAAATGTGGGTACACTTAACTCCACCCATTGAGGTGATTAACTGTTCCTGCACGAATTGCAACATGGATAATATGTGAAATGTGCCCTCATGATAACTGCAATGTGCCCTCCATATCCTGTCTCTTCCCCTAACCCGCTCGTTCCCTGCTGCATTATGCAATGTGCAGTTACTGTGGAAATTAGCATGTGATAACTGTTATATCTGCATGGTAACTGTTAGTGCAGACTTGTGCTACCAGTTACTGTGTGCTGTCATGAAGTGGGTATCAATAAAGATGCAAACCTGAAAAGAAACCCTGTTTCTCAGAGAAATCTAGATGTGCAGTTACCTCAAGGCACAGCTAGAGGGGGCAGGAGTGATCATACAGGAGCTAATGAGCCTAAGAGAGCTAATGACTTGCACCTGGGAATGAGCCCGGGAGTTTCAAAGGAAAGATTCCTTTATAAGCAGAAGCTGAATGCTAGCAAAGGAGGAACACCTCATGGAGGAGGAACGCCTCTATTGAAGACAACACCTCTATTGAGAGGAACAGCTCCAGAGGAAGGGCAGAACTGGAACCGGATCCAGAAAGGAGGAACAACTCTACTGAGAGGAACACCTCAAAGGAGAGGACAGAGAGAAGGAACAGCTCTGAGGGAAGGAGCAGCTCTAAGAGAAGGTGAAGGACTTGGAGAAAGAATCCTACCTGAGCAAGCCCAAAGGAACAGAGTTCACAAAGGTGGAGTTCAGAAGGGCCAGGCTAAGCGAGCAGCTGTTCAGAGGGAGTCTGCTGGAGAAAGCACTAAGGCTAGAGAGTGTGCCACTCCCTGTTCCCACAACGTTCCTGATTCAAAAGCAGAGAGACGTATCCAGAAAACCAGAGAGATAGGTTTGGAGGAAAGCCTGCAGTCTCTGGGTAATACTAGTCAAGTTTTACCAGGCACCAAAGGAAAAGCAGTTTCTGACAAAGCTAAGTTCTTACTGAAGCATAAAGTGGAATCCACACCAGGTTTTACCAAGCTGCCAGAAAGCACAGCCCTGCCTAGAGCTTGTCGGCAGAGAACCTGTTGCAGGAGAAACATTTCTGGGAGAGAAAGCTCCACGGATTCAAACCACAGAGGCTCCAAGTATGAAAGCTTTATTCATGATACTGAATGCTTAACTCCTAGAGGCACTGCTAAAACAAATACTCGGTTTGTAAGGAAGAAGAAACCAGGGTGGTTTCAGAAAATTCCCAGAGAACTTAAAACACAGTCTTATTGGAGGCAAGAGCCTAGAGACACTTCACGTAGACCTGTAGCAGACAGGGACAGTGACTACTCTGATGATGAATGTAGTGGAGCAGAATCCATGGAAATTGAATATATACAGTCAAACCTCGGTTTTCATGATTAATCCGTTCGAAAAAGTCTGACTAAAACCGAAACGTATGAAAACTGAAGCAATATTTCCCATAAGAAATAATGTAAATCCAATTAATCCGTTCCAGACACCCAAAAATATTCACAAAAAATACATTTTATAGAGAATAACTATATTTTTACATACAGAAAACAATGAGAAATAAATATAAATGGCTAATGAAATGGATAAATGAACATTTAACATCACTGAAAGCAAGCTAAGTACAGTACTGTACAGTACAGTATGTTAACATCTGGCCTTAGCCACCCCTGACAAGCTGCTGTGCCCAGCTCTCTTCGGAATCACATTGAATTCAGCCCATTAAAATACCTTTACATTATCTGCTCAATGCTTCAGAATGGCAGAAAATCTTAATGATATAGCTTCAGACGTACCCTGCAAGAGAAAGAACTGCCTCCCACATTCATGCAACATCTCCTGCTTACGTTGACAGCTTTTCTTCCCTGCTACCGGGACAAAATCTCAGTCAAAAGACGTTGAAAACCGAAGCAATGCATGAAAACCGAGACAAAATCTCAGTCAGAAAAGACGTTGAAAACCGAAACGTATGAAAACCGGGGCAAATGAAAACCGAGGTTTGACTGTAAATGCTGTTCCCATTCCTCCACCAGAAGAAATGGATTGTGGTTTGTGCATGGCCACGAGCCTAGAATCTGTAGCCACTGTATAACTGAGAAGAAGTTTGTTTAATTCTTATTGTGTTGGAATGAAGTGAATTCCTCTGATTAACCCTTGCACTAATTGTGGAGTTTAACAATTAGTCAGTTTGTTAATACTGGTACCTTTTGAAACAAAGGACATTCTTTTGATTTCTCAATGTCTTATTTGAACCCTTGCACAGACGGGGAATAAAGCCTTGTTTTCCCTACCTTTGGTTTGATTATTGAGCTCTCACAAGAAGCTGGAAATAAGTAAGACCATTCGCCATTCGTGGACCTTACATTTCATCACGCTCCCTAAATAATTTCTATCGTGGAGCATGCCCATACTTCGAATAGTCACCAGGGGATGCCCTCATGACAGTGCTAATTCCCATACTTAACACACCTTAGTAAAAGGTTCTCTCCGTTTTCCAACTTGCTGCTTAGAAAGTCATCAGGACTCTGAATACATAATATCCTCAAATACAGTAGATCATCCTTTTTTCCTTTAGTCAATGCTCCCATCATGACAGGACTGAATGTTAATTCAGGTTTAGAAAGAGCTTCCTGGGCCTGGGTCTGCCTTAATTAACCATTAGGCAAATTAGGTGGTCACTTTCTGGGGGTAGCAAAGAGCAGCTGTTTTCAAGGCAAAGAAATAGGCCCCGAGAGCCACATACTTTTACCAGCAGAAAGGGGGGAGGGGGCCAGTTTTCCAATAGTCTGTGTCCTTATTATGTAAATATACACAAAACAAAATATGATGTTCTTTTTGTGCTGGACTGTACTGAAAGGGTGACCTGTGTTTAATTTTCAAAATCTTGGGAGGGGGTTCAAGAGAGGGCCTAGGGACGTTAGGTAAATATTCCATTTTCCCCTCCCCCAATTAACTATAGAGTACCTAATATACTTGCACTGGCCCTGATGAAGCCCCTCTCTTCTTTTTCCTTCTAAAGAAAAAATTTATCCAATAAGGAGGCAGAGGACAGAGCAGAACCTATCTAATTAAGACCTTATTGGATCCTATTTTCTTTTCCTTTTTTATTATAAGGATAGAGGATCCACCTATTTCTCTATCCTTTTTTCAGTAACCACTGCCCTTATATTGTGGGCTAATTATACTTTTGTTATTTGATGTTTCTTTATATTTATTTTCTTCTTGTAAAATTGCTGTACAATAAGTTGTTTTCTGTACAAGTGTTTTTGCTTGATTATATTTGTGAAATTGCATAAATAAATACATTTAAAAAAAAAGAAAAACTTTAGGTAGCATGACAATCATGGTGTAAAATTTTGTTTATTTAGTTAACTAAGATTTATTTAACAAAGATTTTAATTGTTTTTTTTATTGTGGTCATATGGCAATGGCCTTCACTTCTACTGGAAACACTTATTTGACCTCTGGGCATAGTCCTAATTACATTTGAATACTATGAACTTGCCAAATCAATATCATCCATTGTATTGCTTTCACAACAAGATTTAAGGCAGAGAAAGGCAGGTTAAACCTTGTGCAAGGTAAATCCCTCTGTACTAAGCTGACAATTTTGATTTTCACTAGGCGCTGTCATTTTCTGTGGAAGTTTAGGAGAAAGAAGGGACACATTATTCTGTTGAAGAAGCAAAAATGGAGGAAATAACTCAAAAGCAATATTATAGAAACTCGAGAAAAAAATCCTAAAACAGAGGATTGCCAAATCACCTGGTGTCTGATATGACACTTTAAACCAATACATTTTGTTTTCTGTAATATTGAATTCAAATGAAGGAAGTTGAACTACAAATCCCAGAATGCAATGAGAAATGAATTAAAAGCATGACTGCCTAATATTCTTCCTTTAGAAAGTGGGTTGCTCAACAGCTGTGAAAACATAATATACAGCAAGGGTATTAAACTGCAATACTCAAGGGCCATAAACAGATCTGCTCTTCAGGATGTCCCTGTTGAATATGCATAAGCAGTAGCTCGTGCATATTCACTGGAGATACGCTGAAAGCCATATCCATCTGTGTTCCTTGAGGATTGTGGATTGATGCACCCAATTACTTCCAGGGACCCTTTTATAACAGGGTGCTAGGGTGTTGAACCAAATACACCAACAGCACTGAAACTATGGCGTGAACCTGGTGCTAGCTGCCTGGAGCACACCATGCCCATTCTATGCCCCTACCCCAGCCACTCGCTACCCTAATGCGCGTTAGATGGTGCAGGAATTGTCCTGCGTTGTCATGACCTTGCATTCATCATGCACCAGAGCAAGCATTATCAGCTAACACCTTTTATTAAAAGACCCCCAGTTTCTTAGGGCCCAATAATGATCTGGGGCGGCTATGCACTGCTATGGTGCATAGCCATCGCCACTGACCTTTAAACCTGGATATTTAATGCCAGGGTCTGGGGTCGCTGCACAGTCTCTGCAGCTGCAGAAGCTACCCAGTTAGCTCCTATGAGTAAAGCTAAATGTGTGTCGCTAACTAGGTAGTGGCGTAATATTGTCCCTAGCCGATTAGCAACTGCTGCCGTTCCTGGAACACTCACAAAATTCCCCGATGCTGCTATTAGTACCGTTGAACATCCCATTCAGCGACATTTATATGGTTTACAGGTCTGTAAACCGTGTAAATGCCTTTCAATATCGGGCCCTTAAAATATAAGGCATTGTAGAAAAGATGACATAAGATATAAGAATTGCATGAATATACACATGAGTAACAATTCAAAGAAGGGGTCAGTTGCTAACAGATGAAACTGATCATTTCAAAAGCCAATATTCTTCTACCCCTTTCTTTTATTTAGTTACAGATCCATTGCAAAATCCCTCTTAAAGGAACCAACCAGATACCACAAGATAGCATATGCCCTCAAAATATGGCAAACTACCTCCAATCCAAATAAAAGCCAGTACCCCTCTCTGACCTCCATCTAACTATTTCAAATCTTCAAGACAGCCCTCGGAACACTTGGTCACAATTCAAACTACCATCTCTTGAAAACATCGAAGCCGTAATCAAGAATCTCAATACAACCACCCCAGCACATGACCCATGTTCTGTCTTGGGTCAAGATCGCCAGAACACACCTTAGCCCCTACATATTGAGCAAAGTATATGCATCTCTATCACAAGACAACATGCCCACCATCCTAAAACAAAGTTCTGTCTGACCAATACTGAAAAAGCACAAACCTTAACAGCACCACACTGAGTTCAAATAGACCAATATCTAGTATCCCTTTTATCTCAAAAATAATAGAGAAAACAGTATAAAACCAACTCCAAAACTACATCACCTACCATGCTCCCTTGGACCTCTACCAAGATGGGTTCACACAAAACTACAGCATAGAAACCCTGATCACATCCCTGCTAAACACAGTCCTGACTTCTACTAAAAACACCGCGCAAGGTTTCCTCCTCATATTCCTCGACGTCTCATCTGCCTTTGATTCCCTCCCCCATCATCAACTCCTACAAAGGCTCTATGACATTGTACTCCAGAGTGCTACAATAACCTGGTTCTGCTCCTACCTAGAAGGCTGGAGCCAACAGGTAAGTCCTGAAACTGGACAATTTCATCATACAAGTGAAATTGGAAGTCAAATACGTAGGCCTAATAATAGACCAGGGTCTAACTTTCCAAGCCCACATAAAGAGAACAACCAAATATTTCTATCACAAACGAAGAACACTTAAGAACCTTCACTCCTTACTAACGCCAAACCTATTCCAGACTCTGTGCCAGGATATAATTACACCCATCCTAGACTACTGCAACATTATTTACCATGGTCTTTCCAAGAATGCACTACATCCTCTTCAGATGGCACAGAACACTGTGGGAAGAATAATCAAAGGAGCTCTTGACAAATGCACATCATCCCTATTTTAAGGCAGCTCCACTAGCTTCCTATCACGGCAAGAATAAAATACAAGGCACTCATCACAACACTCAAAGTCATACATAAAGAATCAGCAGACTGCCTCCAATCACTGCTTTCACAACCAAGGAATGACAGACTTCGAAGACATATGTCGATGAACCTCCTCACCGTTCCTTTTCAAAAAACCAAGACCGACCAAACAAACTACATGCAACTGTGCATTCTCCCTCTTTGCCCCAACTATATGGAATTCCTTACCACCAGACCTGAGGATGTTCAGACCATACTGAATTTCAGAAGAAACTGAAAATGTATCTATTTAAAAACACTACAACACATCCATAGCACTAGAATCTCAAGCTAATGCACCCTAGTCTATCCAACTATGTTAAATCCCGGGTTATGTTACCCATGCCCTCTACAATGTATAAATTTGTTTAATTATGTTAGCAATGTTTCAGTATACCTAGTTTACAACAAATGTTGCAACTATTTAATATGTTCTGTTCATTGTAAAACAGCGTGCATCGCCATGCCCTGTTAAGGCATTCTGTTAGATTATACTGCTTTGAATGGCAGAAAGGCGATATAGAAATAAGTTTAAATAAAATAAATAAATAAGTACATCGTTCTTTTAGTTACATATCTTATATAATACTTTTCAATGTCTTATATTTGAAGAAATTTGGAGTAATTTAGTATGAGTTTTATTCTGTTTGTTTTCTAAGGTATGGGTTCCTTGGTCTGCACCTCTCCTATTTCATAGATAATTTTTCTAGAAGGTTTATGAGATAATTTGCATATTTCAGTTATCCCCTATTATTTATATCATCATTTTAATAGCAACTGTTTACATTACAATGTTTTATTTTTATTTTTTGATAGTTTGGAAGTTATTGTTATTAAGTGCCATCAATTCAATGCTGACTCATGGCAACCCTGTGGATAGTTGTCCTAAACTGTGTTGATGTCAGAATTTATGTATCTCCTGACATTAGCTGCTCTGTTATATCATCATTTAATGAGATCAAATTACCCCTTAGGAGGGCATAAAGTGAAACAAGGCCATGTTACGTCTGGTTTTAGATTTATACTTTCTCTGTGCCATCATCTTTTATTAAAGAAGACACTTCCTATAAGTGGATCACCAAATCTTCACTGTGGTTGGATGGCTTTCTCAAGCCAATATAGTTAATAATGGTTTGTAGGCTAGTTTTCCATGAACCTCTCTAAATCCTTTTTAATCACAGCTATGCTGACTGTTTTGACCACATCATTTGACAACAAATGATACAGTTTAGTTGCATGTTGAGTGAAAAAACTCTTTCCCCAATTTGTTTTAAATGTGCTACCTATCTATTGATTTCATGGAGCGTCCCCACATCTTAATACTATTTGAAGTAGTAAACAACTATTCCTTAGTTATCCATTACACCCAATTCATAATTTCATAGACGTCTAGAAAAAAAAATGAAAGCATGTCTTTTTGAAAAGAATTTTCAACTAATTCTCTCAAGGGAGACATCTGGTCATGTGGCCATGTTTACTAAAGTGCTGCAGGTAGCTTGGGACTTAAGCGAAGTTACACATGTTTCTACTGGAGCAGGGGCAGAAGAGCCATGGTAAATGCAGGGGGTGCAGCCACAGAAGGGAAGTCATGCTGTACCAGGCACATCCATCATGCAATAGTAGCGACTGCACATCAGGTGCACATGTGCACTGTGAAGGTATGCTCTACATGTGCCCCATATTGCATGTTATCACCATTGAGAACCCCTAGACAGATGTGTGACACTGGAGCCACAGAATCATGCTGTGTGGAGTGTGGGAGGACGTGTCCCCACGTCTCAGAAATACAGCGGTGCCACCCTGTCAATATGTGAAGAAGCTGTCCACCACAGCCCCAGCAGAGCAAACACACAACAATAGAGGGCCCCCAACCCCACTAACAGAGCATAGTGCAAGTGGCCGACTAGTGAATATATGCACCCTGCTGTACAGGAAAGAGATATGGACCAAAGTACAAAGGGCAGAACTTGCAAATCAGGGAAGCAAACCAATAGACTGAGACTGAGCTGCAGTCACATCTGTGAGAGGTAGGGAGCAAATGTTGCATCTGCATCAGGCCCTGTCCTGGTGACCACACGCTCACAGAAATGCCGAGCAGGTGGGTTCTGGAGTATGTGATTCTCTGACCCTGAGTCACCCAAGGTGCATGACAACCTAGGCTTCTATGGTCAGGTGGCCAGGCCTTGAGGTGAGGGGGTTTGGGACCCTTCCCTGTCACTCCCCTTACGCATCTAGCATTGGTAGGGACAAATGTGGACCCCATCATGTGTGTGAAGGGGGTATTGTTGCCTGATGCACAGATCAGCTGCTCCAACACTGAGACCACATAGATATGGGGTGTATCTGGAAGGGGTTCTCTGCCATCTATCCCTCCCACCTATAGGGGCACAGGATATCTAGATGCAGCCCCCAGAATAGGCATAAAGAACACCCACCCCACAAACAACTGTGGTGAGAAACATGCCATAGTAACTACCCATGCTCCTAACGTATTGAAAGCTGTGAGGGAACACTGCATACAACCCACACACCACTATGGAGATGGGTGCCCCCCAATCAGTTCCCGGCCCAAGTACACCAGCTTTCAGCAAGCTGAGGGCCCCCAAACCCTACGGAACACCTTATCTCCTCTGCAACATGGTGTGTGGAATGGACAATGACCAGGGAGCTCCAATGCAACTAGCCCTTCTTCAGTGGTTTATATGGAAGCCTGTGCTCTGATCCAGTAGGCCACAGACATGCCCTCCAATCATCAAAGTGAGTGGCCATGCATGCACCCCCAGAAACAGCCCATAGTACCAACATGGCCCCCCGGTACACTTGACTTTTGTACTGATACGTGGCCCCCGCAAGCAGAAGAGGCATCACTAGACTGCATATTTTTGTGCCAGACAAATATTTTACCTGTAGTTGTAACACCTCATTTGCATGCCTGCCACCAACTGTGTTGAGCCATCTCCAACCCTGACTGAGTGGCCCACTTTTGTAGATTCATGGAGCACATACCCTGTCGCCAAATCCCTCCCCAATTCATCACAGTAGCTGCCCTCTCACATCTTACCAGTACATATGCAGACCTGCACATCATACTTTTCAGACTACCATTGCTTTGTAGGAATATATGTGCACACTCTCCCAGTCCTCTGCTGATGGTTCTGGTTTTTGTGGCTGTCAAGGTCATTTGTTTTGCTATCCTGGCTGCTGCACATTGCTGCACCCCCCCCCCTCCCCTAATTGTCACTGTCCTAGGCGAATGCCTGATTTGCCTCAGTACAATACCAGCCATGGGTATCTTGCCTGCTCTCTGTACCTGTATGGGGATTGCAACTGTACTACATGTTTGGATTGCGTCCGCATGGTCATTGCAACTAGCGGCTGGTGTTAACCCATTTCACGATCTGCAGTGGGACTAGCATGGTTGTTCCTACCCACTCTCCATCCCAATCCTATCTTTTTGTGCAGTATAGCGGTATTGTGCCATTTGTAGCACAGCTACATTGTTGCTGCATGGACCCAGCTAATGCGGTGCCGGAGCGTGTGCTATTCCCACACTAGACCCCATGCTTCCAGCTACCACACTTTAGTAAACATGCCCCTATAATGTGCTATTACTTTTATATGGTTTTGTATTGTGTTTGCCTTTCAGACTTGTCATTCTGAAATGTGTGCTAGTTTGTTCAATTTATACTGTGTCACTACTTCCATGAATTTTTTTTAGATTGTTTTGTTTATAATGATTTCTTAGTCTGAAGAGATTTTCTATTTGCTTATTTTCTATTGTGATATGATTATGTATGTTTTATTGGAAACTGCTGAGGGCTTTGGATTCGTGGGATATAAATTATTTCAAATCAATAAAACAATTAATCTCCTCTCAGTCATCTCTTCTCCAAGCTGAAGACCCAAATATGTTTAGCTTTCTTCATAAGTGAACCATTCTATTCCCTTTATCATTTTGGTCAACCTTTTCTAATTCTGCTATATCTTTTGTGAGATGGGGTGACCAGAAGTGTACTCAGTTAATATAGAGGCATTATGTTTTTTCTGCTTTATTCACCAACACTTTAGGAATGGTTTCTAACATTCTACACAGAGCTGAGGATTTTAATTTATTGACCACAATGACTCCAAGATCCTTTTCCTGGCTAATGACACCTATTATGGTACCTATTGTTAGAAGTTGTTTTCTTTAAATGCAGCAACTTGCACTTCTCCACATTAAATTTCATCTGTCATTTCGATGCCCAGCCCCCTGGTCTTGTAAGGTTCTCTGGCAATTCCTCACAATCTGCTTGGGATTTAACAACTTTGAATAATGTTGTGTCATCTGCAAATTTAATCACCTCACTCATCATTTCCTTGTTCAGATCATTTATAAATGTGTTTAAAAGGCCTAGTCCCACTACATATCTCCAGGGCACTCCACTATTTACCTTTTTTTCACTGATAAAACTAACCATTTAATTCTATTCTATGCAGTTTACAGTCCAGAATAGTACATTGCCTCCTATCCAATAACTTTAATTTCTTCAGGAGTCTCTCATGAGGGACTTTGTCAAATGTGTTCTGAAAATGCAGCACATTTTATCAGTGTTTCTCAAGTCAGTCCTGGAGTATCCCCTGGCCAGTCTGGTTTTCAAGATATCCAAAATGAATATGCATGAGATAGATTTGCATGTAATGAAGGTGGTACATGCAAATCTTTTTCGTCCATAATCATTATAGATATCCTGAAAGCTCGATTGGATAGTGGGTACTGCCAATTCCCTTTTAAACATTTACCTCTTCTCCCTCTCCACAAATCATACATAAGAGCCTTAGGGCCAGCGCAAGGCGATGAGGTGCCCTAGGTGAACCTCGTTCCTTGCGCCCCCTCCCTCCCACGGCACCCATTGCTGCCACCACCCCTCTCTGGGACCTGCAATGGCCGCAAACAGCTCCACAGCACTTATTTTAAAACTTTGGCGCTATGAGGCTGTTTGCTTTCACCACCTCCAAACCTGATGCCGACTTCCTGACTGCAAGCAGGAAATCAGCATCGGCTGGTCTGAGGGGGCAGTAGCAAACAGCCCCACGGTGCTACAGTTTTAAGGTAAGTGCTGTGGGGTGGTTTTCGGCCATTGCCACTACTGCAGGTCCCGAGAGGGGTGACAGCGGTGGCAATGGGCTCCCCTGGAGGGCGGCACTCTAGGCAACCATCTAGATAGCATCAGCCCTGGGCCTGGGGATGTTTTTGCTGCAGCCACTGCCTTTTCCTGTCCCTGAGGACAGCAGGCAGAACCAGGTTTTATGCTCTGCTATGCCAGCTTCAGCCCTTCCCCTTCTGCTATGCCAGCTCTAGCCTCTCCCCTTTGGTTGTTGCTGCTACACTGCATGCTGTCTTTTGTGAGGGCGGACAGAAGAGGAGGAGGCTGGAACAAAGAGAATAAGAGTTGCTTTTTGGTCTGCAGTATGTGCTCCATTGTCCTCCTGTCCCTTAGTCGCAGGAGGGGATACTTTATTCTTTAGCTTAGCTCAAACCAGGAGATGAAACAGGTAGCAACCACACAATGGCTTTTTAAAAATAACTAGCACCACTCATACAGATAAATTTTAGCTGTATAGGTCTCACTTTATGGCCAAAATAGAGTAGCCTTTAGGGGCAGAATAAAGTTATATGGTGAGAAGCAAAATTCAGCCACTATGCCTATGGGGCCCGATATTCATTTGAGCAGGCTATGCACCGCATTGGCGCATAGCCCTGCCCGCTGACCCCTAAACCTAGATATTCAATGCCATGGAGACGGCATTGAATATCCAGGTTTGGCACTGAATGGCATCACCCACAGAGCCTAACCGAATAGCGGCAATATTGGAATGCTAGCTGGTTAGTATCTGCAGCTAGAAGTAGGTGAGCCTAAAGCTCGCCTAGTTTTAGGCGCAGATCGCTAACCAGGTAGCAGTCCAATATCGCCACTACCCAGTTACCGGCAATCTCCGCCCCTGCTCCACCCTGAAACGCCCACAACACGTCCGGGTGCTAACTGGATAGCATCGTGGCATATAGGGGACATAGACAGGGATATTTGATGGCACTAACCATGTAGGGGCTGTCAAATATTCCCATTTAAGGTATCGTGTAACTAGCACACCAAGAAATCATCCCCGTCACTCACAGAAATACCCACACGTGTTAACACTGCATGCCTACCCCTACTGACACTGATCATCGATTGTCTGAAGTGTAAACCGCTTTGATTTCAGGACAAAGCGGTATATAAAGCCTTCTAAATAAATACATTTAAAAAATTTACACAGTTTACTGGGCTGTAAACCATGCAAATGCCTTTTGAATATCGGGCCCATAATTTATGGGTTCAAAAAAAATGAACAGGGATAACATTGTACAGATAAATTATCTATATAAAGATGTGCTGCCATTTTCATCATTCAGGTTTGAAAGTATAGCTTAGCTGAAAATATACATAAAGTTATAGGAATAGATACATTTTCTGTACAACTTTATGCGGTCAGCGGTCAACTGAATATTTACTGCAAAGGAGTCTGAACTATGGACATTAAAAAGCAGAAATTACTTTAAGAAACTCCTTTGACTGATCTGTCTAAAATGAATTTAAAAATTTACCGACCAGATTAATTTTAGAGAGATTTAATCAGAAACTATTCAGAGGAATATGGCACATTGTATAAAATATTGCATTGGTTGCTATGAGGTATGGAAAGTGAGATGAAAAATGCAACTTATTCTGAGCTGCAGACCTACTCTGTGCTTATACAGTATTTAGATTCCTAACAGGTCTCATTCCTTACTGCTTCAGTCTTATTTAATGCCATCTGATTTTATGTTTCCCGATCATGGCCTTTCTGCTTCAACTCAAAACTTCTTTTGTCATGTCTTGTTTGTATTGACTAGGTGTAAATCCCAAGAAATAGGGACTTTTATATGTCTCTGTGCGGTGCTGTACAGAAGATGATTAAAGGATCTTGCAGTCTGTCCTTTTGTGCTTGCCAATTTTGGGTTTCTCCCACCCTCTGTTACTAAGGCCTCTTTGTATCCAGCGCCAGCCCTAGGCATGTGCCCTGCTCCCGAACAGGCTCCTCACCTGGCCAACTTAAGTGAGCCAGTGAGGCACTGGCTCGCGGCACTGCATATAAGGGCACCCTAAGCCTGCCTCACTGGCTCACGTTTTCACAGCTGTGGGAGTGAAGCAAAATGCTTCCACAGCTGTGCATGAATGCAGCTGTGGTAGGGTCACAGAAGAGTAGGAGGAAAGGGGGTTGATTGACTGGGTCTGAAGTTGGGGGAGGGTAGGACTGGCACTGGAAGAGGACTGCTGCTGGGATCTAGGACTGGAAAAGGGCTGATGCTGGGGGATGGGAGGAATAGGACTGGAAGGGAAATGATGCTGAGACTGAAGGAGGACTGATGCCGGGGGGGGGGGGGGGCTAGGATTGGAAATGAGCTGATGCTGGAGAACGGGATTGGAAGGGAGATGATGCTGAGAGGGACTGGGAATGGAGAAGGACTGATGCTGGGGGCTAGGACTGGAAAAGGGCTGGTGCTGGAGGATGGGAGAACTGGGACTGGAAGGGAGATAATGCTGGGAGGGATTGGAACTGGAAGAGGACTGATGTGGGCAGAGTCTGGAACTAGAAGGGAAATGATACTGAGAGGGGTTAGGACTGAAAGGATGATGCTAAGGCTAAGGGGCTGAACGGAGAGAATGCTGGGGTCAGGTTGGAGAAAAAGAGACAGAAGCTGGGAGAGTGAAGATGGAGAAGGGGACAGATATTTTGTGTGGGAAAGAAGAAATGAGGTCATATAGAAAGAAAGGTTGAGAGGGAGGTGCATAAGTATTGATGCTGTGGTAAGGAGGAGAAAGGCAGGGTTCACGAATATCAGAGAAGGAAACAGCTGGGTGGGTGTGGGTAATAGATATAGAAGGAAGGAGGGTAGATACTGGGGACAGGGAGACAGGGGAGAGCAGGGACAGGGACTTAGGTGGAGGCTTTTAAATGGAGGGGGAGAAAAGAAGACAGACTCTATGACTGACTGGGAATTGGAAAAGTAAGAGGTGACTCAGGTGATGTGCCCGTGGCTAGCGCAACTCACTGTGCATACAGACAGCTGAAAGATCGCAGCATCATACAGCATCCCCAGCTTCATTTTTCTTTCTCCGAGTCAGTGACAGCAGCCAGTGCTGCCCATAGCATTCACTTCCAGTGCACAGGACCTCTGAACTGTGTGCACTGGAAGTGAATGCTACAGGCAGCACTGGCTGCTGCATGCTGACTCGTAGAAAGAAAGATGAAGCTGGGGATGGTATTGCATGATATTTCTGCCATGGAGGGGGGAGGGGGACAGAGAGAAAGAGAGAATAAAAAAGGGAAAGGGAGATCTTGGGTTATATGAGAGAGAGGGAAATGCTGGATTGGTGGGAAGGAAAGAGAGAGATTTTGGGTTATGAGAGAGAAGGGATATATTGAACTGAGGGTTGGGAGGGAATGGGAGGGAGAGAAGATTCGGCGCTAGAAGGAGAGATAGGAGAGATGTCAGACACTGGAGGGGGGAGGGTATGGAGAAGTGGAAGGAGATAGAAAGCAGTTGGTCTATGGGAGGGAAGGAAAAAAGGTTTGGGGTGCTAGAAGAGATAGAAGAAGATGCTGGACCATGGGCATAAAGGAGAAGGGTGAGGGGATTGGGAGATGCTGAATTGGGGTGGTGAGACCGAGGAGAGATGGTGGACATGGCGGAACTAAGTAAGAGAGGCCATGGGAAGTTGGCAAGGAGATGAGTGATTACAAAGAGTGGAAATGTGGTAATGGAGAGTAAGTAAAAGACAGAAGGGAAGAAGAGGCTGGCAAATGAATGAGATGGGAAATGGGAGAACTGGGGAGATGGGTTGTGCTGGAGGTTAGAGGAGTAGATGGAAAGTTGATAGGTGAAAAGTCAAAAGGGGATTGAGGATGAGGGGGTGAAATTTGAGTGGATGAAGGAGGAAAGAAAGAAATGGAGGAAAAAGCGAAAAGGGAAAAATCAATATGTCAGAGGCAGACGTAGAGAGAGAATGGTAAAAATAGAAGAGAGAAGAAAGGACAAATGAAGAGCAGAAAAAGCCAAAGAAAGCAGAAGAGAGAGATTGGGGAAATTGCAACTGAAAAATGAAATGCCCAAACAACAAAAGGTAGGAAAATAATTATTTTATTCTGAATTTATTAACTGGAATATGTCAGCTCTGGGAAATTTATATTGCTGATGCCTTTGTGTTTTGTTTAGTACAGGGGAAATAAATTTCTAGTTTTCTTTCTCCATTGTCATGGTACATTTCATTTTGACTTTTGGGGGTTCCCAGTTGAGATATTCCTAATGAATATGTGTGAGATAAATCTATATGCCTGCTACCTTCATTGTATGAAGATGTATTTCATGCATATTCATTAGGGATATCCTGAAAAGCTGACCTGTTTACAGCCTTCAAGGACCAAGCTTGTTCACCCCTAGACTAGTATTTTATTGAAGCCTGCTAGACATTAGAATTTTTGCATATCTTCCTTTTCCCTTCCGTCTTCTATACTCTCCAGTCTCTCTTGGGGGGGCCCCTCACCCATTGGATTTTCAGACTAGCGATAATCAATATGCATTAGATAAATTGGCATACACTGGATACTATGCAAATTTACCTTGCTGTATTGATTTTAGATATCCTGAAAACACGATTTGTTGCAGGTTCACCATGACTGGCTTGGGAAGCTCTTGCATTTAGTGCAATCTATTGACAATTTGCTGAAACGTTTAAATTCCCTCTGTCAATGTCATTTGATATATGTGGGCTGCAAAACTGAACACAGTAAACATCATGGGGTCTCACTAGAGGCCCGTAGAAAGGTAAAATTAGTTTCCTCTTTCTACTACTGATAATTCTGCTCATGCATCCTAATATACTGTTAGCTTTCCTAACTGCTTAGTTATAGAGACTACTTTTGAGGTCAGCAGAGATAATGACCCCTAAGTCTCTTTTCTATTTAACCCTTTCCAGGCGAGCCCAAAATTCTTGGGATCCAAAATTCTGACTAAATATTCCTATCAAATGGTATATAATACATGACCATAGCAGAAGGAAAATCACTATTAGAACATATTGAATAAGACGGGTACAATTTTCCTGAAATATGCAAAAATTAACCTGGCTGCAGAATGTGGATTAAAAATTTAAAGTAGGCCTTGAAAGGGTTAATGAGCACTAGCTCTTCCTCTCCAAAATACTAAAGCATAGTTTTGCATTTTTTAAATTAAAGCATAGTTACCATAACTTGACTATTTTCCAAGTTTTTAAAGTCATTTTTCATCTTATTTACTCATTCTGGCATGTCTACTTTTTCACAAGCTTTTGAATCATCTGCAAGCAAGCAAGCACATTTTACTTTTTAACCCTTTCCCAATGTCACTTGAAAAGACACTGGAATAAGCCCAGCACCAATATGGCACAATCTGATTAAATTCTTAACCCCAGAGAAGACTCCACTGACTATCACTGAGTCCTTTTCCTCAGTCAAATTCTTCACCCAGTTTATAGTTTTTCTTCCAACTCCCACACTGTTTAGCTTGCTTTGTGTTAAGGTGTCAAAGTTTTTACTTGAATAAAATACTGTGATTGCTATTTTAGTCTACTTGAATATTTAGGAAAAAGGGTCAACAAAAAAATGATAGGTGATCGTTTTTACTCGAATTCAATCTGTCTCAATCTCTTCAAGCATAAGGTATCTTTACATCAACGTTCATGGAAAGACAGTTGTGAACATAGTTCAATGTGAACCGCCTTGGATCAAAGGTGGTATATAAAAAACTGTTAAATAAATAAAAAGAAAATAAATATGGCTAAAAGAAAAGCAAAGCCCCATCAGGGACTGGAAGGATTCAATGGGAGCAGCTCAGAATGTGTGCTGCACAAAGCAGGGTCTGGCCCTCCGTGCCCTACGTGCTGCCTTCTTAGTCCCACTTTTCAGAGCTCATGCTATACCTAGGGAGGTAAAAGGCATGTATGACTGTAGAAGTGCTTAAATAGATAGGAGTTTCTACAGTACATGCTTAAGAGCCATCGCTGGTGTCTTAGGTTGTTGCAAGATGCTGAGAGCGCAGCCCATATTCTAGTCCAGACCTGAGCATCAGAAAGAGGTGACTTCTTTCTGTGGTACACCTGACCAGGTCTCGTGGCACACTGGTTGGGAAATAATGAAATATCCTAATACATTGTTACATTAGGTTTACAGTTGTGGTTAACATTATTGACCCTTGCAGTTCAAACCCTTAATGTCCAATATCTCCTAAAATAAAGTGACCAGTGAAATGGCTTTGGACTACATATGCACACATATGTGACATAAAAAAGAATCAAATAAAACAAGAGCAATTAAAAAAGAAATTAGTAGGAAATAGTATAAAAACTGGGACATTGGTAGAACATGATTATTCAAATATAAAAATATACAGCATCTAATCCACAAAGAGGACAAATATAAACACAAACTTCTTCCTCCAAAAATTATTTTTTCAATACAAAAAAGACCTTGAAACAAACATTTCCAGCTTCACAGTATCTTCACAAATACTACTTTCATTTACTCTTCACTTAATAGTTCGCTTAAGAAACTCTGACGCTGTGGAACCAAAAGCATTTCACTCCTAAGTAGGTTTCAACAGGAAGCAGCCATAGAAGGTAGAAAAATATAATCCAGTCCTCTTAACTCAAAGTTTGGTCACATAAATCAGACATCCTAAAAACCAAACACATATACCAGAATTAGAAATCCCTTCCACCAAAACATTCAATAAAAATAGACGTGAGAAACATTGCAAGATTCTTAAAAACAATCCTATCTCCAGGAACAAGCAGGAATGTAGTCTTCACATATGGGCATCGTCAGTACCGACGGAGCCTGCGTGGGAACGCTCCCCAGCGTCCAAAAGGAAAGCTTTTGGGAGCATCCCACAGAGCATGCGTGCTGCCTTCCCGCCTCTGTATCTCTCTCACTAAAGTTCTTCATTTTCCGCGGAGCCAACAGGACACGGTACCCTGTCACCACAGAAAATCTACCTTTATTTCTTATTTTTTGTGGTCGCGTCTGCCTTCTTTCGACGCCTACCGGTACTGCCGGTTCTCTTCTTCCTCTTTCTTTAAAAAAAAAAAAAACCTGTTATTTTTCTTCAGGATTTTTCCTATTTCAGGTGCTAGGCACCATTTTGGGCACCAGGCCCATTTTTTTCTTCAAGCATGGAGAAACCAGCCAGTGATTTCAAAAAATGCTTAAAATGTGGCGGTACCATCTCCGTCACCGACACCAATGATTGGTGTCTAAAAAGTTTGAGTCCTGAACATTGTCCAACGGAGTGTATCTCCTGCACGAGGATGACCAAGAGGGCCCAGCAGAATAGAGCTGCAAAACTCGGTACCCTTTTTGCCTCCCACAAGATGTCAGTTGCATCGACGTCTTCCAGGGCTTCATCTTCCTCCCATGGATCTCAGGTAACCAGAAGTAAAACTAGCCGGTCCTCGAAGAGAAAATCTTCGAAGTATCGAGATGCCTCGGGTGTTTTCCTCGAGGACACTTCACCGGCAAAACAGCCCCGGCGGGAGTCTTCAAGCTCCAAAGCATTAACGGGACTCCAGGATGTTCCAGAGGCCTCGACCTCTGAGGAATTACTGGTGCCATGCTCTGGGGTCGTGGCCGCATCCACCGGTATCAGCACCCAGGCATCTGCAGGAGCGATGGATCACAGATTCCTCACTATTGAACGCAGTCTAGCAGCCCTATTAGCAGCCTCGGTACCGCTAAGACTGCAACAGATGGTTCCACAGGTATCGGTACCGACATCAGTACTGGTACCGACAACACCTGCTTCGACAGGACTGTTTCCCCCCATGCCGATGTCCGGTATCGGGGATTAGGAACCGAGACACTTCGGTACTGACTTCGAGTGGTACCGATACCATGCATCACAGGAGCACGCGGTGCTTGAGTCTTACGATTCCGATGACTCTGATGATTCTACCGGTACCAGAGTGAATCTGTTAGAAGATTCAACTCCCTCTCCTCAACGCAGGATGTCTCCTCCAGAAGATATGTCCTTCCAAGACTTCATACGTGATTTAGCAAAAGGCCTTGCAATCACTGTGATTCCAGAAAAAGAACCTAGGGCAGAGGAATTAAGAATTCTACAATACCCTATGGCTCCCAAGGAGGCAGCTATGCTTCCCATTCACAAGATCTTACATGATCTGATGTTGAGAATGTGGGAGACTCCTTTAACAATATCTTCACATTCCCGACGCCTGGACACTATGTACCGAGTGCCAAGTTGTCCTGGTTTTCAAAAAACTCAGTTACCACACCATTCAATGGTAGTGGAATCGGCCATGCGAAGAATCAAGAGTGCAAAAACACACTCTTGTAATCCTCCAGGCCGTGAATCCAGGACACTCGATGCCTTTGGCCATCGATGTTTTCAATCCTCCATGCTGGGAGCCAGGATCAGTTCCTATATTCTGTATATGGGAATGTTCCTGGAAGAAGTCACAAAAGAAACAGAGCTCATTAGTCCTTCTGTCTCAGAGGAAAAAAGAGCAGACTAACTTATTCTGGTCAAACATGCCCAGAATGTCTCTAAATTTATGAACTGTGCTACCTTTGACTGTTTTGAATGTCTTAGCAGAACCTCTGCTATATCCATAGGAGCACGTCGTATTGCTTGGCTTCAAGCATCAGACTTGGAACAATGGGTGCAGGAAAACTGGGAAACATTCCTTGCACAGGAGAAATTCTCTTTGGTAAGGACTGGCAAGACAATGCTAATCAGCTTGAATCTGACAATACTACTTTGAACAGATTATCAAAGGCTACAGCCAACCCAGCAAAAAAGAAAACATTCAAGAAACCTTTTTTCAGTAAGAAAAATAAGTCTTACCAATCTTACACCGATCAAACTCACTGTCTACTTCATGTTTCCCAAAAGGGACAACAACAGAATAGACAGCAGAGGAAGCCACAAGCTCAAAAAGCTCAACCGGCTTAACAGACCCAGCCCCCTCAGGGTCTTTGACTTCCACCTAGAGAACTTAGTCATTCTGCCACTAAAATGCCCAGAACCCTTGACCATTCCAGGCAGACTATTTTGTCAAAAGATGACAACAAATAACATCAGAAAATTGGACTCTGTCCATTGTAAGATTGGGATACAAGCTTCATTTCCTCAACTTGCCCCCACCTACAATTCTGAGACAGTTCAATTCTCAGGGCCCTGCCACTAACCTCTTGTGGTAAGAGGTCACGTCACTTCTGACTCAAGGAGCAATAGAAGAAGTGCCCATAACCCAACAGGGGACAGGGATCTACTCCCCCTATTTTCTTATTCCAAAGAAGACAGGGGGACACAGGCCTATACTAGACCTCAGAGAATTAAACAAGTATTTGTTTCGAGAAAAGTTCAAGATCTCCCTCGGAACACTTTTACCATACCTTCAAAGTCAAGCTTGGCTATGTTCTCTAGATCTAAGAGATGCATACACGCATATTCTCATCCACTCAGATCACAGGAAGTTCCTTCGAATCTTGATCCAAGGAAGACACTTCCATTACAGAGTTCTTCCTTTCGGACTTGCCTCTTTATCTTTATCTTTATTTAACACTTTATATACCGCCCTTGTCGAAACATGAGGGCGGTTTACAATAAAATATAAATGCTAGCGTCAGAAAAGAAAGGAACTCCATTAAAATAAAGAAAAAGAAGGGCCAAAGGAGCCACCGGAGACAAAACAGTAAATCATAAACAATTTTTTTTTACAGAACAGAAGGTCAACAGAGGACAGACAAACACAAGACTACACAGGACTCTCAGGAGGGAGGTCAAATGCCTGTTGGAATAAATGGGTTTTTAGTAGTGTTTTGAAATTATGATAGGAGGGTTCTAACCGGAGAGAGGATGGTAATGAATTCCAAAGTGAGGGTCCCAGAAAAAAGAAAGCAGCGTGGCGTGTCTGTTCTAGATGAGCTTGTGCAGGGGAAGGAAGAGACAGACGATTGGCATGTAAGGCGCGAAGCTGTCGGTAGGGAGTATGGAGGGAGATCAGATTTGCTAAGTACTGAGGGGTTGAGGAGTAAATGACTCTATGAGTTAAAATGAGAAACTTATATCTGAACCTAAAACGCAGTGGAAGCCAGTGAAGATGATACAGGAGAGGGGTGACATGATCGGATCTACGGGCAGAAGTGACAAGTCGGGCAGCTGTATTCTGTAGAAGCTGCAAGCGCTGGAGCTGGTAAGCTGGGAGATTTGCGTAGACCACATTGCAATAGTCCAGTCTGGACATGACCAAAGCCAGTACAAGGGTAATAAGTGAATCAGTGGGCAAAACAGAACGGACTGATCGAAGCTGGCGCAATATAAAGAAAGAACGACGGGAAAGGTTAGATATGTGCTCATGGAAAGACATTGAGGAGTCCAGGGTAACTCCCAGATAACGGAATGAAGAGGTAAGTGGAACGGGAACAGAATTTATTTGAGGCATGATGTTTGGATAGGAGGTACTCAGTGAGACCCACATGGCTGTGGATTTGGATGGATTTAAATGAAGAAAATTGGAGGAAAGCCAGTTTGCAACATGAGTAAGACAAGTATTGAATGGGGTGATGTCAATATTAACCGGAGAGGTGTGGAACAGGAGAACGATATCATCAGCATAAATATAGATGGAGACTGGGAACTGTTGGACTAAGAGGGGGAGAGGGGCGAGAAAGATGTTAAAGAGTAGGGGGGATAAGACCGATCCCTGGGGCACTGCTCTGAGAGTCTTCACAAAATGCATGGCAGTGGTAGCAGCATTTATGAGGAGTCTGGGAATATTCTACTTCCCTTACTTAGACGATTGGCTCATTCGAACATCAACAGCTCCAGAGGCCAGCTTCACTCTCTCTCAAGCAATGACAATTCTTCAATACTTGGGGTTGGTCATAAACCTCCCAAAATCTCTTCTCACCCCCTCTCAATCTCTAGAATTCATAGGGGCTTGTCTAGACACACGGCAGTCAAAGGCTTTCCTGACCCAGCCATCCTGTCTATCTATAATACAACTGGCATCTCAAGCATAAATGAGGGTATTCCTTACTGCTCGGGAGATGCTTCAACTGCTGGGACACATGGCATCCACTGTCCATGTGGTTCCCTATGCTCACCTGCACATGCGAGCAGCCCAGTGGACCCTTTCCTCTCAGTGGTCACAAGCCTCGGGTTGACTAACAGACAAAATCAGAACTACCACACATCTAATTTCTTCCCTGAAATGGTGGTAATCCTGGAAAACCTCCTTCTAAGCTCTCCTTTCCAGCAGCCTCTATTCCAAACCACTCTGATGACAGATGCGTCCAAGATGGGTTGGGGGGCCCACTTGCACGATCTCTCCACTCAGGGTCTTTGGACCTCACATGAGGTTTCCCTTCACATAAACCTCCTAGAGCTGAGAGTCATTTTCAATGCTATTCAAGTCTTTCAGGGTCATCTCAGCAGCAAAACAGTTCTGATCCAAACCAACAATCAGGTAGCTATGTTCTATGTGAACAAGCAAGGCAGAACAGGCTCTCTGTCGCTATGCAACGAAGCTTTGTGACTATGGGCCCTCGCCAGAGAGTTACGAATTCACCTGTTTGCGGTATACCTTCTGGGCATTCAAAACTTGTGGGCAGACAAACTCAGTTGAATACTGCTGCCACACGAGTGGTCCCTCCACTCATACCAGCTTGCTCGAGTGTTTCAAATCTGGGGAACACCAGATACAGACCTCTTTGCAAGTCCACAGAATGCCAAACTTCCCCGATTCTGTTCCAGAATTCCAGTTCAAAACTGTCAGGCAAGAGATGCTTTCCTACTCCACTGGGGACAGGACTTCCTCTATACCTTCCCACCCATTCCCCTCATTCCCAAGACTTTATTCAAACTTCAGAGAGACAGAGGTTGTATGATACTCATAGCTCCACGTTGGCCACGGCAGACGTGGTATCCTCTTCTTCTGTGTCTCTCTCAAACCACTCCTCTGGAGTTGGGGAATGCTCCAGATCTCCTGTCACAGGACGGATCATAAGAACATAAGAACATAAGATATACCATACTGGGTCAGACCAAGGTCCATCAAGCCCAGTATTCTGTTTCCAACAGTGGCCAATCTAGGTCATATGTACCTAGCAGTTTCCCCAAGAGACACAAGTTCCACAATGCTTGTACTGGGTCAAGCATTGATAACTTCGGTCACTTCTTAATAATGGTTTATGGACCTTTCCTCCAGGAACTTGTCCAACCCTTTTTTAAACCCAGCTACACTAACAGCCTTTACTACATCCTCCGGTAACAAATTCCAGAGTTTGATTACACGTTGAGTGAAAAAATATTTTCTTTATTAGTCTTAAATAGTTTACCCTGTAGCTTCATTGCATGTCCCCTAGTCTTTCTATATTCTGATAATGTAAACAATCGATCTATGTTTACCCGTTCCACTCTGTTCATTAATTTATAGACTTCTATCATATCTCCCCTCAGCCGTCTCTTTTCCAGGTTAAAGAGCCCTAACCTTTTTAGCCTTTCTTCATAGGAGTATCCTTCCATCCCCTTTACCATTTTGGTGGCTCTTCTCTGAACCTTTTCTAAAATCGCTATATCCTTTTTAAGATACGGCGACCAGAATTGCACACAATATTCAAGGTGCGGTCTCACCATGGAACGATATAGAGGCATTATAATATCTTTTGTTTTATTTTCCATTCATTTCCTTATCATACCTAGCATTCTATTTTCTCTCTTGGCCGCCGCCAATCCCCAATCCCCAGTCCCTAAATCTCAGGGCCTGGCTAATGAAAGCCTAGAATTCCAAGATGTTAATCTTTCTCAACAAGTAAAGGATATCCTCCTGGCTTCCAGAAAACCTTCCACAAGACGTTCCTATGCTTTCAAGTGGAAAAGGTTCTCTATCTGGTGTCCACAAAAGGGACTTAACCCCCTTTTACTATCTGTAGAGTTGCTACTAGAGTATCTTCTACAATTATCAACTTCTGGTCTGAAGACCAATTCAGTTAGGGTCCATCTTAGTGCTATTGCTGCTTCTCATAAACCTTTCGATGAACAACCTATTTCCTCTCATCCACTTATATCAAGATTTATGAGAGGCCTACTTTTAACAAAACCTCCCATCAAACCACCACCGGTGGCATGGGATCTAAATCTTGTTCTTGGTCAGCTTATGAAACCGCCCTTTGAACCTTTAGCCACTTCAGACCTAAAGTTTCTTTCATGGAAAGTTATTTTCCTAATTGCCATCACTTCTGCAAGACGCATTAGTGAACTACAGGCGTTAGTAGCTGACCCTCCTTCGCCATGATAAAATAGTCCTCAGGACTCATCCTCACTTTCTGCCAAAGGTGGTATCGCCTTTTCATTTAAACCAGCCGGTTTATCTTCCTATATTCTTCCCTAGGCCTCATGCCTCCAGTGCGGAAAGGAATCTTCACACACTGGATTGTAAAAGAGCCTTGGCTTTTTATCTCCAAAGAACTAAGCCACATAGAAAATCTTCTCAGTTTTTTGTTTTATTTATTTATTTATTTTATTTATTTAGCAAACATTTATATACCGCTGCTTCCAGCGATCAGCAGCGGTCTGATTACACAAGGAGAACATAAGGAGGACTGTCAATCAGTACAGTAAAATTTGGGTGTGTACAGGTTGATCAGGAGGGTAGGCACATCACACGAGGGGTTTAAGTATATGAGTACTAATTACATATATACATATATACATTATACATAAACGAGCAGGAGTACATAAATATGTTCTGGACTTAGACCCCTTAGGTTAATTCAAATTATAATGACTCTGGAAAAGATGAGTCTTGAGGTTTTTCCTGAAGACAGTTAGGTCTTTGCAATCTCATAACTCTGGCGGCAGATGATTCCAGAGTGTAGGTGCTGCGTATGAGAATGCTCTATTACTAGTATTGGTTTTAACAGTTCTTATATCAGCTGGAATGAGGAGGGTGTTGGAGTTGAAGGTTCTTCTGCTTCTGTTGGGTGGTTGTGAGCATATCAAGGTGGAGAGGAAGGATGGAGCAATGTTATGTAGGAGCTTGAAAGTGGTCGTGAGTGATTTGTATTTTATACGAGCCGTGATGGGGAGCCAGTGGAGCTCAATACCGGGGTGATGTGATCAGCAAAGCCTTTTTTCGTGATGACCCTAGTGGCTACATTCTGCGCCATTTGCAGAATGTTCAGAGTTTTCTTTGGGAGACCCTGCAGGATGGCGTTGCAGTAGTCGAAATGTGGCATGATGAGTGCCTGGGCAATGGTCCTGAAGTCCTGAGGTTCGATAATGCTCCTTAGCGGTTGGAGGACCCTAAGCTTGTGAAAAACGGCTTTGTTTGTTTTGCGGAGGTGTTTCTCCATTTTTAGATTACTATCGAACGTTACTCCAAGATATTTTATTTCCTCCTTCGTTTGGTAAGTATTGTTACATAAGGTGATTGTTGCGGGGGGATCGAAGTTTGGCTTTCTGGAGATGTACATTACCTCTGTTTTTTTGTGGTTGATCGTCATGTTACTTTGGAGTAACCAGGCTTGCATCTCACTTAGGCACTCTTCGAGTTGGGTGTAGTTTGGGTTGGCAGTGTCGAGTTGAGTGTACAGCATAATATCGTCTGCATAGACGTGGTATTTGATATTATGATGTTGGAAGATTTTGCAAAGTGGTTGCATGTAAATATTGAACAGGAGTGCTGAGAGAGCCGAACCCAGCTAGCTGGGCTTTTGACTCTAGTCATTTGGGACTTCCAGTTTCTAAAAGAACTCTGTCAAACTGGATTGCAGATTGCATATCCTATACATATCAGAGTAAGGGACTTTCTCTCGAAGGCCATGTCACAGCTCACAATGTGAGAGCAATGGCAGCCTCAACGGCTAACCTTCGTTCTGTCTCTATTGATGACATCTGCAAAGCAGCCACTTGGACTTTAGTACATACCTTCACAGCCCACTATTGCTTTGACAAGGACTCCCATCGGGATGCCTCGTTTGGCCAGGCTGTTCTACAACATTTCTTCCATACTTAATACAACTCCTACCCACCATCCACAGTTTGGATGCCTAAGGTCCATGGGAGGAAGCATGACCCATCTCACCTGGGTTCGCAGCTAGCTGGGGTCACCCCTTGGCATCTTTCAGCTGGGGAGTCCCCATATGTGAAGACTACATTCCTGCTTGTTCCTGGAGATAGCGTAGTTACTCACCTGTAATAGGTGATCTCCGGGAACAGCAGGAATTTAGTCTTCACAACCCACCCACCTCCCCTAGGAGTTGTCTCTATCTCTCTCTTTTTCTCTACTTCTCTCCTTTGGTCTCAGCTATAAACTCAACTGAAGTGAGAGAGGTACAGAGGCAGGAAGGCAGCACACATGCGCTGTGGGATGCTCCCAAAAGCTTTCCTATTGGATGCTGGGGAGCGTTCCCGGGCGGGCTCCATCAGTACTGATGATACCCATATGTGAAGACTAAATTCCTGCTGTTCCCGGAGATCACCTGTTACAGGTGAGTAACTACACTTTATTTCCATTCCAGAAATAACTATGTACTCACAGTATCTAATCCAAAACTTTTATCACAATAGAATGTCACAGCAGGATTGTGGGAATCACTCACACACCAAAATCGAAAACTGACCGATAACAAAAATGCCACACCGGTGCAAGTATATAACCAAGGCCCAAACTGGCATTTAAACTTTTAAAGGAACAGATCCTCAACCCAAAAAATAACCATTCCAATCAAAATAACTGAAAACCCATCAAAAAGAAACTCTCAAAGAGAACATCCTCCCACCCTACAGAAAACAACAAAACTCACAAACTACCAACACACAGACCAATCAATACTGGCATTAAGTCCATTAGGGTCCACAGTATCGTAACAATAAATCTATCGTAGTTTGCATCACAGCAATCTGCAAGCAGCACTGTCTTCTCCCACAAAACAAAAACCTGATCTAAACAAAAACAACATAAATCAGTAAACATGTGTCCTAATAGCTTACAATGTTTAATTGATGATGCTTCCCAAACCTCTTGCGCCAGTCGACTATTATGTTCAGCCAACCTAATACGGAATGGCCAGATTGTCTTGCCAATATAAAGCTTATTACATGGGGGCGGAGCCTGATGTCCAGCGGGTTAGACGCTTTGCGCTGAAGCTCCCGAGGGGCCTACTCAGAATCCTGACTTAATACCTACATTAACTTGATATTTTGCTCCGAACTTACCGGGGTGCCTCGGGGGAGATGGCGGCCCATAAATCAGCGCGCTTAGACTTCGGATCTCCCTCTTCTTCACACGGAAAACGTTCCAAGACAGAGCTGCCTTCCCCACAAAAGATGGTGCCATTTCGGGATAACCCCGAAATGCAACAGGAGATCTTGGAGGAAATACGTGGTGTGAAGGAACTGGTGCAGTCTAACGGAGAAGCGCTCCGAGCCATGAGAGAAGATTTTGGTGTGCTTCAGGATCGTTTTGAAGGTCTTTCATTACGACAGGACAATATGGCGGGGGTCCTCGACTCGCACGTGGTGCGCTTGGTGAAACTGGATGAGGCTGAGCGTCAGATACAGAATCTACAAAAAGAGTTAGAGGATAGCAATAATCGAGCCCGTCGCAACAATGTAAGGCTCATTGGTGTACCGGAGGGCGCGGAAGCAGGAGATATGAGAGAATTCCTGGTCAAAACTCTTCCCTCCTTGCTGAAGATTACTTTTCACAGAGATCTGGAAATTGACCGAGCACATCGTGTTCCTACCAACATGGCGCTCAATCGGAAGACCCCCCGGCCCATCATTTTTCGTCTACTGAGATATCAGCAAGTTGAGCAAATTCTAAATGCTGCCCGGGCGAATCGTCATTTGGAGTTTGAAAATCATAAAGTCTCCTTCTTCCCTGACTTGGCTAAGCCCACAGCTGACCGTCGGAAGAGACTCCTTGCTTTTCGACCTCGACTTCAACAGTTACAGGCTCGCTTCGGCATCTTATATCCAGCGAAGCTTAGAGTGACTCTCCATAACCAAACTCGTACCTTCGAAGATCCTGATCTGCTAGCAACATTTCTAGCTTCTAAAGAAGCAGACCAGATGCGCTAACCCAACAGCTTGGATGGAACCCGCTGGAACTGTCCGCCATTTTGAATGGCCCGATGCGGTGGTCGCTGCCTGAAACGGAGACTGCCTGGACTTTCTTTCTCTTTATATATACCTTATTGATCTCCTTTCTTTCCACGATGAGATCCTTGGTTAGTTTCGGAGCCTTCGGAGCCTGTATAGCACTGTAGGATTTATGTTTCAATTCAGGCCTTCTCTGGGGTTTCTCCCCCGCAGACATCAGGCCGCCAGTGATTTCTGGGGTTTTGCTTCTTCTCTAGGCACTCCGGTGCTTATTTTGTTATAAGGGGCGCTTCATGGTTTTCCTTAGTTTAATTCCTATCATGTTGTTTCTGCAGTCATTTACTGGTACTATGAGCGACATTGTGTACCTCTGTGCGCTATTATGTTTCTTTTTCAGATTGTTTAACTATTTGGCATTGCTTTATGTACGTTATCACTACTGACTGTAACGGGCATCAATAGTCCATTCCAAGGAGGGACAATCCCTAGCTCTCTTAATCATGATTATTCTGAGTTAGTGTTTTTTCAGGAGGCCCATTTACTGGGCATAGCTATTTTCTATCTCCTTCATTACGAAATACTGGAAATTGGCTCCCATCTGAACCTCAATGATTGGTGGAATTATGTCCATTTTACTGTAATTATGAGCAACTACCTCGTCTGTCAATCTCTTCCACTCAAGCCCTTCACTGCTTGTTTAAAAGGAAGGTGTTCCATGATTATGTTCTAACTGCTAACTGCTCTCATTTGGCTGTTTATTTTGTATACATTTCTGCCACAAGTTCAGCCTGTATCATCAATACCATTTCTGCTTGTTTGCTGTACAATAACTGTTGTGTGTAAGCGCTTATGTGATGACTCTTATTAGTTTAGAGAAGAAGCATAGGGGTGGGGGGTACTTGGGGTTGTTTTTCTTATTGTATGTGTGTATTTGTATCTTTTGGTGTGTTGTTACTTTTGTTTGTTGTAAAATGAAAATAAACGTCTTAAAAAAAAAAATAAAGCTTATTACATGGGCAAAAGATACCATAGATATCAAATGAAGAGTCACATGTAGTAGACTGCCACAACTTATACACCTTACCATGATATGCAAACTCTTAAACAGCCAACATCACTGAACACATTGAACATTTCCCACACAGCCTGTGTCTAACCGGCCCACTTAAGGTGATAGATGCCTTCTTCAAACAAGTGGGACTAATTAAATCCTTCAAATCTCGGCCCCGGAAAAACACAAATCTAGCTTGACTTTCTTGTAATCCAGGAATCACTCCTAACACAGACATATGTTGCTGCACAATTTTCTTTATCTGATTAGTCATAGGTGAAAAGTGAGTAATAAAACGAGTATAATAAAAGTCTGTAGAATCAGACCAAGCTGGCCCTTGCGGGAACATTAACCACTCCCTATTATTACAGGCAGCTTGTTTATACGAGTGTAAGCCTTTTCAACAACTGAACCATAATATCCTCTAGCACAAAAATCAGAAAATAAAGTCCTGGAATGTTTACGATGTTTACACATGAATGATTACGAGACAACGTCCCAATGTCCTTGGACTCGATCGAAGAAGACCCCAAACCCACAGTGATTAATTTGTCATGGGTAATTTTGACAGCAGCATAATTACAGGAGCTCTTCAAAGGGTAGTCTTTTTTTCCAGAGAGTCATTTTGATTCCTTTCAATTTAGAATTGATTTAGAAAAATTTGTTCGGTAGCTGATGTTACATGCTTATTTTGACTCAGCCAAATAGGGGGAAACTACAGTTCAGGAAGAATCTTCTGTTGTATTGAAACGTGTACCTTCTTTTTAAATCAGCTTGGATTCCACCAGGCCCCCCACATGTGGCAATCACTACATTTAATCAATTGGCCCAATAAGATGTTGGTTATTTGGAACATTTTCACTATACAAAAAAGTACTTTTGCACTCTATGTTAGAGAGGGCATAGAATCACACAGGATTAAAGTTTTGCAGGAAACAAAATAGACTGTAGAGTCTCTATGGATCGAAATCCCATGTAAAAAGGGGAAGACAATGGCAGTAGGGGGTGTACTATAGAACGCCTGGCCAGAATGAACAAATGGATGATGAACTGCTCAAAGAAATCAGGGAAGATAACAAATGTTACAACAAAGTATTTATAATGGCTGATTTCAATTATCCTGGTATTGGTTGGGTCAATGTCATAGCAGGAGATGCTAGGGAGATAAAGTTTCTAGATGAAATAAATGACTGCTTCTTGGAGCAGCTGGTTCATGCACCAATAACCTGGTGCAAGAGAAGGGTGTTGGGGCCACTTGGCAATAGTGATGATAGCCTAATCACATATGATTTAATAAATGGAGAAAGTACAGCAAGGAAATCTACAGTACTACCTTTTAACTTTCAAAAGGGAGACTATGGTAAATAAGGAAAATAGTTAAGGAAAAAAACTAAAAGGAGCAGCTGCAAAGGTTAAAGGTTTACATGAAGCATGGACATTGTTTAAGAATACTATCTTGGAAGCCCAGACCAGCTGCATTCCAAGCTTTAAGAAAAGTGTAAGGAAATCCAAAAAACTGCCAGCATGGTTTAAAGGCAAGCTCAGAGAGGCTGTTGTAGTCAAAAAAGCATCTTTCTGGAAATGGAAAGGAGTCAAATGACAAATTGGAAAAACATAATCACTAGCAAGTCAGATGCAAGGCATTTGATAAGGCAGTCAAAGAGAATTTGAAAAAAAAACTTGCCGTGGAAGCAAAAACACATAATAAAAAATTCTTCAAGTACATTCATAGCAAAAAACCTGTAAGAGACTCAGTTGGACCATTAGATGACAGAGGTAAAAGGGGCATTAAAAGAGGACAAGGCCATAGCGGAGAGACTGAATGAACTTTTGTTGGTCTTTACTGAAGAAGATGTAGGGAAGTTATCCATGACTGAAATGGTATTTAAAGGCAATGCATAGGAAGACTTGAATGAAATATCAATAAACAAGTAAGATGTATTACAACTATTTGATAAACTAAAGAGTAGCAAATCACCTGGACCAGATGGTACACATCCGAGTGTGTTGAAAGAACTGAAATATCAGATTGCAGACCAACTATTAGTAATCTGTAAACTATCTGTAATACCTGAAGATTGGGGGATGGCCAATGTAGCGCCAATTTTTAAAAAGGGTTCCAGCGGTGATCCGGGAAACTACTATTGATGTCAGTGCTGGGCAAATTGGTAGAAACAATTGTAAAGAACAAAATTACTAAACATGTAGATAGTCATGGTTTAATGAGAAAAAGCCAACATGGCTTTAGCCAAAGAAGGTCTTGTCTTACTAATCTGTTGTTTTTTGAAGGTATGAATAAGAACACAAGAATATAAGAACATAAGAAATGTCATACTGGATCAGACCAAGGTCCATCAAGTCCAATATCCTGTTTCCAACAGTGACCAATCCAGGTCACAAGTACCTGGCAGGTACCCAAAGTTCAGTTTCCACAATGCTCATCCTGGGGTATGCAATGAATTTCCATGGTCCTCTTTAATAAGGACCCTGGAAACTTGTCCAAACCTTTTTTTAAACTCAGCTACACTAACAGGTTTTACTACATCTTCCGGTAACAAATTCCAGAGTTTGATTACGCGTTGAGTGAAAAAATATTTTCTCTTATTAGTCTTGAATGGGTTGCACTGTAGCTGCATTGCATGTCCTCTAGTCTTTCTACTTTTTGATGGTGTAAATAACCAATCTATGTTAACCCATTCCACTCCATCCATTAATTTATAGACTTCTATCATATCTCCCCTCAGCCTTATCTTTTCCAAGTTAAAGAGCGCTAACCTTTTAATCCTTTCCTCATAGGGGTATCCTTCCATCCCCTTTACCATTTTGGTGGTTCTCCTCTGTACCTTTTCTAATTCTGCTATAATCTTTTTTTAAGATACGGCGACCAGAATTGCACACAATATTCAGGTGCGGTCGCACCATTGAATGATACAGAGGCATTATAATATCCTTTATTTGATTCTCCATTCCTTTCCTTATGATTAAATAAACAGGTAGACAAAGGTGAACCGACTGATATATTGCATCTGGATTTTTAGAAAGCCTTTGACAAGAGCCACCATGAGAGACTCTTGGCAAAATTAAAAAGTCATGGGATAGGAGGCAGTGTACTATTGTGATCAGGAATTGATTAAAAGACAGAAAGCAGAGAGTAGGGCTAAATTACCAATTTTCCTAATGGAGAAAGGTGAATAGTGGAATACCCCAGGGATCTGTGCTGGATCTACTGCTTTTTAACATATTCGTAAATGACTTGGAAATGGGAATAATGAGTGAGGTAATCAAATTAGCAGATGACACAAAATTATTTACAGATGTTAAAACCCAAGAGGATTGTGAAAAATTGCAAGACGACCTTGAGAAATTGGAAGACTGGACATTCAAATGACAGATGAAATTTAATATGGACAAATGCAAAGTTATGCACCTAGGAAAGAATAACTCAAACTATGGTTACTCGATGCAAGGATTCACATTAGGAACCACCACTCAGGAAAAAAAAAAACACGTTGAAACCCTCCGCCCAGTGCATAGCGGAGACCAAAATGGCCAACAGAATGCTATGAATCATAAGGAAAGGAATGGTGAATAAAACAAAGGATATTATAATGCCTCTGAATCGTTCCATAGTGAGACCATACCTTGAATATTGTGTGCAATTCTGGTCACCATATCCTAAAAAGGAAATAGCAGAATTAGTAAAGGTATAGAGAAGAACCACCAAAATGGTAAAGGGGATGGAATGATACCCCTGTGAGGAGGAGCTTAAAAGTTAGGAATATTCAACCTGGAAAAGAGACAGCTGAGGGGAAATAAGATGTTATTGTTAAGTGTCATCAAGTCGATGTTGACTCATGGCGACCCTCTGGATAGTTGTCCTAAATTGTTTTCAGTCTTCAGTCAGGCATCTCATTGTTGACAGAGTAGCACCCATAGCTGCTGTTAATGTATCAATTCATCTCATTGCTGGCCTTCCTCTTTTGCATTGACCTTCATGATGCCAAGCATGATGTCTTTTTCTAATGATCTCTCTCATCGCATGATGTGTCCAAAGTATGAAAGTCGAAGTCTTGTCATCTGAGCTTCTAAAGAAAGCTTGGGTTTGACCTCCTCTAGTACTGACTGGTTTATTCTTCAGGCAGTCCATGGTCTACACAGTATTCATCGCCAGTACCATAATTCAAAGGCACCAATTTTCTTCTTGCCTATCTTTTTCACTGTCCAACTTTCCCATCCATATCACGTTACTGAAAATACCATGGCTTGAATGAGTCAAATCTTTGTATGGAGAGATACATCTCTGCTCTTGAGAATCTTGTCTAGGTCCTTCATAGCCATTCTGCCAAGAGCAATGCATCGTCTGATTTCTTGACTGCTTGTTGTTTCTTTATTGATAGTTAATTCAAGTAGATTAAAGATGTCCACTATTTCAATTTCTTCTCCATCAATGATGAACTTATTGATTTTGCCATTTGTCAGGATCATTGTCTTCTTTATATTAAGCTACAGGCCCATTTTAAGACTATGTTTCTTGATTTTGAGAAGAAAATGTTTCAGATTGTCTTCACTTTCAACCAGTAATGTGGTATCGTCGGCATAGCAAAGGTTGTTGCTGAGTCTTCCAACAATCTTCACACCTTGGTTCTCTTCATAAAGTCCTGCTTCTCTGATGATTTGTTATGCATATAAATTAAATGGGTAGGGGGAAAGTATGCAGCCTTGTCGTACACCTTTGCTGATTTTAAACCATTCTGTTGCTCCTTGTTCCATTTGAACTGTTGCTTCATGAACAATGTAAAGGATGAGAAAGAGAATGATCAGGTGTTCCGGTATACCCATGCGTCTTAATGTGGCGCAGAATTTCTCATGGTTTACACAGTCAAAAGCCTTGCTGTAGTCGATAAAACACATATATATGTCCTTTTGGTATTTTTTAATCTTTTCAAGGATCCGTCTCACATCCACGATGATGTCTCTCGTTCCTCGCCCTTTCCTGAACCCCGCTTGCACTTCAGGCAGTTCTCGTTCCAGGTATGGCTGTGGTCTATGCTGAATAATCTTCAGTAGAATCTTGCTGGCATGTGGGATCAGAGCGATTGTGCGATAATTTCCACAGTCAGTTGGATCACCTTTCTTTAGTATTGGTATAAACACAGCTCTTTTCCAGTCAGTTGGCCATGATGGTGTCTTCCAAATTTCCTGACAGAGCCTTGTAAGCATGGTAACAGCTTCATCCATTTGCTGTAATACTTGTTCTTTGATAAGGCTTTCAATGCCGCTTCGACTTCTTCTCGCATCACCAATGGTTCCAGATCATAAGTACAGATTAAAATGGTTGTTGGTCCACTTGACTTTTAAGATGTAATGACTCTGTATATTCTTTCCACCTTTTCTTGATCTTCTAAGCATCATTCAACATGGATCCTTGAGCATCTTGTAACATTCCAATTTGAGGCTGGAATTTTTTCTTTAACTCTCGTAGCTTTAGGAAAATCAATTTTGTTCTTCCTCTAATAGAAATATGACGACAGAAAAAGACCACATGGCCTATCTAGTCTGTCCTTCCATATCAACAACTACAACAGTCACCTTTTTACCTTTAGAGATCCTCTGTGTTCGTCCCATGCTTTTTTCAGTTGTTACTGTCCTCATCTCTACCACCTCCACTGGGAGACTATTCCATGGATCCACTACTCTTTCCATAAAGAAATATTTCTGCATATCGCTCCTGAATCTATCTCCCTTCACCCTCATCCCATGTCCCCTCGTAGCAGAACTTGCTTTCAATTGAAAGAGGCTCTCTCCCTGAACATTTATGCCATGAGGTATTTAAACATCTCAATCATATCACCTCTATCCCGCCTTTCCTCTAAGGTGTACATATTAAGATCCTTAAGTCTGTCCTCATATGCTTTATAATGAAGACCACTAACCATTTTAGTAGCCACCCTCTGCACTGACTCCATCCTGTTCACATCCTTTTGAAGGTGTGGTCTCCAGAATTGCTCACTATACTCCAAATGAGGTCGCACCAAAGACTTATACAGAGGCACTATCACCTCCTTTTTTCTGATAGCTATTCCTCTCTGTATGCACCCAAGCATCCTTCTAGCTTTTGCCATCGCCTTTTCTACCTGTTTAGCTACTTTAAGATCATCAGATACAACCACGCCTAGGTCTCGCTCTTCTTTAGTGGACAAAAGTACTTCACCCCCTATACTATAATGCTCCCTTGGATTGCTGCAGCCCAAATGCATGACGTTACATTTTTTAACATTAAATCCCAGCTGCCAAATTCTAGACCATTCTTAAAGCTTAGCTAGATCCCTTCTCATATTATCAACATCTTCCTGGATGTCTACTCTATTGCAGATTTTGGTATCATCCACAAAGAGGCAAACCTTACCCGACAGCCCTTCCGCTATATCACTAACAAAGATGTTAAAAAGAATTGGACCAAAGACAGATCCCTGGGGCACACCACTGGTAACTTCCTTCTCCTCAGAGTGAGCTCCATTTACCTGTACTCTTTGTCACCTCCCACCCAACCAATTTCTAACCCAAGCAGTAACTTTAGGGTCCATCCCTAAAGGAGGGAGGAGTAGCCTAGTGGTTGGGGCAAGGTACCTCAGGCCGGAAGGTCAGGGGTTCAAATCCCACTAGAGGACAGCAACCTTGGGCCGGAAGGACTGGGGTTTCTAGTCCCACAGATGCTCCTTGTGGTCTTGGACAAGCCACTTAACCCTCCATTGCCCATGTTCCCTGTAAGTATTAGTGTATGTGTCTCATATCCCCGCATGTTAAATGTATCCCTCAATTGTGTTGTGACCGCTTTGATTGAAGGATAAGGTGGTATACAAAACTGTCTAAATAAATAAATAAAATCCCTAGGGTGCTCAGTTTGTTTATAAGTCGCCTATGAGGAACAGTGTCAAAGGCTTTACTGAAATCCAAATACAACACATCTAGGGGTCTCCCTCGGTCCAACTCCCTGGTCACCCAGTCAAAGAAATCAATCAGATTTGTCTGACAAGACCTCCCTCTGGTTAATCCATGCTGCCTCGGATCCTGTAATCCACTGGACTCCAGAAACCTCACTATTTTCTCTCAGCAGCATTTCCAATAATTTTCTCACCACCGAAGTTAAACTAACCGGCCTGTAGTTTTCAACCACATCCTTACTTCCACTTTTGTGTAAAGGCACCACATAAGCCTCTCTCCAGTCCTTTTGCACCACTCCCGACTCAAATGAGGCATTGAAAAGGTCAGTCAGTGGAGCTTCTAGAACGTCCCCAAGTTCCCTCAGTATTCTAGAGTGTATCCCATCCGATCCCATCGCTTTGTCTACTAAGTTGAGCTAGTTTCTCATGAACACAGTCTTCTCAAAATTGTTTAAGATGTCCCTCGCTTCTGTTCCTGTTTGTGGGTGTTTTCTGAGGTCCTGCTCCTAGTTCTTCATCTGTGAACACAGAACAGAAATATTTGTCAAGCAATTCTGCTTTATCCTTATCAGCTTCTACATATTTCTCCCCTGCACCTTTGAGTCTGACAATACCACTTTTGCCCTTCCTCTTCTCACTAACATATCTGAAAAATGTCTTATTCCCCCCCCCCCCCCACACACACACACATTTTATTGCATTGGTTATTTCCTCCTCTTTTTGAATCTTTGCCTTCCTGACTACTTTGCTAGCTTCTCTAACTTTTTCCAAATATAGATGCCTGTCTTCCTCTCTCTGTGATCTCTTGTATTTCATGAAGGCCTCCGTCTTTTCCTTCACTTTTTCAGCTACTTCTTTCAAAAGCCATAGCGGTCTCCTTTTCCTTTTACCTTTATTTACCATTTTAACAAAATGATTGATTGCCCTTAAAATATCCCCTTTCAGTTTTGCCCACTATTTTTCTACATCCCCCAGCTGTTTCCATCCCACTAATAACTCCCTGAGGTATTGGCCCATCTTGTTAAAGTTAGTCTTCCTAAAGTCTAAGATCCTCACCTTTGAATGGATTCTAACAGCCCTAGTCCTAATACTGAACCACACCATCTGGTGATCAATGGATGCAAAATGATCTCCCACTACAACATCAGAAACACTTTCACCATTGGTAAGCACCAAGTCCAGTATGGCCCCTTCACATGTGGGGTCTGTTATCAATTGCCTGAATAGTTCTCCCTGTAGAGAATCCAGGATCTCCTTACTTCTAGATGATACTGCAGCAGGAATCTGTCAATCAACATCTGGCATATTGAAATCCCCTATCAGTAGCACTTCCCCTTTCCTAGCAATGCTGCGCATGTCTTCAATTAACTCTCTGTCCACCTCTTCCTCTTGTGAGGGAGGTCTGAATATCACACCAATGCAAATAGATTTCTCTTTCCCTCTTTCTAGTTTAACCCACAATGTCTCCTCTCTCCCTTTTAAGCTCTGTAATTCCAAAGCTTTAATAGTAGTTTTTACATATAGTGCCACGCCTCCTCCCCTTCTTCCTACCCTGTCCTTTCTGAATAAAGTATAGCCAGGTATAGTTACATCCTAGTCATGGTTTTCTGTGAACCATGTTTCTGTAAATGCCACTAAATCCAAGTCAGCCACTCCCAACAAAGCTTCAACATCAGGGATCTTATTTCCCATGCTACGGGCATTTATACAAACTGCTTTCCATATGTTACCCCTGTTACCCATTTCCATAAAGGTATTTAATGTATTACTTACCTGGGGGCTTACACTTACCTGGGGGGTTTCTTCATCCATCCCCAACAAATCTAGTTTAAAGCCCTCTTCAGTAGATTAGCCAGTCTACAACCAAAGGCGTGTTGACCTTTCTTGGACAGATGGATGCCATCTCTGCTCTGCAACACTTGGAACAGCATCCCATTGTCTAGGAAACCAAAACGCTCTCGATGACACCATCCACGCAGCCATGCATTCATCTCCAGGATGCGAGCCTCTCTGCCTTGGCCTTTACCCTCAACAGGGAGGATTGAAGAGAACATCACCTGTGCACCTAACTGCTTCACCCTCTGTCCCAGAGCCATGAAGTCTCTTTTGATACGTTCTGAGGGATACCTGGCAGTATCATTTGTTCCAACATGGATTAGCAACATTGGGTAATAGTCAGTGGGCTTGATGAGTCTCGGCAAACTCTCCGTAACATCTTGGATTTTGGCACCAGGCAGACAGCATACCTCTCTGGACATCAAGTCTGGTCGGTAGATGGACGCCTCAGTAACCCTCAGAAGAGAGTCTCCAACCACCACTATGCTTCATTTCCTTGTGGTCACTGATTCTGCAACTTTGGGGTACTTGAGCTCTGGTTCTTCCCATTCCAGGGATGCTTTCACCTCCTCCACTTCCAGGGCTGCATAATGGTTCTTCAATTCAAGGGATGGAGAAGCTGGATTGGTGATTCTGCAGGCCCTGGTGACTTGTGTCCAACCATCGACATTCTGTTGGCACCCATCTTCTCCTCTGCTGGAGAGCTTGGTTGCTGCAAGAAGCATCTCATCAACGTACTTCTCACTGTCTTGAATGCTCCTCAGCCTCGCCACCTCCTCTCTGAGTTCCTCCACTTGTTTCCTGAGAGCTTCCGCATGCAGGCATCCTGCACATGGAGCCGGTCCTTCAACTGGCATTAGGACCTCTGTCTGGACAGAAGCAGAAGCTGTAATGGAGGCAACAGCGATTTTTCCCAGCCATTGTTCTGTTCATGGAGCTTAGGTATCTGTTAAAGCAAAAGAGAGAGATTTACCAAGTACCAGCTGGTTTCCCAGCTGTCCTTTCAGAGAAAAAGCAGTTAAATCTCTTTAATTATATTCAAAATGTGCTGCTCCAAGTCTCTATGCTTTGTTAAATGGGGAGGTGCCCTATAAAGCAAGACTGCTCACTAGAGGTGGGTGGGAGTTGGGTTGGGTAGGGAGGGAACTAACTCCTGATTAGGTGTTAGCAGTTCCCAAAAGCTGAGAAGGTTACTAAAGTTCAACAACCTACTCTGCTCAAGGAAATATTTCTACTAAAGCACCAAAAAGAAAGTAACTTTGCTTTAAAATTATACAAAAACCCTTTTAAGAGCTCCCAGTCAAAGAGCTAGCAATTTAATACAAATAAACCCTCAAATCCTTACCGCTGTTTGACCTGTAGAGCCCCTGTTAGGAATGCCTCAACAGGGTAGGGCTCTGGAACCTTTTATGCAGGCCTCAGCTGCTCTCAGGTAATCAGGCCCACTAACTCCTGATTACGTGTCAGCAGTTCCCTAAAGCTGAGGAGGTTACTAGCGTTCAACAACCTACTCTGCTCAAAGAAATATTTCTACTAAAGCACCAAAAAGAAAGTAACTTTGCTTTAAAATGATACAAAAACCCTTTTAAGAGCTCCCAGTCAGAGAACTAGCAATTTAATAATAATAGTTTCTGATTCTATTTCCTTGCATGCATCATTCTAGTACGTCTCCTTGCCTTGTCTTGCTGCACATTGGAAATCTCTATTGAGTTCTGTGACTGCCTCTCTTTTTCCTCTGGCTTTAGCTTCTCTGCATTTCTGGGCAATTTTTTGAGAGTTCTTCCGTCGTCCATTTTGACCATTTTTGCTTTTTCACCTTTTGTAGGAACTTCTCACTTTCTTCCAACACAACCTTCTTGATGTCATCCCATAACTCTTCTGGAGCTCTGTCATTTGTATCTAAGGCAGCAAATCAATTTTGCAAGCAGTATTAAAATTCTGGTGGTATATTCTCAAGGTCATATTTTGCTACATTCATGAGTGGCTTGCTCTTTTTCAACTTTAGCTTGAGTTTGCATACTAGTAGTTGGTGATCTGTACCACAGTTGGCTCCAGATTTTGCCTTTGTTAATGTTATAGAGCTTTTCCATCATTGACTTCCACAGATGTAGTCAATTTGATTTTTGTACAATCCAGTGGGTGAAGTCCATGTGTACAGTCACCACTTGTGTTGCTGGAAGAAGGTATTTGAGATGAATAGATCGTTGGTCTTGCAAAATTCTTCTGCAGCTGTTGTTGGGGTATATACTTGAATTATAGTTGGGGCATATACTTGAATTATAGCTGTGTTGATGGGCATTCCTTGTAGACGAATAGAAATTAAGCGTTCACTGATTGCACTGTATTTCATTACAATTCTTGCAAGTTTCTTCTTATAAATGCAACACCATTTCTTTGTGTTTCATTTCCAGCATAGTAGACCATGTGATCATCAGATGCAAAGTGCCCGATGCCCGTCCATTTCAGTTCGCTGACATCCAACAGATCAAGTTGTACATGTTCCATTTCATTCTTGACACCTCCAACTTACTTTGGTTCATATTTCGTACATTCCATGTCCCAATATGTAGGACATCTTTGCAGCTTCTGACTCTCATTTCATGCGCAGCTACATCAGCTGTCAGACATTCCGAGGGCTTTGATCCAACTATCATAAATGCTGGCTTTACTCTGAAAAGTCTTCAGCTCCTCCTCAGTAGCCAATTGCGTGCCCTCCAACCTTGGGGTCTCATCTTCCAGCACTATACTGCAATTTCTTTTGTTGTGACTATCTATTGTGTTTTCATGGCAAGATACGGAAGTAGATTGCCAGGCCTTTCTTCTGCGCAGTTTAATTTTAATGTTGTTTGCTATTGTCACAGAAATGTGATCCTCCACCGGCATCACCATTCCATTCTGCTGCTGCTCAGATGGGTGGTTTGTCTTGGTCTGGCACCTCAGCTGAAATCTGTCTATCTTGGGAGACCCTGCCAGTAAATAAACTACCGATAGCTTAGCCCTCAGTATCACTGATGCACACAAGCCCTCACAGCATGACAAACTGCAAACCAAGTGATAGAGGTCTATAAATGAATGGAGTGGAACGGGTAAATGTAGATCGATTGTCTAAGTCATCAAAATGTAGAAAAACTAGGGGACAGGCAATGAAGCTACAATGTAATCCATTTAAGAGTAATAAGAGAAAATAGTTTTTCACTCAACGCATAGTCAGACTCTGGGATTTGTTACAGGAGGATGTAGTAAAAGCTGTTAGTGTAGCTGGGTTTAAAAATATTTTGGACAAGTTCCTGGAGGAGAGGTCCATAAACCATTAAAGGGGACCTTGTAAATCCACTGCTTGCCCCAATACAAGCACTGTGGAACCTGTGTGTCTTTTTGGGAACCTGCTAGATACTTGTGACCTGGATTGACTACTGTTTGAAACAGGATACTGGGCTTGATGGACCTTGGTTTGGTCCAGTATGGCCTATCGTATGTTCTTATCTTGGACTGAGCAAGAGGCTTTGGAGGAAATACATGCAATATCAAACATAGTTATAAAAAAGAGCTGACAAATGTGGCTCTGTGGTAGTGATGGACTATGACTTTTATGTGGCAGACGTTTCTCTTCAGCTTACTGATGTTCTGCTGACCATTGATCCAACCCCTACCTCAATGGAAAGGATTAGAGTTCTGACTGAAAATGCCCTAACCTGCAACTTTATTAGTAAAAAAGAACTTAAATTTCTCAATCCTAGTGATCCAAAAATTCCCTATTTCTATTTTTTACCCAAAATCCATAAGAATTTGCAATGTCCTCCAGGCAGACATATTGTATCATCTAATGGTTCCCTTTTGGAACTCCTTTATATTTATACTAATTATTTTCTCTGTCTCTTATTGCCTAGTGCACCTTCATATATTAGGGATATGGCACATTTTCTCACAATCTTGGAAGGGGTGGATATAGAATGTGGTCAGTCAGAGGTTTAGCATCCCTCAAGAAGGGGCTTTGAGGGTTCTTGAGCAACAGTTAAAAAAACAGGGGGGATTTAGCCAATGATTGTGTTAGTTTCATACTATAACTAGCCCACATTGCTCTAGAAAAAAATTACATTCAGTTCGCTGATCAATTGTATAAGTGGGTTTCTGAAATAGCTATGGGGCCATGGTTACTCCCTCAGCGCCTGGGAGCAACAGTGGCTCTCACTATCTCCTTATAAAGATCAGGTTCTATTGTGGTGTCATTATATTTAAAACCCTTTATTGGTGAACTACAAAACACACAACTAATAAACATGTTTGTCTTTGTTTTACAATTCAATCCAGACTTTGTTTTGCAATTACACTCCATCATTTATACTTCCCTTTATAATACAGCAAAGCCCACATATGTAATGTATTCCACTGACCACTCTTGTCCGTTTCACCATTTTTCCTTTTTTATTTCTCCCCTCCCGTCCTCCCCCCACATGTAGCTTTCCTGTTAGGGTAATCCCCTCCTGGCCCATGTTGGCTCTTCACAATGCCAGGAGTGCCATATAATGTAGTGTTTGATTGGATCCCCTCCCATCCCTCCCTCACCCCTTTCCTTATTGTTTAGGCAGTAGAGATGGTGTGCCATGGTCGATTGCATACCGATAGGCAGCCAGTGCACAGGAAGGTCCCATTTTCTAAGGTGCCTCCTCCCCTGTTGCATCCTGTCATGTTTCTTACTTCTTCGGTCTAACTCCTCCATCCCTTCTCTTTCTCTTTTAATTATATCCCAGTCATTTCGGAGCAATGGTTTATTGCATGGCTATGGGTCTTGGCAGGCAAGGAGTCCATGTACAATCCCCATATCTTTAAAACTCGCTCCCACCCTTTCCTTCCTTTCGTGACCTTTCTCGTTCCCATAGCATTAATTGGTATAGAGCCACGTCCCATTGCGCAATAAGTGGATCTTTCTGTGTCAGCCAAGTTGTTAGGATGCTTTTACGTGCCAGCATGAGGGCCAGGTGCAGCCACCATGTCTCTTCTCCCCACCACCCTTTTACTCCTTCCCCAATGTCTAATATTGCCATTTGGGGTGTTAAACTGAGGACATTCCCAAGTATCTGTCATATTTGGATGTATACCTGCCCCCAGAAACATTCAACAATGGGGCATTTCCAGAACATATGCCCCAGGTTGGCTTGTTCTATCACACAACGGGGGCATCTCAAAGTTTCAACTATCCCAGCTCTGTGTGTGCGATTCTGTGCATTGTGTAGTCATCTAATGATCTTATATTGGGTTTCTCGCTGGTCAGCATTAACACTTACGGGCTTGTTTACAAAGCCGCGGTAGCGGTTCACGATCATTATCGGAGCCGCGGCCCCATTGATTTCAATGGGGCCGCGGCTCCGATAACGATTGCGAACTGCTACCGCGGCTTTGTAAACAAGCCCCTTAGTTCAGGTATTTTGGATAGTATTTTTAGTAACTCCAACCCCTCTATTTTAGTGGCTAAGTCCCTGCTCCATTTATTTACTAATTCTAATATTATTGGGCCCTCCATTGCCTTCCTTAAGTCTGATATCTTTATCCAGCCTTCTAATGCCGCCATGAACAGTTCATCTTATTTAGAGTTAAAGGAGCTATTAAGTGTGTTCTGAGGTATACTTTTTATATAGCTTTGGACTTGCATATATGGGAAGTGGTCTCCTTCGCCCAGCTCGTACTGTTCCCTAATCTCTAAGAATGACATCATTTGCCCCTCTGCAGTGACCAGTTGTTCTACTGTTTCAATTCCTCTCTGTGTCCATCTAGCAAAGGCCTGGGTCATCATTCCAGGTTGAAACTCTATATTGCCCCAGACACACAACATATTTGCCAATAAGTGATACCCCACACATTCTAGATTATATTGATATATATCCGGAAGTCCCATTTCATCCCTATCCCAATGTCTTCTTAAGTCTGCGAGTTTTATATGTGCCTTTTTCCCTTTCCAGAGAAATGACCCCAGTTGCCTGTCTAGTCGCTTACTTTCTTTATATGTTAGAAGAATGGGCAATATTTGGAGGGTGTATAATCATTTAGGGAATATAATCATTTTAAACTAATTTATACATCCACTAAGGAATAGGGGTAGTTCTCGCCAGCTTTGTAACCGCTTATCCATAGCCCTAAATAGTGTCGTTACACTTGTGTTCAAGATCTGGTCGGGGTCCCTTGGCAGGTGAAAGCCCAAGTATTTGAAGTTGTTCTCTGCCTGTCTTAAAGGGAATAGTCCCTGCAATTGCTGCCTCATTTCTTTCTGCATGGGAAGGGCCTCCAGTTTTTCCAGGTTCAACTTTAATCCTGCAAATGTACCATAGATTGAGAACTCTTGCAGCAATATGCCTAAAGAGCTTTCCGGATCCCCCAGACATACCAGTGGGCCTTCTGCAAAAGCAGAAATTTGGAACACTTTGCTTCCAATTTGTACCCCACATCATTTTGGGTGAGTTTGTATTTGTTCTATTAGAGGCTCTAATTGTAATATGAATAACAGAGGAGACAGCGGGCATCTCTGCCTTGTGCTTCATTTTAGCGCGAAAGTACTGGTTGGTATCCCATTCACCAGGACCGACCCACAGGGATCCTTAAACAGAAGATGAATCATGTCAACAAAATACCCAGTTATGCCCATCTTATCTAATACTAGGTACATATATTTCCACTGCACTCTATCAAATGCTTTCTCAGCGTCAAAGCTGATAAACATCATTGGAAGTTTGTTCTGCTGGCTCATATATTGGACTGCTAAGATCTTTCTCACTTTGCAGGCTATGTTTCATCCCTTTACGAACCCACCTGAGACACCCCTACCAGCTCAGGCATGAGCGGAGCCAGTCTCTCCGCCATCACTTTATAATATTTTTATATCTACATTTAGTAGTGAGATGTGTCTGTTGGATCCTGGCATCAGTGTGTCTTTACCGGGTTTTGGTAGAACTGTAATCAAGGCTTTGTTTTTCTCATATGGGAATTATTTACTCTGCATAAAGTCCTCAAAGTATTCTACCATTGCGACTGTCATCTTATCCTGAAGTAGTTCATAGAATTCACTTCTATATCCGTCCGGACCTGGGGCCCAGCATTTTCATAGACCTTGAATGCAGTTCTGGACCTCTTTGGCCAATAGTGGAGCATTTAACTGTTGTAACTGTTCTTGAGTGAGATGTGGAGGAGTGGCCTAGTGGTTGGGGCAAGGTACTTCAGGCCGGAAGGTCGGGGGTTCAAATCCCACTAGAGGACAGCAACCTTGGGTCAGAAGGACTGGGGTTTCTAGTCCCACAGGTGCTCCTTGTGATCTTGGGCAAGCCACTTAACCCTCCATAGCCCATGTTCCCTGTAAAATAGTTATCTCCAAGTTATAATGCCCTGTTCAATGTAATTTCAGCTTGTTCAATGTAAACCACACTGATGCAGAATAGCACAGTATATAAGAGAATGTAAATAAAAAAATGTGGCATTGCCATTTCTCTCAGATACTTCTGGGCGCTCTCCAAATCACTGGACTCTGCCCCATATAGCCCCTGGTAAAAATGCCCAAATATTTTTTCAAGTTCTTTCTGTGTGTTTTGTATTTGACCCTTTTAATCCCACATTGTTCATATCTCTTTCGATCCTTCTCTTGTCTTAATTAGTGAAGAGAGAAGTTTCCCTCTTTTATTCCCAAATCTGTATAATTGTTATCGATAATAGAACATGGATTTTTGGGTACGTTTCTGTAATATGTCTCCAATCTCTGTTTGTAAAGCCAGCATGGTTGTCCTTAATACTTTACTGGGGCATTTCATAAATCTGTGCCTCACTGCTCTAAGGTTTTTTTCTAGTTATATTAACCGCTCACTTTGTTCTTTCCTCTTAGCTTTCTTATATCCTATGATGTAACCCCTCATTACCACTTTAGCAGTTTCCCAGAATAGGGCCGGGTTATCTCTGTGCTCCTCATTGTACTGTTCATATTCTGCCCATTGTTTTCTTAAATAGGTTTGGAATTCTTGGTCTCCTATTAAGTGCAATGGAATCTCTGCACATTCCCTCCAGTTTGGGCTTCCCAATTTAGGTCTATCCACACATGGCACATGGTCAGATACTACAATATGGCCAATCTTTACTTTCCAGACTTTGTCAAAAAATTTCTCTGCTGTAAGAAAATGATCTATTCTGGACCACAACCCATGGGCACGAGAAAAATGGGTATAATCCCTCTCTGTTGAGTATAGAAGTCTTCACACATCAAAGAGCTCATATCCATCGCACATTCCCTGTATTCACCTGGCCCTCCTCGTGTCTCCTCCCCCTCCTTGACTTGACTGGCCTAAGGTTTTATCTAAAACACTATTGAAGACCCCGCCCAGGACCAGTTGAGCTGGGTTTAGGTCCGCTATCTGGGTGTTAATTTCATGGTAGAAATCCACTTCATAAGCATTAGGAGCATACTGTATATCATTCCCAAGGTGACTTGTTCTTCCTTCAGCTTCCTCTTTAGAAATAGGTAGCATCGGAGGAGCTTTTGCCATTTGCCGTACCATGTGCTGATTACACTTGATTTGCTACCTGGTGCCTGCGAGGACTGCACTGATTGGGCAGGACATTGGAAGGGCTATTTAACTTCTGGCCTTACCGCGGGACACTGAGGAGCTTTTGCCATTTGCCTTACTGTGTGCTGATTACACTTGATTTGCTACCTGGAGCCTGCGAGGACTGCACTGATTGGGCAGGACATTGGAAGGGCTATTTAACTTCTGGCCCCACCGCGGGACGCCAAGGAGCTTTTGCCATTTGCCTTGCCATGTGCTGATTACACTTGATTTGCTACCTGATGCCTGCGAGGACTGCACTGATTGAGCAGGACATTGGAAGGGCTATTTAACTTCTGGCCCCACCGCGGGATGCTGTCGCGGACGCGGGCCCATGCCCGAAGGGGCGTGACCAAAGGGGCAGGTCCCGCCCCATTGGCGCACTTTGGCATTAGGAGAGATTCCCTGTAATGGGGAAAAGGAAGAAGAAGTTCTCTCTGAGCACTCAGCTGAAGGCAGGTAAAGTAGTGAGTCCGATGGATGCTCACATTCATGTGACTGATTTGTCGGCTCCTGCCCAACCGCATATTGGAGGAGTTGAGGATTTATCAATTGTGAGTACTTCGTCATCGGTTCGCCTGTGCAGAACAAGTCAAAGGCTTTACTGAAATGTAAATACACCTCGGTCCAACTCCCTGGTCACCCAGTCAAAGAAATCAATCAGTTTTGTCTGACAAGACCTGCCTCTGGTGAATCCATGCTGCCTCAGATCCAATAATCCACTGGACTCCTGAAATCTCACTATTTTCTCTTTCAGCAGCATTTCCAATAATTTACTCACTACCGAGGTTAAACTAACTGGCTCTATTTTCAACCACATCCTTACTTCCACTTTTGTGTAAAAGACCACATGTGCCTCTCTCGAGTCCTCTGGCACCACTCCCGACTCCAAGATATTGAAAATGTCAGTCATTGTAGCTGCTAGAACATCCACAAGTTCCCTCAGAATTCTCAGGTGTATCCCATCTGGTCCCATCGCTTTGTCTACTTTAATTTTACAAGTTTCTCACAACCTTAAGAACGTCCTCTTTGTAGGTGATTTCTGAGGTCTTGTTCCTGGTTCTTCGTCTGTGAACACAAAACAGAAATATTTGTTAAGCACTTCTACTTTATCCTCATCAGCTTCTACATATTCCTCCCCTTCACCCTTGAGACTGACAATGCCACTTTGCCCTTTCTCTTCTCACTAACATATCTGAAAATGTCTTATCTCCCCATTTTATTGCATTGGCTATTTCCTCCTCTTTTTGAATCTTTGCTTTCCTGACTACTTTGCTATCTTCTCTAAGTTTTTCCAAATATAGATGCCTGTTTTCCTCTCTCCGTGATCTCTTGTATTTCATGAAGGCCTGCCTCATTTTCTTCACCTTTTCAGCTACTGCTTTCAAAAACGACAGAGGTCTCCTTTTCCTTTTACCTTTATTTACCATATTAACAAAAAGGTGGTTGCCCTTAAAATATCCCTTTTCAGTTTTGTCCACTATTCTACATCCCCTAGCTGTTCGCATCCTGCTAATGACTCCCTGAGGTATTGGCCCATCTTGGCAAAGGTAGTTTTCCTAAAGTCTAAGACACTTGCTTTTGAATGGATTTTAAAAGACCTAGTCCTAATGCTGAACCACACCATCTGGTGATCACTGAATGTGAAATGATCTCCCACTATAACATCAGAAATACGTTCACCATTGGTAAGCACCTAGTCCAATATGGCCCCTTCACATGTGGGTTCTGTTACCAGTTGCCTGAATAGTTTTCCCTGTAGAGAATCCAGGATCTCCTTACTTCTAGCTGATACTGCAGCAGGAATTTGCCAATCAACATCTGGCATATTAAAATCCCCTATCAGTAGCACTTCCCCTATCCTGACAATGCTGCATATGTCTTCAATTAACTCTCCATCCACCTCTTCTCTCTATGAGGGAGGTCTGTATATCAAACCAATGCAAATAGATTTCTCTTTCCCTCTTTCTAGTTTAACCCACAGTGCCTCCTCTTTTAAGCCCTGTATTTCCATAGCTTTAATATTAATTTTTAAATCTAGTTCTGCTCCTCATCCCATTCTTCCTATCCTTCTGAATAAAATATAGCCTTGTATAGTTACATTCCAGTCATGGTTGTCCATGAACCATGTCTCTGTTACTGCAACTAAATCCACGTCAGACTCTCCCATTAAAGTCTCAATATTTGGGATCTTATTTCCCATGCTACAGGCATTTATACACACTGCTTTCCATATGTTGCCCCTTTTACTCATTTCCATAAAGGTATTTAACGTTTCACTTACCTGGGGGCTTTCTTCACCCATCCCCAATGAATCTAGTATAAAGCCCTCTTCAGTAGGTTAATCAGTCTGCTACTGAAGATACGTTGACTCTTCTTGTACAGATGGACACCATCTCTGCTTTGCAACCCTTAGAACAGCATCCCATGGTGCAGGAAACCAAAACGTTCTCGATGACACCATCCAAGCAGCTATGCATTTATCTCCAAGATGCAAGCTTCCCTGCCTTGGCCTTTATCCTCAACATGGAGGATTGAAGAGAACACCACCTGCACCTCTATCTGCTTCACTCTCTGTCCCAGAGCCATGAAGTCACTTTTTTGATATGCTTAGAGGGATACCTGGCAGTATCATTTGTGTCAACATGGATAAGCATCATTGGGTAATAGTCAGTGGACTTGATGAGTCTCAGAAAACTCTCCTTAACATCTCAGATTTTGGCACCTGGCCGACAGCATACCTCTCTGGACATCAAGTCTGGTCGGCAGATGGAACCTCAGTAGCCCTCAGAAGACAGTCACCAACCACCACTACCCTTCACTTCCTTGTGGTCACTGATTCTGCAACTTTGGGGTGCTCAAGCTCTGATTCTTTCCTTTCCAGGGATGCTTTCATATCCTCTACGTCCAAGGCAGCATAATGGTTCTTTAATTCAAGGGCTGGAGGAGTTGGATTGGTGTTTCTGCAGGCTCCAGTGACTTGTGTCCAACCTTTGTCATTCTGTAGGTTCCCATCTTCTCCTATGCTGGAGAGCTTGGATGTTTCAAGAAGCATCTCATCAATGTACTTCTCACTGTCTTGAAATCTCCTCTTCTCTGAGCTCCTCCACTTGTTTCCTGAGAGCTTCAGCAAGCAGGCATCCTGAATATGGAACCGGTCCTTCAACTGGCATTGGGATCCCTGTCTGGACAGAGGCAAAAGCTGTAAGGGGGGCAACAGCTTTGGCGATATGATTTTTCCCAGCCATTGTTCAGTTGGTGGAGCATAGGTACCTGTTGAAGCAAAAGAGAGAGAGGCCTACCAAAGTACCAGCCAGTTTCCCAGCTGTCCTTTCAGAGAAAAAGCAGTTAACCTCTTTTAAGTGTGTTCTAAATGTGCTGTTCCAAGTCCCTGTGTGTACCTAACTGGGGAGGTGCCCTACAAAGCAAGACTGCTCACTTAGGGTGGGTGGGAGTTGGGGGGTAGGGAGGGAACTACCACCTGATGAGGTGTCAATAGCTTCAAAGAGCTAAGAAAGATACTAAAAGCAGAGTTTTAAAACTACACCACTAAAGAAAACATTTCCCCATTATATAATAAAGAGCCCCTGTTAGGAATATCTCAACAGTGCAAGGCTCTGAGGACTTTTACGTAGCCCTCAGCTGCTCTCAGTTATTTCACAGGCTAGTCAGGCCCACTAACTCCTGATAAGGTGTCAGTAGCTTCAAAGAGCTGAGAAAGATACTTTTAAGAGTTCTCAGGCAGACAGCTAGAAATTAAAAACCACACACTCTTACCTTTGCTTGAAATGCAGAGCCCCTATTAGGAATGCCTCAACAGTACAAGGTTCTGAAGACATTTACTCAGCTCTCAGCTGCTCTCGGTTATTTCACAGGCTAATCAGGCCCACTAACTCCTGATAAGGTGTCAGTAGCTTCAAAGAGCTGAGAAAGTTACTAAAAGCAGAGTTTTAAACCTATACCACTAAAGAAAACATTTCCCCATTTAAACTAAAGCACCAAAAAGAATGTATCTTTGTTTTAAAAATGTACCAAAACTCTTTTAAGAGTTCTCAGGCAGACAGCTAGTAATTAAAAGCCACACACTCTTACCTTTGCTTGAAATGCAGAGCTCCTGTGAGGAATGTATATAATAAACCCTGGATTGATCAAGTAACTCAAATTCACCATGAAAATGTGGCAATCCAGACTCCATCTGAAGTATTAAGTTGGACAGTTCATCATTCCTAGAATTAAGATCCATAAAAGAATATTTCAGGGCGACTCCCTGTTGTTACTTTTCTTTTGTATTGCACTTAATTCATAATTCACTCAGCACTCTCATTCACTCTTCAGGATGCGGATTTGGTCTTAGTCTTAAAGATTGTAGTGGTCTAGAGATAGCATCACACTTACTGTTTGTAGAGGACTTAAAGCTCTACAGTTGCAGTGAAAAACTACATGTAGTGTAAAACTTCTTAGATTACTTTTGGCCTTGACAAATGTGCTAAGACAACCTTCCTTAGAGGAAAATTGAGTAAAACTGAAAACATTTCCCTTCTTGATGACTGTGACATCAAAGAACTTGAATATGAAGGTGTAAATAAATACCCAGGCGTTGAGGAAGGAATGACAATCAAGTAAAAATTACCAAGAAAAAAGATCAGTAAAGAATATTACAGGAGATTACAATTGTTACCGAAAAGTGCTTTAGCATCACAAAATAAGATACAGGCCATTAATTAGCTAACCGTTTCCGTTTCTTACACAGCTTTGGAATTGTTGACTGAGGGATCTCTTAGAGATCTTGAAAAACTGGATGAACAAAAAATACCTCCATACACACAAGATAATCTATAAGAACCAGTGTATACCAAAACTGTACATTCCTCGACTCGAAGGAGGAATGGATTTCATATAAATAGATAACATATACAGAGTTACTATGATAGGCCTCTAGCCAACATAACAATGTCAATGCATCCAAATATGCAAAAAAAATTCCAAATATAAAAGTAAATATGCAGAATCCATCTCCATTATCAAAACTGGAAAAGCATTCTGACAAGTAGAAGGGATGTGTGAGAGTCTATCACTGCACAGAGGGAATGAAGCAACAGAACCTGGAAAACAAGAGAAAAAAATACTTCAAAGAATTTGATTAGCAAACAAGAAATAACAAATGGCAAATGCTTAAATACGGTGGAAAAGCAAAGTGTTACTCCAGGAACCATTTGTTTATTTATTTAACCTGTTTTCTATACCAACTTATCCTTCAATCAAGGCGGTTTACATTATAACTTCACTGTGCACAATGAACGCTGAACAGAAGGGGAGGGGGAAATGGGTATAAAGGACAGGATAACACATTAACTTATGTACAATGCAACATATAAGACATAAAGTATGTAAGCTTAGGTCTGTGTCATTTGGGACTCATCATTAGTTCATGGCCTGGTGTTGTCATGGGGGGGGGAGGGTTCGGAAACCTTTCCCTGGATGGGAGGCTAAGTGACGTGTCCCAAATGGTTTGCATATAGGAAAGTTTTCAGTTTCTTCTGGAAGTCTTGATGTCTGTCATAGTCACATGTCATCCAGTACGGAGTTCCATGGTAATGGGGCATATAATGAAAGCACTCCTCCGGATGTAGATTGCTTGGATTGTTGGTATTCATGGGGTGTGATGATCATGTTTTTGTTGATGTTTCTCCTGGGTCAAGTGCTTGAGTCTCGTAAGATTAGATGTTTTGATCAAAACCAGACATATGAATGAGTAAGTAGAGGTAAACTAAAATCTGAAGATAAGAGATTAATAGTTGTAGCCAGGACAGTGGCTTGCAAATAAGATTGTTCACAGCGAGCATAGGAAAAAACTGGGAAAACTGACATATGTAGATTCTGTAAGGAAGAGCTATAAACAGTTACTCATCTCATAGTTCTATTCAGAAAGGCACAATAAGATGGCAGATCTCATCCAGTGGAACTTTTGCAAAGATTACATCACTGCATCAGAAAAGCATTGGAATCTCGGTTCAAAGAGAATTATGGAAAATGGGGAGATTATCATCTTGGACATTTTCATTCCAAATGAAAAAAAACTTGATGCAAGAAAACTGGATATCATGGCAAAGGAAAAACACATGTCATCATCACTAAGGCTTCAGTGCATCAAGAGGAGAAAACAAGTATCTTCAAGTAATACCCAGAAATGAGAAAGAACATGGCAGAAGGATACAGAAATATTTCCTATTGTATTGGATGCTACAGGCTTTATTAAAAGGAATTTTCAAACACACCTTGCCTATACTTGTTACATCCTAGGAACTCCAGAAGGAAGCTCTCTTTATTTATTTATTTATTTTATTTGGTTTTATATACCACACTATTTAAAATCAGTGTGGTTTACAATATAACAACTTAGTACATAGAACATGTTTGCATTTGCATTTGGCACAATGCAAGGACTACGGCAGGCGGTGGTAGTAAATTTCAGAGACTGAAATCCTGGCCCATATACTCTGGCTTAGGAGTGACACTAATTACTGTCATGGTAAGCACAAAACCAACTCATTTGAAGATATTACTTAAAAAAAAAAAAAACATGCACATACAACAACTAATTCAATAGTTTAATTGCGCATTGAATGAAAAAATATTTTCTCTGATTAGTCTTAAATGTGCTATATTATAGCTTCTTTGTATGTCCCCTAGTCTTTCTACTTTTTGAAGGACTAACCAACTGATCTACATTACTGGTTCCACTTCACTCATTATTTTATAGACCTCTATCATATCTCCCGCCAGCTGCCTTTTTTCCAAACTGAAGAGCCCTAACTTTTTAAGCCATCCTCATAGAGGTAGTCTTCCATCCTCTATCATTTTGAGCACTCTTCTCTTTACTTTTTCTAATTCCACTCTATAGGCCCGATTCCATCCCAGATGTAGAAGCCCTCTGTGTACTTGGCCATAACCGGAGATACAGAGGGAGCCGCGATTCAGATCCCGTGGGGCACGTCTAGCCCCGCGGGATCAGAACTGCAAACAGGCCTGTATGTGCAGGCTGGAACTGCAATTCAGCCCGGCCTGTACATAGAGGCTTTTCCCGACTAACTCAGTCAGAGCTTTTAAATGGAGCCACGGTGCCACAGCTTGCCATGGCACCGCGGCTCCATTTAAAAGTCACGATACCTGGCTGCCAGCCTCCAATTTGCTTTCCCCGCAGCCTAACCCCCGATCTGGCCTCCCAGGGCCAGGGTCAGGCTGCGGGCAATGCACTCTGCCCCCTGCCGCCCCTTCCCAGCCCTGAGCCTGCCGATCCTGCTGCATTGCGGAAGTTATTTCACCTCCGAGGTGGAATAACTTCCCCGTTCAAATCGTCGGCCCCAGACATACAGGGCCAACATTAGAATCGACACTGTACGTCTCGGGCCAGCGACCGCCCACTGCCTGCCCTAAAGTCACCCCCGATCTTCCCCTTTCCCGCCCCCATCTAACTTCCCCGTACAACAAGTTGTTGACTGAGGGATCTCTTAGAGATCTTGAAAAACTGGATGAACAAAAAACACCTCCATACCCACAAAATAACACTGGTCAACAAATTTTTACAAAAGTCATGTTACTGAAATAAAAATAGTAATTTCTTATCAATTTTTATATGCTGAACACGATATGACAGTGAAATCGCAAAGTGGGCTCTAGTTTTTTTGTAATCTACAAGAATTAATGTTTACATCATGAAATGCATGTCAATAGTAAATATAATAGGCCTTCGGTTAATACCTGTAAAAAAACAAGCCATAGACTACTTCTTCGATTTTTTCGCCTGTCTCTTGTACAGCTGTTCGGGAGCTTCTCTGGGGCTTCTCCAGCAGTAGTCAGCCAGCATTGTAGTGGACCATTTTCCCTGGTATCTTTGCTCCATCGTTGCGATATCCTAGTGAAAACGTTCGCCCTGTTCATCACTAACCATACCACAGTTGTCAGGAAAGAAATCGAGATGGGACTCAAGGAAATGGATCTTTAGAGACATATTGCAGCCAAGTTTCTGATACTGCATCAGCATGTCTTCTACTAGTTCCTTGTAGTTTTCTGCCCTAACATTCCCGAGAAAGTTTGTTGACACTAGGCGAAAAGCATTCCATGCTTGTTTCGCATCACCCTGCAGCAAGTTGTTGAACCGGTCATCTTTGAAGAGCTCTCGAATCTGAGGACCCACAAAAACTCCCTCTTTAATCTTTGCTTTGCTGAGTCGAGGGAATTTTTCATGCAGGTATCGGAAAGCTGGCGAAGTGCGGTCCATGGCTTTCACGAAGTTTTTCATCAAACCTAGTTTGATGTGAAGGGGTGGTAGCCAGATTTTGTGAGCCTCAACCAGAGCTGAGTGCTGGATATTCTTCTCTCCAACTGTTACATTTTGTCTGCGATTCCATTCCTTCCGCAAGTAGTGCCAATCCCTTGGTTGGCTATCCCACTCACATAAGAAATACATGTATTTTATATATCCCTGCTGCAGTCCCATTAAAAGGGCAACTACCTTCAAGTCACCACAGAGGTGCCAGCTGTACTTGCTATAGTTAATGGAAGTCAGTAGATGCTTTACGTTATCGTATGTCTCTTTCATGTGGACGGCATGCACTACTGGACTAGATGGAAGATGGTTTCCATTGTTCAAAAGCACAGCCTTCAGATTCAGTTTTGAAGAGTCTTTAAATAGTCTCCAGTCTTGTGGGTCATGAGTGATTTTTAAGGCATTCATGAGGCTTTCAATATCAGAACAGAATACCAGATTACTTTCCTTTCCGACTACGTATAGTACACTGCTGACGTCAGATGGCTTCAGCAGCCGTCTGGCAGTAGTATTGCATTGCATCACAAAATGATGCAATCAGCTCTGGATGATGTGTGCATGCTGGTATTATGCAATGTGATGCAATATTGCATCATTCAAGGCTTATTTGGGATGTTGTTGTTGTCCTACTGGATAAATTTACACGGTGAAACGTCAAAAATGAACTACAAAAATGAAGATGCACCATCCCGACCTTCCCAAAAATAAGCTCCATGTCCAATGTAATTTTCTCTCCCATGATGTATATTATGTAAATACTACTATGTTTAAATATGTGTAAATAGTTAATTTTTGACTATCCAAGTTGAGCTACCTGTTATCTGTATTTTTACGGTTAACCCACCGTAAAACATAAATGTTCCATGTAAACCGCACTGATGTTGAAGAGCGCGGTATATAAGAGAAATAAATAAATGCAATATCTTCAAAACGAGAGCCAATAAAATTGTTTTAATGTTATATTCGTGTTCAGCTCACCAAGATACTACAGATTAGGGCCTTTTAAAGTCAGTAACAATTTCAATGTTGACCAGTGTAATCTATAAGAACCAGTGTATACCAAAGCTGTACATTCCTCAACTCGAAGGAGGAATGGGTTTCATATAAATAGATAACATATACAGAGTTATTACGATAGGCCTCCAGCCAATATAACAATGTCAATGCATCCAAATATGCAAAAAATATTCCAAATATGAAAGTAAATATGCAGAGTCCATCTCCATTATCAAAATTGGAAAAGCATTCTGATGAGTAGAAGGGATGTGTGAGAGTCTATCAGTGCACATAGGAAATGAAGCAACAGAACCTGGAAAACAAGAGAAAAAAATTCTTCAAAGAATTAGATTAGCAAACAAGAAATAACAAATGGCAAATGCTTAAATACAATGGAAAAAACAAAGTGTTACTCCAGGAACCATCTGTTTATTTATTTAACCTGTTTTCTATACCAACTTATCCTTCAATCAAGGCGGTTTACATTATAACTTCATCAAAACCAGACATATGAATGAGTAAGGAGAGGTAAACTGAAACCTGAAGATGAGAGATTAATAGTTGTAGCCAGGACAATGGACAGCCCGGCCTGTACATAGAGGCTTTGCCCGACTAACTCAGTCAGGGCTTTTAAATGGAGCCACGGTGCCACAGCATCCAGTTGCCATGGCACTGCGGCTCCATTTAAAAGTCATGATACCTGGCTACCAGCTTCCAATTTGCTTTCCCACAGCCTAACCCCTGATCTGGCCTCCCAGGGCCAGGGTCAGGCAGCGGGGAATGCCCTCTGCCCCCTGCCACCCCTTCCCAGCCCCGAGCATGCCGATCCTGCTGCATTGGGGAAGTTATTTCACCTTGGAGGTGGAATAACTTCCCCGTTCAAGTCGCCGGCCCCAGACATACAGGGCCAACATTAGAATCGGCCCTGTACGTCCGGGGCCGGCGACTGCCCGCTGCCCACCCTAAAGTCACCCCCGATCTTCCCCTTTCCCGCTCCCATCTAACTTCCCCGTACAACGAGCGGGGAAGGAGGATGGGGACGGGAAAGGGCACAAATAGCAGGGATGGATGTTCCAACAGGACATCCATCCCCGCTATTCATGGCTCAGAATGACCCCCCCTATACTTTTTAAGATAAGGCAATCAGAACTGCACACAATATTCAAGGTGGAGCAATACAGTGGCATTATAAAATCCTTGGATTTATTCTCCTTTCCTTTCTTAATGATTCATATTATTCTATTTGTTTTCTTGGTTGCTGTTGCACACTGAGCAAAGGGTTGCAAGATATTATACACAATGGCACCTAGACCCTTTTCCTGGGTGGTGATTCCTAATATGCAACCTTGCATCATGTAGCTGTAGTCCGGGTTGTTCTTCCCTAATGGCCCGATTCCATTTTGGACGTGCCGGCCCTTTGTGCGCCCGGTCAGAACCGGACGCAGAGAGCGAGCCGGGATTCTGATCCTGCAGGGCACGTCTAGCCCCACGTGATCAGAATCACATCCATGCCTATACATGCAAGCCAGGACCCCAATTCTGTTCGGCCTGTACATACAGGCCTCCCCCGGCTAACTCAGTCAGGGCTCCTGAATGAAGCCGCGATGCCATGGGTCTGGTTGCCATGGCACCACGGCTCCATTCAGAAGCCATGATCCCCGGCCGCTGGATTATAAGCTTCATTCCCCGCAACCCGACTCCCAATCTGGCCTCCCAAGGCCAGGGTCGGGCTGCAGGGAATCTACTCTTCCCCCTCCTGCCTTTTCTGCACCCCAGGCCCACCATCCCCCGCCAACTAGGGGAACTTATTCCACCTCAGAAGTGGAATAAGTTCCCCGTTCAGGCTGCCGACGGCTCACTGCCCACACTAACTCCACCCCTGCAATGCCCCTTCCCGCCCCATCTAACCTCCCCTTACAAAATGTGGGGAAGTTAGTCGGGGTTGGCAGAGGGACTGAATAGCGGGGATGGACATTCCAATGGGACACCCATCCCTACTATTCACGCCTCAGAATGAACCTGTACGTGCATAACTTTGCACTTGTCCATATTAAATTTCATCTGCCATTTGGATGTCCAGTCTCCTGATGTCTCAAGGTCCTCTTCCAATTTTTCACAATCCTCTTGTGATTTCTATCAATCTTTTTAACATTTATAAAGTGCTTCAAATGTACGAAGCGCTGTACATACATGAAGAAAAGACAGTCCCTGCTCATCAGAGCTCACAATCTAGTCAAGAAGATCACAAAATACAAATACAATCAAGTAAGACAAAGTATACAATAAACAAGAAGAGCAAAAACAAGAATCAAGAACAGAAAGCAACAGAGAAGAGATGTGTTTTTAATCTTGACTTGATTTAACAACTCTGAATAATTTTGTGTCATCTGCAAATTTGATCACCTCACTCATTCCCATCTCCAGGTCATTTTTCAATATTAAAAGCATTAGGCCCGGCCCGGCACTATTCCCCTTTTTCTGTGTTCTATCTTTTAATCAGTTCCCAGTCCACAATAGTACACTGCCTGCTATCCCATGACTTTTTAATTTCCTCAAGAGTGTCTTGTGAGGGACCTTGTCAAAGACTTTCTGAAAATCCAGATACACTATGGGGATAATTTTAAAAGTTGTAGTCATTTGGAAGTCTAAAGACCTGCATGTGGACATCCAAATCATGGAGACATCCCCAGGGCCACTTTACAAATGACTTTTAAAGACTTCTCTGGTGCAGGGACGTCCAAGTAGGCAGGGGGCATGACAATGAACCTAGATGCCCCTGCTCAATTTCAGAAAAATTAGGGATGTCTGCATCCCCGTCCAGGTTTAGACCTGCTTTAGGTACCAATTGGCATCAGGAAAGTGCTTGTTTTGGCCTTAAAACATCCAGAGGGTGCACAGAAGATGGTGAGTTAAGTGACCAGCCTACAATTACAAGGAGTAGCACTGGAATTTGAACCCTGGTTACCCTCATCCTAACCTACTACTCTAACCATTAAGCTATTAGATGTCCACATTCTGAAATGTTATGAGATGTCGATATAGGGCACATCCACGTTTGTGAAATCATGCCTGAACTTGCATGTGCCTGGGTTTTTTTCATATGTTCTGGTTTGGATGTTCCAGTTTGCACTGGGATGTCCATTGTAAAATGTGCCTTCACATCAACCAGCTCACCTTTATCTACTTATGTTATATTTCTTTGAAGGTGTGAATAAATATTAGTGAGACAAGTCTTCCCTTGGCTAAATCTACATTGGCTTTGTTCCATTACACCATGACTCTATATGTTTAGTTATTTTGTTCTTTATAATGGTTTCTACCATTTTGCACAGCACCAACATCAGGCTCACCAATTGGTAGTTTCCCAGATCACCCTGGAGCCTTTTTTTTAAAATTAGCGTTATGTTGGCCATTCTCCAGTCTTCAGGTACTATAGATGATTTCTAATTGTAGGTCTGCAAAGTATACCCTGGGATGTATACGACTGGTCTGATGATTTGCTCCTCTTTAGTTTATCAAATTGTTGTATTACATCTTCCCAGTTTATCAGTTTATTTGTTTCAATTCTTCCAATATATCACCTTTAAATACCATTACTGGCATGGGTAACTTCCCTACATCTTCTTCAGTAAAGACCAATGCAAAGAATTCATTCAGTCTTTCTGTTATGGCCTTGTCCTCGTTTAGTGCCCTTCTACTCCTCTATGATCTAATAGTTCAGCATGATACTGTTTGCATAGAAACAACAGGAGATATTCAATGTCTTTAACAAATCATAAAGTTGACAAAGATATTAAAATAGCCAATGAAGTGGGGCCCTGAGGCACATAGCATGTCATCTTAAACCACTCCGACTAATCCCCCAAAAATACATACTGCTCCCTGTCTGCTAGGTAAGATTAAAACCAGTTCCAAACAAATGAGCCAATCCTTAGGGCTAATAAGTGCTCCAGCAGCAAAGAATGGTTAATGGAATCAAACGCTGCTATAACATCAAGAAATACAGCAAATACCATATTTCCTCTGCATAGTTCAGCTAATCAGTTATCTAGAGTGGAAACCAGTAAGGTCTCCATGCTATAACCAGCATGGGAAGCAAACTGGAATAGATCCAATACCACAAGGGAATCTGCAAAAACCTGTAACTTGACATAGACCACCAACTTAAGGAGTTCTGATAAAAAGGACAAGTTTGAAATAGGTCAAAAAGAAGACAGTATTTTGGGATTCCCTTCAGAATTGACCAAATGACAGCTCTTTTCAACATGGATGCCATTAGCTGCAAACTTTGTTTATAAGCAAAATCAATACCAAAATAAATGCAGGGCTCTTACATGGCTTAAAAATCCCAGCAAGAACTGGGTCCAGCTTAGAGGTAAAGCTGGATAAATGCTGTAGTAGTCTCTCAACATATAAACCATCTACCAAAGAGAACTCTGTCCAATGAGAAGTAGAAATTGCAAATCACCAGTGACAAATGAACTAGCCACAGGGTTAGTCAAAGGTTAGTTTGCCTGACTACGCATAGCAAATTTTTGGGGACATAAGGACAGTTCTAATTCTTTTGTCCTTCGAGGTTGTGATAGCATCTGGATGGTAAGGAATAATTCTCGCAGGCAAATAATTGTAGAGTTAATCTTCTTCAAAAATGTATTTTCTTTACTACCCTTACTTTATTGTGATAATCCCAAAGAGCTTGGAAAAAGCAATAGTATCCTCATTAGAATGAGATTTTCGCCAGTGGTCCCTTTTGACCTTGTGAGAAGCAGGAGCTATATGAGATCTGTATATAGGATGAGTCTTTCGCAGTGCAACTTGCTCAAGGGAATCCTATAAATTTCTATGTACCTCAGGAACAAGTAAAATCAAGTTGGTACTAGTAAATGAGCTGACAAATACTGCCACTTCTCAGTAAAGTTCTTCACATCAACATCATATCTAGATGTGCACGTGACGTTCTGGTTCACTAACCATTTAGAACTTGCTGGAACAGCCCAAACAAATTTCAACAAAAAATGGTCAAACCATGGGGACAGGATAAGATTTAACTATAGGGGAGCAATTACCCAGGTGCTTAACAGGTGCAAAAATTAAATCACAGGCATGTCCCTAATCATGAGCAGCTGAACGGACTAATTGCATGTGCCCTAAGGCAGTCATTTTATTTAAATACAGTGAAATCCTCTGCTCAGTGTGTGGTGGTGGCCAAAAAAGAGAATGTTAGGAATTATTAGGAAGGGAATTGAGAACACAAATGAAAATATCATCATGCTCTCTCTATTTCCATGGAGTAGTTGCACTTTGACTATGGTATGCACTTCTGGTCAGTGCATACTAGTATGAAATATTAGTAAGGTACAAGCATGGCAACCAAAATGATGAGATGGAACAACTTCCATTTGAGGAAATGCTAAAGTGGTTAGGGTTATTCAGCTTGGAGAAGACAGCTGAGGGGAGATATGACAGAGGTCTATTGAATCATGACTTGAGTAGAATGGGTAAGCATTCATTGCTTGTTTACTTTTTCAAAAAGTACCAAGACTAGGGGACACTGCATGAAATTACTACGTATCACATTTAAAACACATCAGAGAATTTTTTTTCATTCAATACACAATTAAGCTCTGGAATTTGTTGCTAGAGGATGTGGTAAAAGCAGCTAGCATAGCTGGGTTTAAAAAAGGTTTGGGCAAGTTCCTGGAGGAAGTGTTTATAACCTATTATTAACAAAGTAAACCTGAGGAAAACCATTGCTTATCCCTGGGAAAAAAACAGAATGGAAGCTACTTTTTGGAAGTCTGCTGGATACTTGTGACCCAAATTGGCTACAGCTAAAAACAGGATACCGGATTTGATGGGCCTTTGGTTTGAACTAGTATGGCAGTCCTTATATTTTCTGTCAGTACTAGGTTGCATCACCTTGCCACAAATGGAGTGCCCAACTAGTTACCTGAAAGATGTCTAATTGATCTATGATTTGTCACTCTCCAGTCTACATCAGATGGATTAGGTCCCCCAATAATAGCATCTTACAGTCATTATAGAAATCAGTTAAAGGTATCTATCTTTCCCCCTGTGATGGCAGCCTGCAAATTACATCCACAGAGGGTTTTTCATGGCATTTCAATGGCTTTTATACTGTCCCTAACACATAAAGATAGATAGGTTAGTCCCCTTCCTCTATTTATTTAAAACGTATCAGGTCCTTTCTGAAAAGACTATGTAAGAAACCCCAGCAGAAAACTTTGTGACAGCAGTATCTAGTGTTACATAAAAGATAAGGTGAGGGGTTCTGAGGGGCAGGAAGGAAAATTGCTCCGTGGCCCTGTTTCTTAGCTGATAACCTGACCTCTGTTTATGACTTGGTTCCCTTTTGTAGGAGAATTGATCAAATCCAGTCCACTACCACAATATATACCACCCAACATGGGTACATAAATCCATGTGCTTTATCATGATGCCAATGAAAATGAGGTAGTTACAGGTTCTTCTCATTATGGTATCTGTATAACAGAATTTCTTCTTTCCACACTTGTCACTCTTCATCCTCTCACTCCACACCATGAGCACAAGAGATTGAATCTCTGGACCTGTGTTGCATTAGTATTTAGTGGTTTCTCTCCCCAGAGGGTAACAGGAATATTTCCTGGGAAACTTACTGCTTGTTTCTGACAATTACTTCTGCCAGTTTTCTTTTGCCTCCCAACCCCCCACCATAAGAACATAAGATATGCCATACTGGGTCAGACCAAGGTCCATCAAGCTCAGTATCCTGTTTCTAACAGTGGCCAATCCAGGTCACAAGTACCTGGCAGGTTCCTAAAAAGGTACATAGGTTCCATAGTGGATTTCCCAGATCCTCTTTAATAATGGTTTATGGACCTTTCCTCTAGGAACTTGTCCAAACCTTTTTTAAACCCAACTATATTAACAGCTTTTACTACATCCTCCGATAACGAATTCCAGAGTTGGATTGTAGATTCATTGCGTGTCCCCTAATCTTTCTACTTTTTGATGGAGTAAACAACTGATCTACATTAACCTGTTCTACTCCATTCATTAATTTACAGATCTCTATCATATCTCCCCTCAGCCATCTCTTTTCCAAGTTGAAGAGCCCTAACCTTTTAAGCCTTTCCTCATAGGGGTATACTTCCATCCCCTTTACCATTTTGGTGGCTCTTCTCTGTATCTTTTCTAATTCTGCTATATTCTTTTTAAGATATGGTGATCAGAATTGCACACAATATTCAAGGTGTGGTCACACCATGGAACGATACAGAGGCATTATGCAGAATGTCCCCGACTTACATAAGTGGATTGTTCCGCAACCCTATGCATAATGTCAATTTTTACATAACTCAGAGACACATTTTATTATATACCTTATACACATTGTCATGCTGCTCGTTATCAGCTACTTTTGCCGCCTCTAGCTCAATTGACTCCTCATTCGATAACTCTTTGTCATGCGACTTCACCAACTCATCCACCTCAAGCTGAAGCTTTTCTGGAAGTTTAACAATTTTTGCAGCCAACTGTTCAAATGTCTCATCATTGTCTGTGAACCCCCAAAACTCTGGAACCAGAGAAGGCGTTAATCACTTCCAGACACCTTTCATACAAGCCTGTGTCACTTTGTAGATTTTTTGAGCATTTCAGAAAATTTTACATAAGTCTGGATCTACATATGTGGGAACTACCGGTACGTAAGTTGGGTCCTCTCTGTAATATCCTTGGTTTTATTCTCCATTCCTTTCCTTATGATTCCTAGCATTCTATCTGCTTTTTGGCAGCTGCTGCACACTGGGTAGAAGGTTTCAATGTATTGTCCACTCCTAGGGCTAACACAAGGTCATAGTGACACTTGGGTCACTGTATCTTGGCATATTCACCTCATGTTCTTGCTTACCACTTAACCCAGATTCAGATACCACAGTCCTCTACATCATGGTAACTTCTAGATAGTTTTGTTAGATAGACTATGAGCATTTATATATCTTTACAAGTTGTTTTCTCTCTTTTACATCATACCTGTTCCTTCATATGAATTACATCAGTCCTCCAAATGCTACTGAACCATTCCTGTTCATCTCACTAGTTCACAATCTTTCAATTTCCTTCTAGTATTTTAAATGCCTTTCAATTTCTTATTTTTCATTGTATCCACTTGCTAATACAAGACTCTCAGTGCACCTTCTTATTCCCAACTTCATTCCCGTTACCATGGGCCTCATTTTATAACAGGATGCCTTTGTGAGAAGTCCAAAAAGGTGCTTATTTGAAAAAGGCAACATGTGTACCTATTGTAGAAAGAGACTTGAAGGGGGGGCCAGGGTCTCAGGAAAACTTTTAGAATGTGAGAACAACTCTGAATATACTGGCAGTTTCACAGGGGATGTTTATGAGTAAGTGAGACATGCAAGGTTACATCTTGCATGATAGGGAGCTTCTGTTTGCAGGAAGCTTGTCCTAATTAAGTTTGAGCAATATGCTTGCGTTTAGCATTTAGATATAGATAAACAAAAAGTAAAGCAAAAAGAATGACGTAGACTGATAAGGCAAAAGAATGTAAAATGTGGCAGCTTTTTTCTAATAAAAGTAGATGCTGCGACCAAGCAAATTACGGGAGACTGCTCAGATTTGCGGGCCTGTGACTTTCCTCCTATAGCTTTAGCAGAATGTTGTTAAGATATAATTCTGTGTGTGTTATGTTTTCATTCTTTCTCACTTGCTTCTGGGACCAGAGTTAGAAAACCAAGGGCAAAGGAAGGATTAATTGTGCACTGCTCTCTGTATGGGTTTGTACTATAGTATGAAATGAAATCTCTGATTCTATGGATTGGGAAGAGGGATGTACACTTCTGTGGAACTTGATAGATAGATATATACAAAGAACAACCTCTAGCTCCAATTGGCAGCAGCGTTATTGAGAGATAAATCCGCAAAAAAAACCAAAAAAACAATTAACTATCCCTTTACTTGTGTTTGTAAATAACTTTAATCCACGACGTGCACGTTTTCTTTTCTAGGTTTTATAGGTCCAAGCTTATCCCAGTTAAGAGAATTTGTCTGCTAATTTCATTCTATGTGTAAAAATCCAAATGCTGAGATGTTCATTGTAAACAGTACCTCCCAGAGCTTTTTATAACTGCAGATAAGAACCTCTAGAGAAAGGTTAAGCACATACAGTATTCTCCTGTTTTATCTATGATTAACTTGTAGTTGTGTATGAGTGAATGGGAAGATCTTGCATGTATGGTTGTTTTTGGTGTACTTAGATATCTGCGCATGAAATGAGAGTCAGAAGCTGTAAAGATGTCTTACGCATTGGAACATGGAACGTACAAAGCATGAACCAAGGGAAGTTGGAGGTGGTCAAGAATGAAATGGAACATGTACAACTTGATCTGTTGGGCGTCAGCGAACTGAAATGGACTAGCATTGGGCACTTTGCATCAGATGATCACATGGTCTACTATGCTGGAAATGAAAGACAAAGAAGAAATGGTGTTGCATTTATAATAAAGAAGAAACTTGCAAAAACTGTAATGAAATACAATGCAGTCAGCGAACGCTTAATCTCTATTCATCTACGAGGAATGACTATCAACACAACTATAATTCAAGTATATGCCCCAACAACAGCTGCAGAAGAGAATGAAATTGAAGAGTTCTATGAACAAGTACAAGCTGAAATTGACAGAACATGCAAACAGGATATCCTGATAGTCATGGGTGACTGGAACGAAAAGGTTGGCAACAAAGAAGAAGGCAAAGTAGTTGGAAAATATGGACTTGGCAACAGAAATGAAGCTGGAGAAAGACTGATAGAATTCTGCAAGACCAACGATCTATTCATCTCAAACACCTTCTTCCATCAACACAAGCGGCGACTGTACACATGGACTTCACCCAATGGACTGTATAAAAATCAAATTGACTACATCTGTGGAAGTCAATGATGGAAAAGTTCTATAACATCAACAAAGACAAAACCTGGAGCTGACTGTGGTACAGATCATCGACTACTAGTATGCAAACTCAAGCTAAAGTTGAAAAAGAGCAAACCACTCATGAATGCAGCAAAATATCACCTTGAGAATATACCACTGGAATTTAAAGACTGCTTACAAAATTGATTTGCTGCTTTATATACAAATGACAGAGCTCCAGAAGAGTTATGGAACGACATCAAGAAGGTTGTGTTGGAAGAAAGTGAAAAGTCTCTACAAAAGTTGAAGAAGCAAAAATGGCCAAAATGGATGACGGAAGAAACTCTGAAAATTGCCCAGAAACACAGAGAAGCCAAAGCCAGAGGAGAAAGAAAGACAATAACAGAACTCAACAGAGATTTCCAACGTGCAGCAAGACAGGACAACGAAAAGTACTACAACGACGCATGCAAGGAAATAGAAGCAGAAACTATTAGAGGAAGAACAAGATTCACTTTCCTAAAGCTATGAGAATTAAAGAAAAAGTTCCAGCCTCGAATTGGAATGTTACAAGATGCTCAAGGTTCTATGTTGAATGATGCTGAGAAGATCAAGAAAAGATGGAAGGAATATACAGAGTTTTTATATGATAAAGATCAAGTGGACCAACAGCCGTTTCAACCTGTACCTTATGATCGGGAACCATTGGTGATGAAAGAAGAAGTTAAAGCAGCATTGAAAGCTTTATCAAAGAACAAAGCACCAGGCATTGATAGCATAACCAAAGAAGTATTACAGCAATCTGATGCAGCTGTTACCGTACTTACAAGGCTCTGCCAAGAAATATGGAAGACAACATCATGGCCAACTGACTGGAAAAGATCTGTGTTTATACCAATACTAAAGAAAGGTGATCCAACTGACTGTGGAAATTATCGCACAATCGCTCTGATCCCACATGCCAGCAAGATTTCACTGAAGATTATTCAAAAGAGACTACAACCATACCTGGAACAAGAACTACCTGAAGTGCAAGCAGGGTTCAGGAAAGGGCAAGGAACAAGAGACATCATTGCGGATGTGAGATGGATCCTTGAAAAGACTAAAGAATACCAAAAGGATATCTATTTGTACTTTATCGACTATAGCAATGCTTTTGACTGTGTAAACCATGAGAAACTCTGGACCACATTAAGAAGCATGGGTATACCAGAACACCTGATCGTATTCTTGCACAATCTGTACATTGATCAAGAAGCAGCAGTTTGAACGGAACAAGAAGAAACAGAATGGTTTAAAATAAGCAAAGGTGTAAGACAGGGCTGCATACTTTCCCCCTATCTGTTTAATTTATATGCAGAACAAATTATCAGAGAAGCAGGATTGTATGAAGACAACAGAGGTGTGAAGATTGGTGGAAGACTGATCAACAACCTTCGCTATGCTGATGATACCACATTACTGGCTGAAAGTGAAGATGACCTGAAACATTTGCTTCTCACAATCAAAGAACATAGTCTCAAAATGGGCCTGCACCTTAATGTAAAGAAGACAAAGATCATGACAACTGGCATAATCAACAGGTTCATCGTTGAAGGAGAAGAAATTGAAATCGTGAACAACTTTAACATACTTGGATCAACTATCAATAAAGAAGCAACAAGCAGTCAAGAAATCAGACGACGCATTGCTCTAGGCAGAATGGCTATGAAAGACCTAGATAAGATTCTCAAGAGCAGAGATGTCTCTCTCCATACAAAGATTCGACTTGTTCAAGCCATGGTATTTTCAATAACATCATATGGATGTGAATGCTGGACAGTGAAAAAGATAGACAGGAAGAAAATTGATGCCTCTGAATTATGGTGCTGGCGGTGAATACTGTGTATACCATGGACTGCCTGAAGAACAAATCAGTCGGTACTAGAGGAGATCAAACCTAAGCTTTCCTTAGAAGCTCAGATGACAAGACTTCGACTTTCATACTTTGGACACATCATGCGAAGAGAGAGATCATTAGAGAAAGACATCATGCTTGGCAAGATAGAAGGTCAGCGCAAAAGAGGAAGGCCAGCAATGAGATGGATCGATACAATAAAAGCAGCTACGGGTACCAGTGTGTCAACAATGAGCCGCCTGACTCAAGACCGAACACAATTTAGGATAGCTATCCAGAGGGTCGCCATGAGTCAACTCCGACTCGACAGCACTTAACAACAACAACAGATATATCATGCAAATTCACACAACTTTGAAGGTAACAGTGACTAAGAAGAAAATGCTAAAGAATAGAATGGCTACAGAAAAAATTAGGTGGATTTGAAGCTCTCTGGTGAGGGCCCACGGTCGCAAAGCTTCGTTGCTTAACGACAGAGAGCCTGTTCCGCCCTGCTTGTTCACATAGAACATGGCTACTTGGATGCATCTGTTGTTAGGGTGGCTTGGTATAGAGGCTGCTGGAAAGGATAGCCTACAAGAAGGTTTTCCAGTGATTACCACCATTGCTGGGGCGAAATGAGACGTGTGGAGTTTCTGATTTTGTCCATTAGCCACCCGAGGCCTGTGTCCACTGAGAGGATAGGGTCCAGTGGGCTGCTCATATGAAGGTGAGCAAAGGGAACCACATGGGCGGTGGATGCCATATGCGCCAGAAGCAGAAGCATCTCACGAGCAGTTAGGAAAGTTTTCATAGCTGCTTGGGAGGCCAGCTGTGCTATACGAAGACAATGTGGCTGTGGTAGGAAAGCCTTTGACTGCCTTGTGTCTAGACGAGCCCCTATGAATTCTAGAGACAGAGGGGGTGAGATGAGATTTTGGGAGGTTTATGACCAGTCCCAAGTACCGAAGGATTTGTATAGTGCGAGAAAGAGCGAAGCTGGCTTCTAGAGCTGTTAATGCTCGGATGAGCCAGTCGTCTAAGTAGGGGAAGATGAATATTCCTAGAGTTCTCAGGAATGCTGCTACTACTGCCATGCATTTTGTGAAGACTCTTGGGGCAGAAGCCAGACCGAAGGGAAGAACCCTGTATTGGAAGTGTCTTCCCTGGAAAAGGAATCAAAGGAATTTCCTGTGATCTGCATGGATGAGAATATGCGTATATGCATCCTTTAGATCCAGAGAACATAGCCAGTCCCGTCTCTGAAGGTATGGCAGGAGTGTTCCGAGGGAGATCATCTTGAATTTTTCTTGGAACAGATACCTATTTAATTCTCTGAGGTCCAGTATAGGCCTGTGTTCCCCTGTTTTCTTTGGGATGAGAAAACAGGGGGAGTAGAACCCTGTACCCTGTTGGAATATGGGTACCTCTTCTATTGCTTCCTGAGCAAGAAGTGATGCGACCTCCTGACACAAGAGATCGGTGGCAGGGACCTGAGAATTGAACTGTCTCATGATTGTAGGAGGGGGCATACTGTGAAAGTGAAGTCTGTACCCTTCTCGTACAATGGTCAGAGTCCAGTTTTCTGATATTAGTTGTTGCCATCTTCTGGCAAAATGGCATAACCTGCCCGGGATGGTAAGGGGTTCTGGACCTTTCAGGGGCAGAATGACCAAGTTCTCTAGGGAGGAGTCAAAACCCCTGAGAGGGTTGAGTCTGCTGAGCCAGTTGAGTTCTTGGAACTTGTGGCTTCCTCTGCTGTCTGGTTTGTTGTTGCCCCTTTTGGGGAGCATGACCTGGACAGTGGCCTGGATGGGTGTAAGATGGGTAAAATCTCTTTTTCTTGTTGAAAAAGGGTTTCTTGACTGACTTTTTCTTTGCTGGATTGGCTGTAGACTTTGATAGTCTGTTCAATCTGATTGGCCTTTTCAGATTCAATCTGATTGGCCTTGTCTTGCCAATCCTTGCCAAAGAGATTTTCTCCTGTGCAAGGAATGTTTCCTAGTTTATCTTGCACCCATTGTTCTAAGTCTGATGCCTGAAGCCAGGCAATACAACTTGCACCGATGGAAATAGCAGAGGTTCTGCTAATGCATTCAAAGCAATCAAAGGTTGCACGGTTCACGAACTTAGACACATTCTGGGCATGTTTGACCAGAGCAAAGAATTCTCCCCTTTTTTCTTCAGGGAGAAGAGGGCTCATGAGCTCCATGTCTCTTGCAACCTCCTTGAGGAACATTCCCATACAGAGAATGTAGGAGCCAAACCTGGCTGATAACATGGAGGATTGGCAGCATCGACGCCCAAAGGCATTGAGTGTCCTCGATTCATGGCCTAGAGCAGGGGTCTCAAACACGCGGCCCGCGAGACAACTTTGTGCGGCCCGCGACGGAGGAAAACAAAAAACCCCCAAAACCCTGGCTTCTGCCGTTGCCGCCGTGGCAGCGGCAGAATCAATTGTCAAATTTTAAAAAAAACTGACTTCTGCTGCTCAAGCAGCAAAATCAGCTGTCCTGCGGCCCCTTCCCCTGTGCCCGGAGATCCGAGTCTGCTCTATCAGCGGCGTGCTTTTCAAGCCGCGAGGAGAGTATTCCCCTCTCGCGCGGTTTCAAGCCGCGCGAGAGGGGAATACTCTCCTCGCGGCTTGAAAAGCACGCCGCTGATAGAGCAGACTCGGATCTCCGGGCACAGGGGAAGGGGCCGCAGGACAGCTGATTTTGCTGCTTGAGCAGCAGAAGCCAGGTTTTTTTTAAATTTACCAGGGGGGGGGGGTGTAGGACTGGAAATGGGCTATTGGCAGGGGGGGTGGTATGGCAGGAAAAGGGCTATTTGCAGGGGGGGGCAACGTGAAAAGGGGCTAAGGGCAGGGGGGGGTATGACTGGAAATGGGCTATTGGCAGGGGGGGTTATGACTGGAGATGGGCTATTGGCAGGGGGGGTTATGACTGGAGATGGGCTATTGGCAGGGGGGGTGGTTATGACTGGAGATGGGCTATTGGCAGGGGGGTTATGACTGGTAATGGGCTATGGTGGGGGCTAGGACTGGAAATGGGCAGGTGGGGGTTAGGAAGGACTGGAGGTGGGCTGATGGGGACTGGTAATGAGCTATGGAAGGGCTGACTGAAATAGGGTAATGGGGGTTAGGGCTGGAAGTGGGCTATTGGCAGGGGGGTTATGACTGGTAATGGGCTATGGGGGGGGTAAGACTGAAAATGGGGTGATGGGGGTAAAACTGGAAGTGCGCTATGGGGAGGTTAGGACTGGTAATGGGCTATGGGGGGTCTAGGACTGGTAATGGGCTGGGGGGGGGGTTGCTAGGACTGGAAATGGGCTGAGTGGAAGGGGGGCTTGAACTGCAAATGGCTGATGGGGAGGGGGGCTTGGAATGGAAATGGGCTGTGAGGGGAGGGAGCTAGGATTGGAAATGGGCTGATGGGGGGCTAGGATTGGAAATGGGCTGATGGTGAGGCTAGGATAGGACTGGAAATGGACTAATGGGGGGATTAGAAGGGAGCGGATACTGGGTGGGGCTGGAACTAGAAGGGAGCTGATGTTGGGGGAGGATTAGAATGGGATGGAGCTGGGAAAGTGAAATGGAGAGGGGAAAAATATTTTGTCTGGGAGAGAAGACAAATCTACAATTGGCCAGGTATTGGGAGAGTAAGTGGGGATTGAGGATGGAGGGGTAAAATTTGAGTGGATGAAATAGGAATGAGGAAAGAGAAAAAGGAGAAAGATTAGTATGTTAAAGCAGATGTAGAGAGAGAATGGAAAAAAAACTAGGAGAGAAGAAAGGGCAAATGGACAGCAGACGATGGAGAGTTAGCAGAAGACATGAAGAAACCAGAAGAAAGTGGCTGGAACAATTGCAACTGAAAAAAATGCACAAAAGGTAGAAAAATATCTCTTTATTTTGAATTTATTAACTGGAATATGTCAGCTCTGGGAAATGTGCATCATTAATGTTTGCGCTTTGTTTAGTACAAGAGGAAATTAATTTATAGTTTTATTTCTACAGTGTTGTTGTACATTCCAAGTTTGGCTTTTGGGGTTCCCAGTTTAATTATTGTCTTCTTGTTTCTAAATCTTTTAGTCTTTCTTTATCCATACTCATTAAAGAGGCATGTTTACTAAAAGTTAGTGTATGGTAACATTATGCAAATATTTATGCAAATGAGGCCCCTTATGCAAATGAGGCCCCGCGTCTTATGCGGCCCCCGGGTTACTTTACAAGTCCTCATTTGGCCCTCAAAGCAATTTGAGTTTGAGACCCCTGGCCTAGAGGATTGGAAGAATGCATTTTAGCACTCTTAATCCTACGCATCGCCGATTCCACTACCATTGAATGGTGTGTCTTTTGAAAACCAGGACAGCCTGGAACTTGGTACATGGTATCGAGTTGTCGAAAGTGTGGAGACACCGTTAAATGAGCTTCCCACTTTCTTAGCATAAGATCATGCAAGATTCTGTGAATGGGAAGGGTAGCTGTCTCCTTAGGAGCCGTAGGATATTGAAGAATTTCTAATTCTTCTGCTCTGGGTTCCTTCTCCAGAGTTAGCGTGATTGAAAGACCTCAAGCTAAATCACGTATGAAATCCTTGAAGGACATGTCTTCTGGAGGAGACATTCTGCGTTGAGGAGAAGGAGATGGATCCTCCGGCAGGATTGCTCTGGTACCGGCAGAGATATCGGAATTGGAGGATTCAAAGTATCTCTGCACTGGGTGTTCCTGCAACGCATGGTGCCGGTACCGCTCGAAGTCGGTGTCGGGGTGTCTCGGTACCGGCCCTCCGATACCTGAGATAGACTCAAGACTCAGCATGGGGGAAGCATGCCAGCCGAGGCAGGTATGCTCGGTACTGGTGTCGGTACCGATACCTGTGGAACCATCTGTAGTGGTCTTAGCGGGACCGAAGCTGCTAAGAGGGCCACTAGACTGCGTTCGATAGTGAGGATTCTCTAATCCATCACTCCTGCCGATGCCTGGATGTCGGTACCGGTGGAAGTGGGTACAACCCCAGAACATGGCACCAGTAGTTCTGCCGAGGTGGAAGCTTCTGGAACCCCATTAATGCTTTGGAGACCGAGGCCTCCCGCCGGGGCTGTTTTGCCAATGAACTTTCCTCAAGGGCAACGCCAGTGGCATCTTGATACTTGAAAGGAGTTCTACCCTTTGAGTACTGGCTAGTCTTAGAAGACTTAGGTTTAGTTACCCGAGATCCATGGGAGGAAGATGAAGCCCTGGAAGACGACTATGCAACTGACATCGTATCTACAGCAAACAGGGTACCGAGTTTTGCAGCTCTATTCTGCAGGCCCCTCTTAGTCATCTTTCTGCAGGAGAGACACTCCAATGGACAATGGTCAGGACCTAAACACTTGAGACACCAGTCATGGGTGTTGGTGATGCATATGGTACCACCACACTTGGAACATTTCTTGAAACCAGTAGCTGGTTTCTCCATGTTTGAAGAAAGGTGTGCCTAGCACCGAGAGGAGAAAGGCCCCTGAAAGAAAAATCTTTTAGAAAGCTAGGGGTTTTTTTGTTTTTTTTAAAAGAAGAAAAGAGAATCAGCGGTACCGGTAGGGGTCGAATGAAGGCAGACGCGACCACAAAAAACAAAAAGAAGAAGAAATTTTCTGCGGTGACAGGGTATGTGCCCTGTCGGCTCCATGGAAAACGAAGAACTGAGGAGGGAGAGTTGGAAAGGTGGGAAGGCAACATGCAGGCGCTGTGGGATGCTCCTAAAAGCTTTCCTATTGGATGCTGGGGAGCATTCTCACACAGGCTCCATCGGTACCGATGATACCCATATATGAAGACTACATTCCTGTTTGTTCCTGGAGATTATTCCATACATCTACCACTCTTTCCATAAAGAAGTATTTCCGTATATTGCTTCCGAGTCTATCCCCTTTCATCCTCATCCTATGTATCCACATAGCAGAGCTTGCTTTCAATCGAAAGAGGCTCTTCGATTGAAAGCAATTGTGCATTTATGCCACGGACATATTTAAACGTCTCTATCATATCTACTCTATCCCACCTTTCCTCTAATGTATGCATATTAAGATCTTTAAGTCTGTTCTCATAGGCCTTATAACAAAGACCACAAACCATTTTAGAAGCCACCCTCTGCACCATCTCCATCCAGTTTATGTCCTTTTGAAGGCATGGTCTCCAGAACTGCACACAAGACTCCAAATGAGGCTGCACCAGAGACTTATACAGAGGCACTATCACCTCTTTTTTTTTTACTGCTGGCCATTCCTGTTCCTAAACACCCAAGCATTCTTCTGGCTTTCGCCATCATCTTTTCTACCTGCTTAGCCACTTTAAGATCCTCAGGAACAATCACATCCAGGTCCTGCTCTTCTTTCATGGTCAGAAGTACTTTGGCCCTAAACTGCACCACTCTCTTGGATTTTTGCAGCCCAAATGCATGACTTTGGATTTTTTAGCATTACATCTCAGCTGCCAAATTCTTGACCATTCTTCAAGCTTAGCTAGATCCCTCTTCATGTTATCTACTCCTTCCTGGGTGTCTATAGCAAATTTTGGTATCATCCGCAAAGAGGCAAACCTTACCAGACAGCCCTTCAGTAACATTACTAAGAAACATGTTAAAAAGAATCGATCCAAGGACAGATCCCTGTGGCACACCACTGGTAACCTCTTTCTCATCAGAGTGAGCTTCATTTACCTGTACCCTTTGTTGCCTCCCACTCAACCAATTTCTAACCCAGTCAGTCACATTAGGGGCCAACCCTAGGGTGCTCAGTTTGTTTATAAGTTGCTTGTATGGAACAGTGTCTAAGGCTTTACTGAAATCTAAGTACACCACATCTAGGGCTCTCCCTCGGTCCAATTCCCTGGTCACCCAGTCAAAGAAATCAATCAGATATGTCTGACAAGACCTGCCTCTGGTAAACCCATGCCATCTCGGATCCTGCAAGCCACTGGACTTCAGAAACCTCACTATTCTCTCTTTTAGCAGCATTTCCAATAATTTACTGACCACAGAGTTTAGATTAACCAGCCTGTAGTTTTCAACTTCATCCTTACTTCTGCTTTTCTGTAAATGGACCTTTCTCCAGTCCTCTGGGACCACTACCGACTCCAAAGAAAAGGTCAGTCAGTGGAGTCACTAGAATGTCCCAAAGTTCCTTCAATATTCTCAGATGTATCCCATCTGGTCCTATTCCTTTGTCTATTTTTAATTTAGCTAGTTCCTCACAGTCTTCTGAAAATTGTTCAATATCCCTGTCACTTCTGTTCCTATTTGTCGGTTTTTCTAAGGTCCTGTTCTTGGCCCTTTATCTGTGAACACAGAACATAATTATTTGTTAAGTAATTCTGCTTTATCCTCATTATCTTCTAAATATTCCTCCCCTTCACCCTTGAGTCTGACAATACCACTTTTGCCCTTCCTCCTCTCACTATCATGTCTGAAAAATGTCATCCCCCCATTTTATTGCATTGGCTATTTCTTCTTCTTTTTGTATCTTTGTTTTCCTGACTACTTTACTAGCTTCTCTAAGATTTTTCAAATATACATGCTTGATTTCCTCTCTGTGATCTCTTGTATTTTATGAAGGCCACCCTCTTTTTTTCTTCACCTTAACTTTTTTTGAACACCATAGTGACCTCCTTTTCCTTTTACATTTATTTACTTAATAAAAAGGTGTGTTGCCCTTAAAATATCCACTTTCAGTTTTGCCCATTGCTTTTCTACATCCCCCAGCTGTTCCCATTCCACTAATGACTCCTTGAGATATTGTCTCATCTTGGCAAAGTTAGTTTTTCTAAAGTCTAAGACCCTTGCTTCTGAATGGATTTTATTGGTCCTAGTCCTAATACTGAACCACACCACCTGGTGATCACTGGATGTGAGATGATCTCCCACTATGATATCAGAAACACTTTCCCCATTTGTAAGCACCAAGTCCAGTATGGTCTTTCACGTATGGGTTATGTCACCAGTTGCCAGAATACTTCTCCATGTAGAGAAACTAGTATTTCTTTACTTCTAGGTGACACCACAGTAGGGATGTGCCAATTAACAACCGGCATATTGAAATCACCTATTAGTGGCACTTCTTTCATGGCAATACTGTGTAGCTCTTCTATTAAATCCCCATCCACTTCTTCTCCCTGCGACAGAGATCTGTATATCACACCAATGTATATGGATTTCCCTTTCCCTCTAATTTAATCCACAGTGCCTCCTCACTCCCTTTTAAGCCCTGTAATTCTATAGCTTTACTATTATTATTATTTTTTTTTTTTTTACATATAGTGCCACTCCTCCTCTACGTCTTCCTACTTTGTCATTCCTGAATAAAGTATAGCCTGGTATAAGTACATCCCAGTCATTGTTGTCCACGAACCATGTCTCTGTAACCACCACTAAATCCAAGTCAGCCTCTTCTATTAAAGCCTCAATATTTGGGATCTTATTTCGCATGCTACAGGCATTTATATACACCACTTTCCAGATGTTGCCCCTTTTACCCATTTCTAGAGTTATTTAATGCTTCACTTACCTGGGGGCTTTCTTCACCCATCCCCAACAAATCTAGTTTAAAGCCCTCTTCAGTAGGTTAGCCAGTCTGCTGCGGAAGACATTTTGACCTTCCATGGATGCCATCTCTGCTCTGCAGCCCTTGGATCATCATCCCATGGTCCAGGAAACCAAAACCCTCTCGATGACACCATTCAAGCAGCCATGCATTCTTTAGGATGCAAGCTTCTCTGCCTCGACCTTCACCCTCCACAGGGAGGACTGAAGAGAAAGCATAGTTACTCACCTGTAATAGGTGATCTCCAGGAACAGCAGGAATCAGTCTTCACAGATGGGTGATGTTGGCATTGGCGGAGCCCTGCGCAGGAACACTCCCCAGGGTCCAATAGGAACGTTCTTGGGAGTGTTGCTCCACGCATGCATGTCTGCCTTCCCACCTTCCCTCCTGGTCTCCTCAGTCAGGTGAATAGCAGAGAAAATTGAAAAAAAGTAAAAAGGGGCAACTTGAAGGGCATCTGGGCAGGTTGCGAACCGATTCCTGCTGTTCCCAGAGATCATCTGCTACAGGTGAGTAACTATGCTATCTCTAGGAACAAGCAGAAAGTCAGTATTCACATATGGGTCCTCCCTAGCCCATGACAACTGTGCGAGGGTGAAAAGGGTCCTGGCGTAGTCGAAGGTTGCAGCAGAGATCCGACAGACTCAGCCCATTTGGAGCATTCCTCACGAGGTAGTCAGATGGGCAGTAGGCAAGTTACCTAGATTTGAAAAAGGTTATGGAGAACAGATTGTCTGAATTGAGCATCACTTCTGGAGTCCTTGTCCAGGCAATAGTGAGCTGCAAAGGTATGCAGCGAAGACCATGTGGCTACTTGGCAGATTTCCACAATGGATAAGGAACGGAGGTTGGCCACAGTAGTAGCCATGGCTCACTGTGGGCTGCGAAGTGCTCTTGTAAGGACAGGCCAGCCTGCGAATAAGCAAATGATATGTAGTCTGCAATCCAGTTAGAGAGAGTCCTCTTGATAACTGATAAGCCAAATTACTTTTTGGTAAAAGGAGAGAAAAAGCTGAGAGGATTTACAATGACCTTTTGGACGGTCGAGGTAGTAAGCTCTCTTGCAATCAAGAGTGTGGCGCTGCCCCTAAACCCTGGAGCTGTGAGGCCTAGGAAAGAAAGTTGGCAGCAAGATTGACGGGTTGAGATGGAAGGAAGTGACATCCTTCGGTAAGAACTTGGGATGTGTCCTGAGGACAACTTTATTATGGTGGAATCTGGTATATGGAGCATAATCCACCAACACCTTAAGTTCACTAACTCTGTGAGCTGAAGTCAAAGCTACCAGAAAAAGGAATTTCCATGTAAGGAATTTTAAAGGAGCCAAGGTCAAAGGCTCAAAGGGGCTCTGCATGAGCTGTGCAAGAACTACATTTAAGTCCCATGCTGTAGCCGGTGGGTGTAATGTCAGCTAGGACAAGAACAGACCTCTCATGAATCTTGATACTACTGGGTGCACCAAGACAGGATGATTGTCTAAGGCCTGGTGAGAAGCGGCTATAGCGCATAAATGAACTCGTAAAGAGTTGGTTTTAAATCCAAATGAGGACAGTGGGAGCAGGTATTGGAGGAGATCTGGAATTGGACATGTGAAGAGGTCTAAAGTTCACTATGTGCACCATATTCAGAATCTAAGCAACTTGAAAGCATAAGACCATCTGATCAAATCTTTCCTGGAAGAGAGAAGAATGTGCAAAACATCTTCTTGAAGTCCTAAATGTGAGAGGATGAAGCACTCAGCAGTCAAGCCATCAGAGTGTGTTGAGGCTGGGATGCATGAGAGTCCCTTGCTCCTGGAAAAGGAGAGGTGGTGCAGAGCCTAGGCAAAGGGGAGAAGCCTGGGCTAGTTGAAGATGAGGAAACCACGATTGCCTAGGCCAGTAAGGTGCAATGAGAATCATTGTCCCCTGGTCGGCCCAGAGTTTGAACAATATCTTTGCAACAAGGGGAAATGGGGGAAAGGCACAGAGTAGACTCCCTCCCCAGTGTAAGAGAAAGGCATCCAAGATCTCTCTGAGCGAGGACAGAATTCTCAAGCAAAATAGAGGTAGCTGAGCATTGCAAGGAGAAGCAAAGAGATTGAGTAGTGGTGTTCCCCACAGGTGAAACAAGTGATGTGCTACTTGAGGTTTCAACCGCCACTCGTGCGGTTGTAGAATGTGACTTAGCCTGTCTGTTGACTGATTTTCCATTCCTGGGAGGAATACTGCATGAAGGTGGATTCTCCGAGAGACTGCCCAGTTCTAGAGGCGTATTGCCTCTGTGCATAAACGCAAGAGTCTGTACCTCCCTGTTTGTTGATTTAGAATATGGCCCATCTGATTGTCCGTCTGGATGAGTTCTGATTGGCCTGTCAGGTGGTGAGAGAACACGCGAATGGAGCTGAAGATTGCTCTGAGTTCTAGGAGATTGATGTGAAGGGAGTTCTCCTGAAGACCACTGACCCTGGGTGGTGAGACCGTTGAGGTGAGTCCCCCAACCTTGCTTTGATGCATCGGTTGTCAGGCTAGACGGTGGCACAGACTTTTGAAAAGGTAACCCTATGACCAGGTTCTGTGGATTGGTCCACCATTGAAGAGATGTTATCATCTGAAGAGAAACTGTGATGAGGTCGGACAGTTGACCTGTGGATTGTGTCCACTGCTGTGACAGGTTCCACTGTCTTACCGACATGCTGAGTTGGGCATGTGGTACCACATCTACCGTGGATGCCATGTGGCCTAGTAAGAGAAGGCAGGTCCTGATTGGTGTTGAAACTGAGTGGCCAGGGAAACTAACTGGACTTGTCTGTCCTCCGGGAGGAAAACTCAGGCTTGAATGGTGTCCACTCGAGCTCCTATGAACTCCAGGTTCTGGGTTGCAACCAGATGTGACTTTGGATAATTTATGAGAAACCCAAAGTCTTGCAGAACGTGGATGGTTTGTTGAAGGTGATAGTGACTTTTTGGAAAGTATCTGCCTTTATCAGCCAGTCATCTAAGTAAGGGAACAGAAAGATGCCCAATGTCTAGAGGCAGGCTGCCACAATAGCCAGACACTTTGTGAAGGCCTGTGGAGCTGAGGCTAAGCTGAAAGGCAGGACCTGGTACTGATATCTGAAAAGTGAATCTGAGGAACTTTCTGTAACTTGGGTGGATTAGGATGTGTGTATATGCATCCTTTAGATCCAAAGAGCATAGCCAATCATTTGGTTGGAGGTAAGGAAGAAGTGTATCTAGAGAAATTATTTTGAACTTTTCTTTGACAAGAAATTTGTTCAGATTTCAGAGATCTAAGATAGGTCTTAGGTCTCCTGTCTTCTTCAGGATAAGGAAGTATCAGGAGTAGAACCCTAGGCCTGGTTGAGATGGAGGGACTTTCTCTATTGCTCCCTGTGTGAGAATGGACCTCCTGTTGCAGTAAGGATGTGTGTTGGGGATCCACAAAGGGTCGGGCTACAGAGTAAATGGGTGGGAGCTCCTTGAAGTGGAGCTTTAGGCCACTGCTGAATAGGTTTATGATCCAGGGTTCTGAGATGATGAAGCCCCATCAATGTGCAAAATGGACCAATCTCCCTGGGATTAGAGAAGGGGATTCTATGGGACAACTGGCTATGCTCGCTTGAAAAAAGTCAAAAATTCTGAGTGGGCTGAGGTGCAGGGTTAGGTAGTGGTTTAGCCACCTTAGCTTTGCGAAGTTGCTTAGTACCCTACTGTCTCTGCTGTTGTTGAGGAGCAGAATAGGTTGGGTAGATATGGTACAGCCTCTTTTTCTTAGGGTAAAATGGTTTCTTGGCAGTAGGTTTCTTCTTAGAAGACTGCTGTTTTTTTTTTGAGAGCCTCTTCATCGTGAGGTCGTCAGTTTCTATCTCTCCACCTCTGGACAAAGAGGTTGTCTCCATTAAGAGAATACTGATCAATTTATCCTGGATCCACTGTTCCAGGTCAGATGCTTGAAGCCAGGTTGTCCGCCTAGCACCAATGCAGGCCATGACTACCATGCTGTTGGTCTCAAAAGCATCAAATGCTGCCCTTGTCAGGAATTTTGAAGTGCTTTGGACATGAGATACTGGCAAATGATGAGGTGCTTGTTTGTCAGAAGGTAGCAGTACTGTGAACTCAGCCAGGTCTCTAGCCACATCCTTAAAGAACATGCCCATGCATAGCATGTATGAGTCAACCTGGGAGGCAAGCACTGTTGCTTGAAAAGCTTTCCTAGCAAAGGCATCGAAGGTTCTTGCTTCTCTGCCTAGAGGTATCAAGGAGTGGTTCTTCTGGCTTTTAATCTTTCACATGGCTGACTCAACTATCATAGAGTGGTGTGGAAGTTGTGGCTTTTGAAAACCTGGAGAGGGTGGCACCCTATAAAGGATATCCAGACGTGTACTGACCGCTGATATCAACATGGGAGCCTCCATCTGAGTCATTAAGTTATTTAGGATATTGTGCACCGGGAGGGTTGCAGTCTCCTTTGGTGCCGAGGGATACTGAAGAATATCCACTTCTTTGGCCCTTGGTTCCATCTCGGTAGCTATTGATACCTGTAGAGCAACCACCATATCTTTTATAAAGTCCTGGAAGGACATATCTTTGGCAGTGATCGATGTCTCTCATAGGGAGGTGATGGATCCAACAGTATATCCCGATGCGGATCGGTATCAGTAGACTCTGGTTCAGATATCATAGTTACTCACCTGTAACAGGTGTTCTCCGGGGACAGCAGAATCAGTCCTCACAAATGGGTGATGTCGGTGCTGATGGAGCCCTCACGGAAGCATCTCCCCAGCTTTCAAAGACAGACTTTGGGAGATGCCACCATGCATGCGTGGTGCCCTTCCTGCCCAAGGGTGCCATCTTGCTTAGTCAGATGACATAGCTAAAAGATGGCAAAAGGAAAAGGTAAAGAAGCAACTCCAAGGGGAGAAGGGAGGGTTGTGAGGACTGATTCCTGCTGTCCCCGGAGAACACCTATTATAGGTAACTACGCTTTCTCCGGGAACACGCAGGAAGTCAGTCCTCACATATGGGACTCCTTAACTACAGGCTACCTAAAGCCCATAAGGAAAAAAACACAGTCGCCACAAGGGGAGCCGTGAGCAGCAGCAGCAATTGAGTCCGCAGAAACAGACTGCAGTAGGACTCGTGTGTCCGATGGAATCAACGCTCTGATAGCCTGAACACTGAAGGGTAGGAGTTGCCTAGAACCCAAAGAGAATACGGAGCATGGCCTGGCCGAAAGTGCTGTCCCATTGGGACTCACTCTCCAGGCAGTAGTGAGCTGTGAAGGTATGGACTGAAGACCAGGTGGTGGCCCGGCAAATGTCCAACATCGGAACGGAGCGCAGGTTTGCCACAGAGGCCACCATGGTCCTGAAACTGTGTGCCATGACCCTATCCAGTGTGAGCCCAGCTTGCTCATAGGCAAAGGCGATGCAATCCGCCACCCAGGTGGATAGTGTTCGCTTGGTTACCGCTTCCCCTAGCTGATTAGGGTCATAGGAAACAAAAAGCTAAGAAGCTCTGTGGTGGTCCTGAGTACATTGAATCTAAAAGGACAGAGCCCTCTTACTGTCCGAGGTATGAAGGACAGTCTCCGCCCTGCTGGAGTGAGGCCTTGGGAAGGAGGTGGGTAGCACCACCTCCTGGATGAGGTGAATGAAAGATAACACCTTTGGAAGGAATTTGGGGTACATGGGTAGCACGACCCTGTTGTTGTAGAATCTGGTATATGGTGCCTCTGTCACTAGGGTTTGGAGCTCACTGACCTTACGAGCAGAGGTGAGTGCCACCAGGAACATGACCTTTCACAAGAGGAACCTCAGGTGACATGTAGCCAGGGGCTCAAATAACGGGCAGGTGAGCTGCGGCAATACTACATTGAGGTCCCACTCTGTCGCCGGAGGGCAGATGGGGGTTTTTGACAGCAGGAGTCTTTTCAGGAAGCAGGTCACCAGAGGCTGGACAAAAAGGGACTTGCCCTCAACCGGGTGGTGGTGCACCGCTAGAGCTCTGAGGTGTACCCTGACGGAGTTCAATTTGAGCCTGGATTGTGAGAGATGAAGAAGGTACTACAGTACCATCTGCACCCTGGCAGGAGAACGGGTTTATCCGTTGCTCCGCGCACACCGAGAACCTGTGCCATTTGAAAGCATAGGCCCTCCTGATGGAGGTCTTGTGGGAGGCCAGCAGGATCTCTTCCACTTCTCCCGAGAGGTTGAAAGGGGCTAAGGTTACCTTTTCAGCAGCCTCGCCATCAGTGATAGGGACCCCAGGATGGGGTGCAGGAGAGAACCCTCCTAAGACAAGAGCCCTGGGGAACTTTCCAGAGAGATTGGAGCCTCCACTGACAACCAGAGGAGCAGCGGGAACCACGGCTGTCTGGGCCACCGTGGAGGCATCAGGATCAGTGATGCTTTGTCGCGAAGAGCCTTGATAAGACTCTTGGCAATTAATGGTGTGTGTGGGAAGGCATACATGAGGCCTTCTGACCATGGAATGAGAAACACATCTGCTGCCATCCAGGACGGGTGGGGCTGATGGAAGCAGAAGCGGGGCAACTAGTAGTTGTCTAGGCTGGTGAAAAGATCCACCCATGGGGTCCCCCAGAGTCGGAAGAGCCGGGTGGCTACTCTGGGGTCCTGCTGCCACTCATGAGGTTGGAGGACCTTGCTCAGTTTGTCCTCCAGGGTGTTGTCCTTGCAGGTATATAGCCCGTAGAAGTATTCCTTGAAGAATTCCGTAGGAGCAGAGTGTTATCGCTTCACGGCAGAGGATGTGAGACCTCGTGCCCCCCTGCTTGTTCACATAGAACATTACCACTTGATTGTCCATTTGGATCAGCACCGACTAGTGCCTCAGGCGGTGACAAAATGCTTGGAAGGCTAGATATATTGCCTGAAGCTCCAAGAGGTTGCTCTGCTGGTTGCTCTTGGCTTGAGACCAGCTGTCCTGGGTGCAGTAGGCTCCCCAGTAGGGAGGCGTCTCTTCTGAGGACCCTTTGGGGACTTGGAGTTTGGAAGGGCATCATGTTTGAAGGTGTTGCGGATTTTGCCAAGTTAGAGATTCCGCCAACTGGGGGTCACCGAGACTCTGTCTTGGAGTTGGCCTGTGGCCACTGGTCTCAAAGGCACTACTGAGCGACCCTCATGTGCAGACAGGCATCTGGGTGACATGGACCTTGGAGGCCATGTGCCTGAGAGGCGCAGCAACAGCCGAGCCGACACCAAGGGACGGTGTTGCATATCTGCTGCTAGTGTCCTGAGCCGGTCAGCCCAGCCCAGAGGGAGGAAGGCCTTTGCCTGAACAGTGTCCAGCTTTGCCCCTATGAACTCCAGACATTGTGTCAGGAGGAGATGGGACTTGGGGTGGTTTATCACAAACCCCAGATGTTTTAGGACATGGACGGTGTGTGCCATTACTTGCTGCACCTCTGTGGCGTGCCTCCTTTGATAAGCCAGTCGTTTAGGTAGGGGAAGATGAATACTCCCTGGATGCGGAGGTAGGCGGCCACTACTGCCAAACATTTGGTGAAGATCTTGGGGGTGGACACCAGGCCGAAGGGTAGTACCCTGTACTGATAGTGGCCTCCCCCAACCTTGAAGCAGAGGTACTGCCTGTGGCTGGGGTGAATGAGGTTGTGGGTATAAGCATAGCCAATCTCCCTGCTGGAAGGCAGCAATGTTCCAAGAGACAGCATCTTGAACTTCTCCCTCACCAGGAACTTGTTCAGGTTCCGCAGGTCCAGGATAGGCCTTAGGTCACCTGTCCTTTTTGGCATGAGGAAATATCTGGAGTAGAACCCTTTTCCCCTGAGATGTTGGGGTACTGGTTCCACCATCTTGTCCTCGAGAAGGCCTGCGAGTTCCTGCCGTAGAAGGTCTTGGTCAAGGGGAGACCTGGGGGGCTCTCCTGGAAAGAAAGGGGGAGGTGTCTGTGCCAGGTGGAGGACATGATTTTTGCACACCGATCACACTTCTTAAAGCCACTGGTAGCCATGGGGGAAAAAAGTACCTCAGCAAGGTCAAAGACCCACAGTGCTGCCAGTTGAAAAAACGTCACGAAGGTGCTAAGAGGAAAAAATTATCTATGAAAAAAAGGTACGAAGGTGCTAAGAGGAAAAGATAATCGAGACTCGATGCCGAAGCAGCGGGCTTGGGTGGCGGGAAGAGTACTGGTGGGCAAATGGAGAAGAATATGAAACCCAGGCACAAAGAAATCAACTTTATCTGGGTGAAAGCAGACAGACGTCTGGAGGGCTCTGCGGAAAAAAGGAGACTGAGCAAGATGGCACCCTTGGGTGGGGTGGGTACAATGCACGCGTGGTGGCATCTCCTACAGGCTTTCTTTGAAAGCTGGGGAGATGCTTCCGTGAGGGCTCCATCGGCACCAACGTCATCCATATGTGAGGACTGACTTCCTGCTTGTTCCTGGAGAAATCTTGGAATCAAAATCAGATGCCAGTACGAAGCTGAAGTAATCCCTGTCTGGGCCTCGATACCTTCGATGGTCGGAAGAATAGGATCCTTCGATGTAGATGGTACTGAGCCAGGCGGTATCGAGGACTGTGGCGCCGGCTGCTCCGTTGAGCAATGTTTGGCAGGCGGAGACTACATAACAGTAGCTCCGGATGGTGTTGCATCGGTAACACTCATCGGTGTTGGAGATATCTATCACTGCTGTGGAGCAGTCGAGGACATCAGCGCCACTGAAGCTAAAACTGCTGCGATGCTATGCTCAATGGTGATGACCCAGTCATCCAGCGATGGTACTGGGGAAGAAGTGCCTCCAGATGCTGTGGCCTGAGCTACAACTCCCGATGCTGGTAAAGGGGGGATCTACCGAGGACTGAAGCCTCCCACCGGGGTTGTTTAGCTGGGCGGTCCACATTGGAATGCAATCGGTGCCGATGCCGGTGCTCAGTGTTGATACTAACGCTGACCTTGATGTCGATGAATGGGAGCGCCTTGATGCCGAGGCCAATGTCTCTTGACACGGTGAAACAGGGACAAGGGTCCAACGGCTCTGCAGATAAAAAGACAACGGAGGAAAGATAGGCACCCATGTGTGGAGCAACGCTCTCAAAAGCATTTCTATTGGATGCTGTAGAGTGTTCCCACACTGGATTCCGTCTATGCCGACGTCACCCATATGTGAAGCCCGACTTCCTGCTTGTTCCTGGAAATCACCATCTGCGCACCTCTCTACTTCACCTTCTGACCCAGAGCTATGAAGTCACTTTTGATTTGCTCAGAGAGATACCTAGCAATATCATTTGTGCCAACATGGATGAGCAACATCGGATAATAGTCAGTAGGGCTTGATGAGTCTTGGCAAACTCTCCATAACACGGATTTTGGCACCTGGCAGACAGCACACCTCTCTGGACATCGTCTGGTTGGCAGATGGACATCTTGGTACCCCTCAGAAGAGAGTCGCCAACCACCACTATCCTTTGCTTTCTTGTGGTCACTGATTTTGCAATGTTGCAGTGCTTGAACTCTGGTTCTTCCATTTCCTGGGATGTTTTCACCTCCTCTTGGCACCCCTCAGAAGAGAGTCGCCAACCACCACTATCCTTTGCTTTCTTGTGGTCACTGATTTTGCAATGTTGCGGTGCTTGAACTCTGGTTCTTCCATTTCCTGGGATGTTTTCACCTCCTCTTGGTACCCCTCAGAAGAGAGTCGCCAACCACCACTATCCTTTGCTTTCTTGTGGTCACTGATTTTGCAATGTTGCGGTGCTTGAACTCTGGTTCTTCCATTTCCTGGGATGTTTTCACCTCCTCCACTTCCAGGGCTGCGTATTGGTTCTTCAATTCAAGGTTTGGTGGAGTTGGATTGTTGATGCTGCAGGCTTTGGTGACTTGTGTCCAACTCTTTTCAGTTGTCTCGTGCTCAAAAATGTCCCCATTCAATGCTGATGGAGTCGAGGTCTTCTTCGATTCCATGTGGAGACTGACCAATGGCCGATGCTTCAGGGCACTGCAGGCCCTCACCTTTGATTGAGCCTTGGAACCTCTCGATGTTGATGCACCTTCGGTGGATCCAAGGGGAGCCATGGAGACCAATGCCGGTGCCAAAGGTACTGAATCAGACCTCTGACCAAAGGGAATTCTCTCTGCTTCTTTCCACCCTTCAGCCTCATCTTGTAATCTGCAAACACTAATTTAAGAATAGGACTGGTGATCGGGACCCAGATATGGAGGCACCAATTGTCGGTGACCAAGATGGTCCTGGCACATTTGGGGCATTTCTTGAAGCTGCTGGCCAGTTTCTGGGACATATCTGGGAATATGGCCGTGGCAAAATCAAACTGCTCGACTGTGACCAGAGGACCAGCCGGGCCGCAGAAAAAAATGACGAGAAATTAAAGATTACCGAAAAAAGTGGCGGAACTGAGGCAGAATGGTTACTGACAGACCAGACGCTACCAACGACAGGCAGAAAAGTTAAATATAAGCACAAAAAGACCCTCTGAAAAAATGAAACATTTACCAGCAGATGACCAATTCACATCTGTGGGTCTCTGTGGAAAACGAAAACTGGAGAAGATGGCGCCATGGTAGGCAGGAAGACAGACGTGCAGGCATGGTGAGCCTCCCAAAAGCTTCCAATAGAAGCTGGGGAGTGTTCCCGTGTGTGGCTCCGTTGGAATCATCATCTATGCATAAGGACTTCATTCCTGCTTGTCCACGGAGAAAGTTCTTTACAAAGACTAAAGCCAACAGCCCTAAATGGTCATATCTGCTGTATAATTGGTGCTTAAACGGATATGCACAGTAAGAGATAGTGGTCAGATAGCCTGATGAATTTTGATAATTTATTATGTCATATTGACTCTTGGCAAAAAGCATATCACCTTGGACAGAATGGTTTGGTAGATGTCCCTCTGTTCAGTGGAGAAGAGAGATGCTAAATCACCATTCATGACCCCTCCTCTTTGTTTTGGCCTCTACACTTTGCTTCTTCTGTATACCTCTTCCTCCTGTGATTCTAGGACTGTGTAGCAGTTCTGCAACTTAATTTATGAGGGTTCAAAGATACTACCACAAGTGGCTATATTTGATTTTTTGTGTTGAGATACAGTATCTTCCTTCTCTGCTGTCATTATTGATACTGAGGTCTCTATGCAGAATTTATCAATAAAAAAATTAATCTTGGGAGGTCACGTGATGCGTGAGTGAGGGTGGACGTCTCCCGCTCACTCCGGTGCAGCCCCGACGATTAATCTGCTCACAAACCTGCAATTTTAAGCAACAGCTTCCCCCTTGACTATTGGAAGTGCCTCCAAGCTCGAGTGCAGTCTGCAGTGCCCTTTAGAGCTGTCCTCCGATGCCATTAGCTCAGAAGACAGACCGGGAGCGGCCGGTTAGAGTGGGGCCTTCTTCCGTGGCCATGACGCAGCCTTCCTCGCCGGGTGGAGACAGTATAGTCTCGGCCCCGGCCGAGTTGGCAAAAGAAGTGGTCAAGCTGCTCGACCCTAAATTCGACCTCTTAATGAAAAAATTGGACGGCATGGAGGAATCGCTAACCGATTTTGGAAAACGGGTGGATGAGCTGGAACATCGTGTGGCGAGCGTGGAGGAGGGCGAGGGAAGCCGAGACAGAACGATTGCGGCCCAAACACAGCTGCTGCATGAGCTTCAACAAAAACTCGATGATCTGGAGAACAGATCAAGACGCAACAATCTACGCATTGTGGGCCTTGGAGAGGAGAAACCTGAACGGGAACTATTATCTTTTCTGGAACGCTGGTTACCAGAGGCCCTTGGCCTAGCAGAGCTGGCTGGTCACTTTAAAATTGAGCGGGCGCACCGGCTGGTTGCCCGTCGAGATATAGAAGATCGACCCCGCGTTGTGATATTGAGGGTCCTGAACTTCCAGCACAAGGTACAAATTCTGCAGGTGTATAGGAAACAGGGTGAGCTCCTGCTGGACAATCGGAAGATCTTACTTTTTCAAGATTATTCGGCAACGGTGGCAACAAAAAGAAGAGAATTTGGGCCGATTTGTGCAGAACTGTTTCAGCGCCGCGCCAGATTTACCCTAGCATTTCCCGCCACGCTGCGGGTTACCCATCAGGGAAAGACTCATATCTTTGACCACGTGGGTGCGGCGAAACAATTCTTAACGAAGTTGCAGGATTCGGCCTTGGATGTTTGATGTTCAGCTGGGCTTTGGTTGCTCTTCTTGGCTGCGCCCCGGGTTGGCCCAATCATGGGTACCCCGGTGAGAGGCCCTCGACATCAGAAGTGATGATCTCTATTTCCGGCTATGACCTATAATGTGGACTTTTATTATTATTTTCTGATGCCTATAATCTTTTGTTCTTTCTTTTCGCCTCTCTGCTGTGCACATCCTCTATTACCCTGCTGTTTGGGTCGGTAGTTCATTGTGTGTGAGGCAGACATGTAAGTCGCTTGAGAAGGGGGGGGGGGGGATGTTGGGGCTGCCCCGCGGCATCACCTAAGGCCCAGACCTCAGTGAAGTTAACTGAGGGCCATGGTGCGATTTAAGGGGTTTTAAGAGGGGGAGGGGGGGGATGGAGGAGGAAAGGGAACCTTAAGGAAGGGAAATTAACAATCTGCCAATATCAAAGGAGGCCCTGAGCAAGCCCTGGAGTTGTATGACCCCACTTTTCGAGCTCCTGTTGGCCGGATGCGGAGTGGAGGCTGGGCTGCTCCGCACCCATCGTAATGTTCAGTTAGGTCATTTCGCAGTACCGCCAGAGATTGCAATATGCCCCCTGACTTGAAGTTTATAACTTGGAATGTGGGGGGGGGGGGGGGTTAGTACTCCGGTGAAGCGCACTAAAATCTTGCAAGCCCTTAAGCGACGCAAGGCCCAGGTAGCGCTACTGCAGGAGACCCACTTAACCTCCACAGAACATGCTAAATTGAAGCGAGACTGGGTGGGAGAGGTTTTTTCCGCCTCCTCAGACACGAGACGGAAAGGGGTGGCCATATTAATACATAAGAGCCTATCTTGTGAAGTTTTGGGGATGGAGGGGGACCCCATGGGTAGATACCTTTTTCTGCATGCTAAAATTCAGGGAGAAGAATTCTTCATTGGCAATGTCTATGCCCCCAACACTTATGATCATGTTTTTTTCCAGAAAATCTTGACTAAGGTCTAAGGGGCCCCGAAAATATCGATAGTCCTTGCGGGGGACTTCAATTGCCCCCATGATCCATCCCTAGACAAGTCCCAACCATATATCGGGCGGGATTGGAGTACTAGAGGAGTAGGTTTCCTTTGTGATCTGGGAGACTTAGTGGATACGTGGCGAGTGCTGCACCAAGAAAGCAGAGACTACACACATCTGTCGCGAGCCCACCAAACGTGGTCGAGAATTGATTATATTCTGGTGTCGAGGCAGTGGTTTGGGAAAGTGATTAAAGTTGAAATAGAGCCTATTATTGTGTCCGACCACGCTATGGTTGGCCTGGATTGGCGTGGGGAGCGGTCGGGGAGAAGCAAATGGACCTTCCCCAGCCATCTCTGGAAGAAACAGGAATTTTGTGAGTATCTGCGGCAGCACTGGTCGGAATATGTGCACTTTAATGAGGGGACGGTTAATTCGGTGGCAGCTTTCTGGGAAGCCGGTAAGGCTGTCCTTCGGGGCCACATCATAGCTTATGTAGCAGCAGAGAATTGCAGGGTCAATGAAGATATACTTAGATTGACTCGAGACCTTCGCAAAGCTAAGCTCCAGGCACTTCGTCGGGCGAGAGGTGTCCCGCTTTATGTTGGCATTCAGAAGCAATTGAACGGCTTGTTGCAGGAGAGAGCCATCCAATCGCAACAGTATTATCGTCACCAATTTTTTCGGTATGGTGATCGGTCTGGTAAATTGCTGGCACGGCTAGTGAGAGATAAGGCGGGTCCCCGCGGGGTGACGGTAATCTGAGATGTGGAGGGCCGGCAGCATACGAGAGGAGATGAAGTGGCGTGAGTATTTCGCACCTTTTACGAAAAGCTCTATGCGCGGGAAGATGGAGATGCCGATCAGTTGGCAACCTTTTTGCAACGGGTATCCCTCCCTTTGCTTTCGGAAGAGCAGCAGACCGTCTTGAACCAGCCTATAACGGGGGGGAAATACAAAAAGCGATTCGAGCGGGAGCCTCGCACAAGGCCCCAGGTCCGGACGGGTTTACCTATGAGGCGTACAAGATGTTGGCCTCGTCGCTAGTGCCCATGCTGGCGGCGGTGTATGAAGAGGCCGTGGAGTTGGGCATCTTTCCCCGCGACATGCGTACTGCCAGTATAATTTTGATTCCAAAACTGGGGAAGGATCTAGAAGATCCGGCCTCCTATAGACCTATCTCGTTGATCAATGTTGATTTGAAGTTATTTGCCTCGGTGCTGGAGAGCCGTCTTCAATTGTTTCTTCCAACCTTGGTAGGTCGTCACCAGGCGGGCTTTGTTAAGGGGCGCGAGGCCTCTGTCAATATAGGCAAGGTGCTATTAGGTATTGAGAAGTGTATGCTGAATCGGGAGCCATTGATTCTTGCTAGTTTAGACTCGGAGAAGGCTTTCGATAGGGTATCCTGGAATTATATGTTTGCGGCCCTGCAGAAGTTTGGTTTTCGGGGTCAGTTTCTACAATGGATCCAGGCACTCTACGCTGCCCCCTTAGCGATAGTTGAAACTGGAGGGGGGAGCTCTCAACCTTTTGCATTGCATAGGGGGACGAGACAGGGGTGCCCTCTTTCCCCACTGTTGTATGTCTTACAATTGGAACCGTTATTAGTCTCTTTGACTGAGTCCTCACTGGTACAGGGTATCGAACGGCACGGTGGGGGCATCAAGGTGAGTGCTTTTGCAGATGATCTATTGCTCTGTCTTACGTATCCCTCAAAGTCTTTGCCGGAGGCCCTTCGCCTTATGGAGCGCTTTGGGGGGTTTTCTGGGCTCCGCATTAATCGGTCGAAGTCGTTGGTGCTGGATGTGGCTAACCAATCTCGTAAGTCATGGAAGGGGGACTTTCCGCTCACCTGGGCGACTGGGCCAATCCGCTACCTGGGTATTCACATCCCCGCTCATCCACGGAGTCTTTATGAGGTCAATGTTCGGCCTCTTCTGACTTTGACGATAGCGAAACTGCAAAAATGGAGAGATCTCCCGCTTTCTCTAATGGGCCGGATAGCCCTAGTGAGAATGGTAGAATGGCCGTGCTGGATCTATCTCCTGCGACAATTGCCCCTGTGGTTAACACGGAAGGACTTGATGGAGCTACATAAACAGCTGGGTCGGTTATTATGGAAGTCTAAAAGGCCACGAATAGCGTTGGTGGCGCTTATGCGTCCGGTGAATGAGGGGGGTGTGGGTTGGTCCTCTTTGAGAATTTATAATCTCTGTTATCTAGCGCGGAGGTTGAGCGACCTAGTCGCGGGTAGCGAGGAGCACCTTCCCGTACCCCTGCTTGATCAAGTCTCAGAGTCCTGGCATCGAATGTACTTGCTGCACTGTGGGGGAACAATGCTACCGCCATTTTGGAGGGAGTCGTACTATTTGCGAACGCTGCGGATGGTATGGAGAGTCTTGTGTCGGTCTCGGGGACAGCGCTGGGCGACCACGGACTGCCTGCCTTTGCTTGGCAATCGTGGTTTTGTGCCAGGTAGAGCGGGGGGAATGGCTCGGATCTGGAAGCGGGCTGGCGTTGAATATCTTGGACATATGCGAATGGAGACTTCTGATCAGTTGGAATCGTTTCAGCAATTGACTTGTCGTTATCCTCTGCAGAGTACAACATTCTATTTTTATTTGCAGGTCCGTCACTATGTAGCTAGTCTAGCCAGAGAAACAATGCCTCTGTCAAGAATCAATTGTCTCTGGTTATTGATGGACAGACTTCAGGAGAGGGCGTCTGTCGGTCAGCTCCGCGCCGAGCTAGTTCCCCCGGCCGCTCCGAAGTGTCTATCTCCTTTGGTGGATCGCTGGCGGAAGGATGGTTTGGAAGGCCTCACAGAGGAGACCATGGGGCAGGCTTTTCTGAAAGTACAGGGCTCGTGGAAGCAGTGCGGTATCGCGAACTGCAATTTAAATTACTGTGGACAGCGTATGTTTCGGAAGTGGGAGCGTGGAAGATGGGTATTGTGTCGACGGATGTGTGTGGTCTCTGTAAGAGGGAGGTAGGCACATTGTTGCACAGATTTTGATCCTGCCCCATCATTCAAATGTTTTGGGAGGGTATTGGGACGAAATTGAGCCAGTGGACGCAAGTGCAGATATCACTTCACCCACTATGGTGTTTGTTTCATTTGGCTTATCCTGGGATCTGGGGAACAACAGCCCAGCGGCAGATTCATGAAAAGAGTTTCTTAGTGGCCAAGCAATGTATTTTGCGACACTGGCTTTCTGAGACAGGACCAGTGTCGGTGGAATGGGAACACCAATTGCATGATTTAATGCAGATGGAACGTAGATCAGCTCGTCTTCTCGGGCGAAAACCCTGGGAACGCTTTCAAAATATATGGGAACCTTTGTTTGAACCTGTTAGCTAGTCTCAAGGGGGGGGGAGTGAGCTTGATATCTCGGGGGCGGAGTTATGCTTGGCGGTTAGGTAGTGGGGGGTGACTTGTGGGTCAAGGAGGCCGAGACGGGTATGGTTCCATTTGGGTTTCTCCTTAGTATAGGGGGAGGGAGGGGGTGTAGGGGAAGGGGTATGGAGGGAGCTGTCCATTGGGGGGAGGGGAGGGGGGGATGGGTTTTCTGGGAGTGGTTGGCCTCTTTACTGCTGTTGCTCCCGGTTGTACCCCTGTCAGGTTGAAAACGGGTCCGGGATCTGCTGGGGATCAATGGTACAGACTTAGATCTGTTACGGTTCGAAGCTGTCTTGACTGCTTCTATTTTGTTGTTTTTTCTCTTTGGGTTTTCTTCCAATGGTTAAGCATTGAAGTTATAGTGTAGTTGTTTATATGTACGCTTTGTGTGGTTCCTTGTACTTACCTGAATATTTTCCTTATCTGGTATTATATCCCAGCAAGGCTGTCCCAGAATTTTCTGGGGGGCAGCTTGAGTGTTAATTTATATGTGGAAACAATAAAAATGATTTTACAAAAAATAATTAATCTTCCTAAATGCTTCACCATCTAGCTACCTTCTCTTGCAGCTCTTTCATCTGCTCCCAAAGGCATTTCACCAATTTATGTTTTTTCATAAACTTCCTTGTGAGTTATTCACACTTGCAGTGTACTTGTATAAGTGTACTGCTATCATTATAATAAAATATGACTAAAAATAATAATAAATCGGAGAAATGGGCATCAGCAGAGAGACAGCTATTGCTGGAATTATTTTCAAAGGGGTCCTTTTACTAAACTGTTGTAACGGTTACTGCAGGGTTTAGCACATGCTAACAACCCACAGTAACCACTACTGTGTGCCAAGAGCAGCCTGGTTAGTAAAAATTTTCATTAATTGCTCTTAGCACTACGAGGAGGGACTGATGTGGAGAGTGGGCATGCCAGCTTAATGCAATGGATGACACTGTGCAGCCCTACCACCGGTAGTCTGGCCCCTTAACCCAGACCCTCCACCATGCCACCAAGCTGCCCCTCTGGTCTTTCCTGAGGGTGCCTTAGAGGTCTCAGTAGGAATGGGGCAGAAGCAGTCCCCTCTATGTTCCTACCACGGTTCCAGCAGCTCTCAAAATGGTGCCAGTAATCCTTAGTAGTCTTGTGGTACTACCATTAAGGAACGATCAAAGGGAATGTAGGCCTGTGCAGTAAGTGTCTACCCTGTGGGCTAAATGCAGGGCAGAGGCTTGGCACGTTCCCTGCATTTACCGCACATGGTTTATACTTTATGTTAATAAAACGGCCACAAAGTCTCACATGTAACATAACACTATGCCATAAAGGATGGCTTCACTATATTCATCAATAAAATGTTCAACAATTATAATAAAATTATTTTACTTTACCTTTTCTTTTTCATTTAAACCAAATTCAAGAAGAAAAATGAAAGTTATATAGAGTGTTTCACATGGTTTTTACTTGAAAAATTGTGTTTTATAAAATACCATTTCCCATCTAAGAATGTCCCTACAAAGGACTTAAAGTAGTCTTGTTTTAGATGCCTGCACAGCAAGATATTTCACAGCTTTACTAGTATATTGCAAAAATGGGTTTGAATTAACAGCCAAGCAGATACAAAATCTTCAACAATAGGGATGGATGCAAGACTGTCTTTAAAATGCAAAGCAATTCAAGTCATGAAATGTCCTGTTTTTTTAGTTTCAGGATATTCTTGAAAATATTCTGTCACACAGGTCATTTATTCCAGCTAGTTCATAACTACCTGCATTTAGTAGCTTTAAAAAGAAAGACAATAAACTTAAGTAATATTTTTTGAAAAATAATTCCATGTGACCCACTGCACATGAATCTCAAGGATACTATTGCAAGTAAAACATGTACAAAGGTGCTGACAGTATTGTATACAGAATTAACAAAGTAACAAATTGCATATTAAAGGAATTTATACATTACATTCCTTTTTCAAGTGCTCCCTATAGGGGCCAGAAGAAAAACAACACTAATTTTAACAGAGGATGTCTCCTTACAAAACTGAGGCAATATGCAAAGTTTCATATATTCCCTCCGTAAAGGGAAAATTCTGAATCCTGAAATTAAAAGTTTCATAGTTTAGATGAGAATTATTTTTTCTGCTGTAGTCTTGCAGCCTTGAATTTTGATATTCTCTTTGTATTATCTTCTAACCCCTCAGAAAAACCTTCCTCTGATTTTCGCTCTGGAATTGTAGGTAGCACGGGATGCCCAATGCTGGGATATGATGCTGAGGGAGAGAAAGGCTCCTTTTCTACAACTGTGCCAGAGAAAGCCTACAAGATAAATGGAAAAACTCAAAATGAGCCAATAAAAAATGGAAATTTTGCAGCTAAGCCCAGAAGGTTATTGCCACTTGTTAGTCATATTAAGATCATTATTTCCGTTAATCAAAAATATAACATATCTTTAAATAAATATTACTTTTGTGCATACGTAGCCACACTACAATTAACCTTAAACACAGCTTGTTCAAAGAAAGCTGAAAACGAGAGACTGCGTTAAAAATTCTACTTGATCTCATTTCAGATCACAAAAATGCTCGAATAATGTTCCCTCATGGACATATTCATTTACAGATGGATTATACCGACTAAACATAAGCAGTTTAAAACAGGATAGCATATAGAAAATTTAAATATCACACAATAAAACCTGATTACATCACTCGGCATCCTAAAAAAATTGTTGTATGGAATGCTTTTTTATGTCCTTCTTGGCCTTTGCCCATGAAGTCCTTCTTTGTTTAATGCACGGTGTATGGTCTGGTTGAAACCACCACTCCAGATTGCTCCAGGTCAGCCTTAAGCTCTTTGGATATTACATGTGGTGTTTTTCCAACAGTTTGCATTAATCTTCGAAGACTTATTGGATTACTTTTCCTCTTTCCACCACGTCCTGGGAGGTTCTTGACAGTTCCATGAGCAGAAAACTTCTTAATAACACTGCAAACTGTAGACACGGAAATCCCAAGGTCTTTGGAGATGGCCTTGTAACCCCTTTTGAAGTTTGAAGTTTGGTGATAATAGCTTTTCTGATAGTCTCAGGAAGCTCTCGTCTTTACCATTATGAAAATGGAACAGGGAGTGAATGTGGCCATTTTAAATATTAAAGCCATCATTCATTGGTTGATTAAAATCATGTGAGTACTGACAATTGTTCACAGGTGTGTCTAATTTTACTGTAATAGGAATGTAGTTCTTCTGTTCAAACTGATTTGAATTGTTTATATGGGTGCTAATATTCATGCCCTGGCAATGTCAAAATTTTTATACTATTTCCTACCATTTCCTTTTTTAATTGGTCTTGTTTTTATTTGATTTTTTAATGTGTCAAATGTGTGCATATACAGTCCAAAGCCATTTCATTGGCCACTTTTATTTTTTGGAGATATTAAACATTAAGGGGTTGAACTGCAAGGATGCCAATAATGTTGACCACAACTGTAACACAGGAAGCCAGTGATGTTGCATGAATTGTGGGGCGACATGATCAAACCTCCACGCAAATGAAAGTAAATGGACGGCAGTATTTTGGACCGTTTCAGTGCTGTTGAGTCGATGCCCGTATAGGCGATGTTACAATCTAAGCATGGCGTGATGCTTAACAACCCAATGCCAGATTCATAAGTACAAAGGGAAAATTAGGACTTACCTGCTAATTTACTTTCTTTGAGTCCCTCCAGTCCAATCCAGATGAGCAGATCGTCATTCCCCATCAGCAGTTGGAGACTGAGCATGCCCAAACATTGATAATGTCAGTCCACATATACCACCTGAGCCACCCACCAAAGTCAGTATCATTCTGACAAAGCAGATCCAACTCTAAGCTAACTACTAACTGGAAGCCAAACAGAAACCAATACCAGGAGGCATTCTTTCAGGGATGTCATTTCTTATTGATCTTTGTTTGTTTGTTTGTTTGTTTTATGTCTCTTCCGTTTGAACCATTGAGAACACACCCACGGTCAACCCGAGACCCAATCCGAGAGACGGAAGACTGTTCCTGCTATATGACACGTACTACCCCGGCCCCAAAAAACGACGACTGATGAATCATGCGAGGACCAGGTTAACACCTAAAAGATACTGAGAAAGATGCTATGGGGCGGATCCTGAACGGGACTGGAGGGATTCAAGGAAAGTAAATTAGCAAATAAGACCTCATTTCCCCTTCCTTATCATCCCTCTAGTCCAGTCCAGACAAGTAGGATGTACCAGAGCAGTACTAAACATGACTCTCATACAAAATCTTACTGCTGACATTCAAGGCTGTCAACGGGCTCTCAGCAACATCACTGGCAGAGCTGATTCAGCCCACACCACCCAATAGGTCCAGAAGATCTACAGCAGTTAATATGCTGACTGTCCCAAAATCAATAACCCAATGTACATGTGCAACCATGAACAGGGCCTTCAAATTTTGTGCACCAAGATACTGGAATGCCCTACCACCCAGCATACGAGCAATCCCAGATCTCTCACAGTTTAGAAAAGCATTGAAGCACCATTTCTCCAGCATTACCCCCTAGACAGCACCTCAATAGCCTCATCCACCACCTAACCAACTTAGCTTAGTAAGACCTATCACACAGCCAACCACAACTACATCCAGCGAGATGACACCGATCTGCCACATAGATGTACATAGTTTACCCCTTGTTATCCAAGTTTTTGCACCTTGTTCAATGTAAACACAAATCAGTTAATGAGATGTGTAAGTTGTTGTTGTTTGTAAACCACACTGATGCCGAATAGCGCGGTATAGAAGAGATTGTAATAAATGAATAAATAAATAAATAAATAAATGGGTGGGACCCGCGAACCTGGCTTGCAAAACCGTCCCACGCCTCTTGCACATCCAGCCATTAATGACACACAAAAATATGCAATGATGACCACGTTGCCACCCTGACAATGTCCGCTGGGAACACCACCGAGGACTCAGCCCAAGATGCGGCCTGCACCCTGGTAGAGTGTGCTCTCAACCACTGCAGCACAGGCTGGTGCTTAAGGAGATAGGCTGAAGAAATACCCTCTTTAGATCAGTGCACCACCGAAGCCTTGGAGGCTGCCTCATCCTTGTGCAGCTCCCCAAACAGGATAAACAGCCAATCATACTTTTGAAAGCACTCTGTACACTTTAAGTACTTGCGCAACACCCATCTCACATCCAAGAGACGCAACTGCCGGTCCTCTGCCGAGGTCCCCATCCTTTGAAGACCGGAAGCCTCACTGGCTGATTCACATGAAACGCAGACACCACTTTGGGCAAACAGGATGGTACAGTGCGCAGTACCACTGTCTCTTTGGAGATCACCAGAAATGGCTCCCTACAAGAGACAGCCTGAAGTTCATAAACCTGCCGAGTGGAACAAATCGCCACCAAGAACACAGTCTTCAAGGTAAGATCCTTCAGAGTAGCCACCTTCAAGGCCTCGAAGGGGGCATATGTCAGTGCGGACAAAACAAGAGTCAAATCCAACGAGGGAACCAGGGCTCACCTGGAGGGACGTAGTTGTTTGACTGGCTAAGGAAGCCAAACCACATCTGGGTGCGAAGCCAGCGACACTCCCTGGATCCACCCCTGATAACAAACCAGGGCAGTCACTTGCTCCCCCAGAGAGCCAAGGGTCAGCCCCTTGTCAAGCCCTGCAGAAACACCAGAATCCCCGACAATGAGGCGGTCAAGGCACTGAAATCATGCTCTGCACACCAATTCTCAAAGATCCTCCAGACCCGTACATAAGACAGAGGTCATCCACTTCTGAGCCCGCAGCAGAGTGGCAACCACCTGCAACAAGTATCTTTTCTTTCTCAACTAAGCACTTTCAAGAGCCAAGCCATAAGCGAGAATCTATCCACCTGCAGCATAACAATCGGACCTTGAGACAACAGGTGCGGTCTTCATTGGCAACCGCCATGGCCAATCTGCCAAGAGATGCATGAGGTCTGCATACCACAATCGATGCAGCCAATCCGGTGCTATCAGAATCATAAGTCCCTGATGGGCCTCAGTGCTCTGCAGGAGGCATCTGATGAGTACCCAAGGTAGGATTACAGAGAAGCGTGTCCAGCAGCAAGGGCTGAAACAGTGCAGCCAGACCTTCAGACATCCACTCGCACTGCTGACTGTAAAACCGCAGTGTCTTCGCATTTTCAAAAGTTGCCATGAGGTCCATGACCGGGTGTCCCCACCCCTGGGCCTCTTTGTTGAACACCTCAGGGTCTCTGGACCACTCACTGAAGTCCAGGCGATGCCAGCTGTGAAAATCTGCCTGTACATTCTCCTTTCCACCATGTACACTGCTGAGAGCGCCGTGAGGTTCTTCTCTGCCCAGCTAATATCGGGGCAACCTCGTCCTCCAGCACCACACTGCCCGTGCCTCCCTGATGGTTCAGGAACACTACTGTAATTGCACTGTCTGAGAAAACACACACCTCTTTTCCCCAGAGGATCGAGCAAAAATGTCGTAGTACTAGGAACACTGCTTTCATTTCCAACTGGTTGATGTACCACATGCTCTCCTCGTGGGTCCACTGCCCCTGCATGGCCTGTGACTAGCAAAGCGCTCCTCATCCGGAAAGGCAGGCATCTGTGGTCAGAGGGATCCAATTGGGCAGCTCCAAGAGCATTCCTGACAGGAGATTCCTGGGGTTCAATCACCATCAAAGAGCCAACTTGGTACTCCTCGGACACACCAGCACAGTTGACCACTCCTTGCTTTACGGAAACCAGTGCGCTAGTAGCACTCTCTGCAATGGCCACGTGTGTGCCCGTGCCCAAAGAACACGTTCTAATGTTGTGGCCATCAAACCCAACAACTGAAGGTAATGTCACACCGTGGGGGCTGTCAATCGCAGGAAATTGTGTACCTGGAGCCAGAGCTTCTCTGCCTCTCCTCAGGCAATGAGATGCGACTCTTTAGAACTGCGCCCCCCAAGTGCACCAAATCCTGCGAGGGCTATAGGTGGCTCTTGGCAAAATTGATCACCCAACCTAGCCGTTGCAGGAATGACACCAAACACTAGGTGGCCTTCCAACTCGCCTCAGTTGACTTTGCGCATATCAGCCGGTTGTTGAAATATGAATGCATGAGCACTCCTTCTCGGCGGAAGGCTGCAGGCATGACATCACCTTGGTGAATGTTTGAGGTGCTGTGGCGAGACCGAATGGCAACGTCTGAAACTGAAAATGACCCATGGGCACTGCAAATCGGAGAAAACGATGATGTTCTGGCTGCATGGAAATGTGCAAATAGGCCTCGGTAAGGCCCAGTGATGTGAAGAATTCCCCTGCATGGACCACCACTATCACGGACTGCAAGGTCTCCATTCGAAAATGCGGCATCCGCAGCACCCTGTTCACATGCTTGAGATCCAGGATAGGCTGAAAGGAGCTCCCTTTTTGGGAACAACAAAACAGAGTATCGACCTGCGCCACATTGTTCTTTGTGAACCGGCATCATGGCTTCTAATTGCAGCAGCCGCTGCAGTGTTAGCTAGACAACCCAGGCTTTTCCTGGGGCCCTGCACGGGGGATAACACAAAGGCATCTGCCGGCAGGCATGCCAACTCCAAAGTGTATCCTTCTCTTATCTCCAGCACCCATTGGTCAGATGTGATATGGGCCAAGGCGGGCAGAAACCGCCAGAGGTGTCCCCCACCAGCTCCACCCTGTCCTGGGCCCCCTGTCTTTGGGCTTCTTGGTGGCCACAGGGGAACAGCATAATAACCCCTACCGACCCTCAAGCCCCCTCGAAAGGATGGGCCTCTGCTCGGGTACCATGCTCTCTGAAAGGGGGTGAAACGGCTGCCCCCTAGTTGGTGCTTGACCCTTAATGATCTTGGGCTTATCATCAGGGGAATCTAAGGGTTCCAAACTCCCACACTCCTTCACCATCTTCTCCAATGCCTCCCCAAAGAGAAGCTTGCTTTTAAAGGGAAGCCAGCTGAGCCGTGGCTTGGACAAAATATCTGCCAACCAAGAGCCACCACGCCGCAATAGCCAAGGCCATGGCCTTGGACAAGGCCCTGATCAGGTCATAGAAGGCGTCTACTAAGAAGGCCGTGCCACTTCTGAACTTGCCTGCTGTGAACAGCCCTCTTGCTCCAGCAGGACCTGTGCCCATCGCAGGCATGTCTGCGAGATGTAAGCATATGGACGTCTGAAGAATTTAGTCGTTAATATCAAATGCCTGCTTCAGCAAAGCTTCCAGCTTCAATGGAGTAGAACAGATAATAGTAGATAGGTTTTTTATTCCATCAAAAGTAGAAAGACTAGGAGATAAGCAATGAAGTTACAGCATAACCCATTTGAATGAAAAAATATTTTCTCCTATTCCTCTTAAAAAGTAATCAAACTCTGGAATTCATTACCGGAGAATGTAGTAAAAGCTGTTAGTGTAGCTGGGTTTAAAAAAGGTTTGCACAAGTTCCTGGAGGAAAGGTCCATAAACCATTATTAAAGAGGACCCTGGAAATCCACTGCTTACCCCGGGAAAAGCATTATGGAACTTGTGCACCTTTTTGGGAACTTTCCAGGTATTCGTGACCTGAATTGGCAACTGTTGGAAACAGGATACTGGGCTTGACCTTGGTATGACTCAGTATAGCATTTCTTATGTTCTTATCCTGGGGGTCCTTCAACACAGCTCCCCCTTTGACCGGGATCATGGTCTTCTTGGTTACCACAGACAGGCGTGCAGTCAGATCGGGGAGCAGCAGACATCATCGGAGGGAGTGAGCAGGAGCTCTTCCTCACCTCCATTATCTGCCAATCAGCAGCCCTCTTCAACAGCTCAAAAACCGCCGCTTCTGAGGTGTGCAGTCAGATCGGGGAGCAGACGACATCATCGGAGGGAGGGAGCAGGAGCTCCTCCTCACCTCCATTATCTGCCAATCAGCAGCCCTCAGCAGCCCTCTTCAACGGCTCAAAAACCGCCGCTTCTGAGGCGTGCCTGCGCCTTGCGGGCCCGCGCCAGAGGGCCTCGCCAGAGGGCCCTTTGGCGTGGGTCCATGGTGTGTGAGTAAAACCTATTTTATAACTGTGTACTTAACTGTCATGCTGCTTTATCATGGTTGTAATCTGTTGTTCTTTCTTGTCTCTTCTATCCTTTTATCTATTACTGTATCTCTTACTCTGTCCTATCTCATATATGGCGTTCTTTTCGTATTTTCTGTAATTATATTGTATTGTAAACCGCTCTGATGCTTTGGCCTGAGTGGTATATCAAATGATTAAACATAAACTGCCATCTCCACCCACGGAGCCTTAAGTTGCTCCCTATCCGGATCGGGCAGCAGATACAGCAGAGTCATGGCTCAACTCCCCTGCAGCCCCGCCTCTGGCATTTCCCACTCTGTCTCAAGCATGCGATGTAAGACCCTGTGTATCGGAAAGGCTGTTTGGGGACTTGCGGGTGTCCTGAAGCAAGGGGTCCTCCAAGGACTCCTCATCCACTGGGGCCATGTGTATGATAAGTGCCGCCAGCGAATGAGCAATGAGGACAGGCAACTCTTCTCTACAGAAAATGCACACCACATTTGGGCCCTTGTCCTAAGGAGCTACCTGCTCTTCTGGATCCCGTCACTCTCCGCCACTTATTCCGTGGTGTCCTCTATGGGATCCTCTAAGATGTCAGAGAGCCCCCCATGGGGTTCCTCCCAGAGCTCCAAATCTAACCGGGGTAGCTTGGCCATGGGCTCCCCCATGTACCCCTGTCTGGGAAGAGAGGGGCAGAGCCTTCGGCCCTGCTTTGTGCTTTGGCATGGCCCTTGCACCTGCCCTGCTGATCCCTGCCACAGCCAATAGGCCTGGTGCAGAAGCAGCACAAATTCCGGAGAAAACAGCTCCAGAGATCGAGGCTCTCCCTGTTCCCCAGAGTGCTCACTAACCTGTGGGGACTGAAAATTGCCCACCCACCAATTCCGGTTGACTTACTGTCCCCAAAATGGCCTTCTTTCCTACCAAAAACCATGGGAGGAGAACCAGATATGGAGGCCTGTGCCTTTCTCCCAGAAGCCTCCCTAGATGCCATCTCACTGCCTGTTAAAAGCCTCCTTGGCAGAGCAGGCCTCTTTCTTACATGACTGACAGAACTCCACTGCCAAGAAGCTAGACCAGTGTGTGCCGCATGTCACGCAAGTTATCTTCATAGACGGCATCATAACAGAGTTACCGAGCGGGCTGTCCTGTCATGGCCTGAGAAGAACCGCGGAGAAAAACCCATCCGAAATGCAGGAGGCCAATGGCCTGGAATTTATGGCATGCGTGCAAGACATCTAGGCCCGACGTTATTGCCACATGGTCTGCCCTGCCCTCCCCCCCTCCTCCCCGGGAAGGCAGAACCTGCTGGCACTCCTACCACACTGCCGAGCCGATGGATTACAATTTGCAGACTCACCAAGCAAGACGCAATCGCCAACAATGCTGGCTCATGCAGTATGGGGGAAGGGACCAAGGTGCTCTCCTGCGGTATGTCCCCTGAAGCAGGACTGGACCTATTCAATGGTCCCGGTCCCCCAGGAAGCTTGCCCCCGGCAGCCCTGGACTGCTGTCATCACTGCCGATCCTGACGGCCACCCATTGAAGGATTAAGTCCGGAATGAAGGCGTTCCTTTTTTTTTTTCTTTACTTTACTCAATTCTGCTGTCCCTTCTGTTTGGCAGGCTAGCAATGAGCAAATTCCAAACAAGGATTTCAGAGACAAGCTAATTACACTCTCCACCTATCAAGGACCAGTCCAGCCCACCAGCTGCTAGAGACTGAGAAACTGGCTTTGGTTTGTGGCTCAGGTGATATATATGGGCTGACATCACTGACGTTTGGGCATGCGCAGTCTCCAGCTGCTGATGGGAAGTGACAAAATTACCCATGTCTACCAATACATTCTCTGAAGATTGGAGGATCGCCAATGTAACACGAATTTATAAAAAGGATTCCAGGGGTGATGCGGGAAACTACAGACCTGTGAGCCTGACGTAAGTACCGGGAAAAATGGTAGAAACCGTCATAAAGAATAAAATTACTCAGCATGTACACAGTCATGGCCTAATGGGAGACAGCTAACATGGCTTTAGACATCTGAAAACCCACCTTTTTTCCCTTGCTAATGATGTGCCCTCCCCTTTTGTGTGATTTCCATTCCCCTGTTCCTACCCTCCTTTTGTTTCCTTTCCTACCCCTTGCTGTTTCTCCTGTTTATATTTATGATTTTATAAAGAACTTTTAACTGTCTTCTTTCTATGCTTTCTTCTATCTTTCCTGCTTATACTATGGTTTTATAAAGAATTTGTAACTTCATTTTCTCTTTCCCTTTCATGGCTTTGGCCATTTTAATATTGATTTTTTTAAATTGTACATCGCTCTGATTTTGGAGAAGGGCGATTTTATCAAGAAACAATAAACATAAACAAGGAAGATCTTGTCTTACTAATCTGTTATTTTTTTTGAAGATGTGAATAAACAGGTGGACAAAGGTGAGTCAGCTGATATAGTGTATCTGGACTTTCAGAAAGCCTCTGACAAGGTTCCTCATCAGAGACGTTTGGCAAAACTAAAGAATCATGGGATAGGAGGCAGTGTACTATTGTGGATCAGGAACTGGTTAAAAGATAGAAAGCAGAGGGTAGGGCTAAAAGGCCAATTTTCCCAATGGAGAAAGGTGAATAGTGGTGTACCCCAGGGATCTGTGCTGGGTCCGTTGCTTTTTGACATATTCATAAATGACCTTGAAAGTGGAATAATGAATGAGGTTATCAAATTTGCAGATGACACAAAACTATTTAAAGTTGTTAAAACTCAAGAGGATTGTGGAAAATTGCAAGAGGATCTTGATAAATTGGAAGACTGGGCATCAAAATGGCAGATGAAATTTAATGTGGACAAGTGCAAAGTTAGGCACCTAGGGAAGAACAACCCAAACTATGGTTACATGATGCAAGGTTCCGCATTAGGAACCACCACCCAGGAAAAAGATTTAGGTGTCATTGTGGATAACATGTTTAAACCCTCGGCCCGGTGTGCAGCGACGGCCAAGAGAGCAAATAGAATGCTAGGTATCATAAGGAAAGGAATGGAAAATAAAACAAAAGATATTATAATGCCTCTATATCGTTCCATGGTGAGACCGCACCTTGAATATTGTGTGCAATTCTGGTCGCCGTATCTTAAAAAGGATATAGTGTTATTAGAAAAGGTTCAGAGAAGAGCCACCAAAATGGGAAAGGGGATGGAAGGATACTCCTATGAAGAAAGGCTAAAAAGGTTAGGGCTCTTTAACCTGGAAAAGAGACGGCTGAGGGGAGATATGATATTAGTCTATAAATTAATGAACGGAGTGGAATGGGTAAACGTAGATCGATTGTTTACGTTATCAGAATATAGAAAGACAAGGGGACATGCAATGAAGATACAGGATAAACTATTTAAGACTAATAAAAGAAAATACTTTTTCACTCAACGTGTAATGAAACTCTGGAATTTGTTACCGGAGGATGTGGTAAAGGCTGTTAGTGTTGCTCGGTTTAAAAAAGGTTTGGACAAGTTCCTGAAGGAAAGGTCCATAAACCATTATTAAGAAGGGACCCAGGATATCAATGCTTGACCCAGTACAAGCATTGTGGAACCTGTCTCTTTTGGAGAAACTGCTAGGTACATATGACCTAAATTGGCCACTGTTGGAAACAGGATACTGGGCTTGATGGACCTTGGTCTGACCCAGTATGGCATATCTTATGTCCTTATGACTGGAGGAATGATATGGAAGAAGTGATTAAAGAGATTCATTCATCTATCTGAAGCAATCAGCTGGTTTCACCTTATAGTCACTGCTGTTTTGCATTATAGTCACTGCTGTTTTGATACTTCATCTGTATACAAGATGATGATTCAAAGGCTGAGTTGTGATCTACAGGGCACTATCTTACCTTACAATGCAACTGGTAAAAAAGAATATGTAGATAAAATGAAGGCATAGTTTATGACATTTTCAAAGAGGGAAATATATGCTTTTAACCTACCTTTGAAGGAAAAGGAGGATAATTAGATGTCAATATGTATAGTGTTAGGGTGTGTATATGTGTGTTCCTAATAATGTTTTGGTTGGTGTCCTATTTGCACCAAATTTTCAAGATATATCAGAGGGAGGACTCTGTCAGAAGGGAGTCCGGGTTCCTTTTTGATCCATGCATACACATAGACAGCAAACATGTGCATTCCAGAAATGGATTCCTTTATTTTTGGATGGAATATCTTATTTAAAAGGATACATATATATCATATTTGGGAGAAGGGATTTCAGAATCCATCATTCTGTTTTTCCCTTGGACAACTCGACTACATCAGCCCATGACCCTGAATGGAGGGAAGGCCTGCTTTGATGCCAGTGCAATAAATACATATAAAAATATCACCCGTGCAACACAAAACTTGAGGCCACTATTGTCTTTTGGGAATTGAAGGGGAGAACTGTGCAATTTTCTAATGTTCCTTTTGGGCCTCCAGTTCAACTGGGCTTTGATGCCATAAGCATTGCTCCAAACCACCAGGAGTTCCCCCCTCCCCCCCTATTTTATATCCCCCACAATTTTATATCCCCTTACTTAGCCCACTTACTGCAGCAATATTCTACAACCAGGAGCAATGCACCAGGGCTCCTTCTAAAACCCTGCAATCATGGGCCTTAAATACAGCTAAGAGACTTCACGACTGATACTCCTCCCCCTCATCTCTGCAGCATCCTAGCCTTCCTCTACATGGAAGTGCACAGTACCACAACTGAGTCACTGAGCAGGCCCTCATGTTTGTTTTTGAAGCTGAACTACATCTGGGGGAGAACAGATATCAGCTCTCTGAATGGCAGTATAGCACAGTTACTTACCTGTAACAAGTGATCTCTGGGAACAGCAGGAATAAGTCTTCACATATGGGTATCGTCGGTACCGACGGAGCCTGCGCGGGAACGATCCCCAGCATCCAGAAAGAAAGCTTTTGGGAGCATCCCACAGCACCTGCGCGCTGCCTTCCCGCCTTTCCCAACCGCCTCTCTCCAGTTCGAGTTTTAAGCTGAGACAAAGAGAGAGAGAGAGAGGAAAGGAAAGATAGATAGAGAGATACAACTCCTAGGGGAGGTGGGTGGGTTGTGAAGACTTATTCCTGCTGTTCGCAGAGATCACCTGTTACAGGTAAGTAACTGTGCTATCTCCAGGAACAAGCAGGAATGAGTCTTCACATATGGGGACTCCCCAGCTAGAGATGCCAGGGAGATCTCCAAGGTTGTGAGTCCCTGAGAAGGGCTCCACCTGCCCTATGGATCTCGGGCATCCAACCAGGGATGGGGGGTAGGAGTTGATTAGGTATGGAACAGGTGTTTGAGAACAGCCTGACCAAACAAGGCATCCCGGCGGGAGTCCTTGTCCAAACAGTAATGGGCTGTAAAGGTATGAACCGAGGCCCAGGTGGCAGCTCGACAGATTTGGTCGATGGACAGAGTTCAGATGAGCCATAGAGGCTGCCATGGCCCTCACATTGTGAGCTGTGACATGGCCCTCCAGAGAAAGGTTCTTACTCTGGTAGGCAAAAGAAATACACTGAGCAATCCAATTGGACAGAGTTCTCTTAGAGACTGGAAGTCCCAAATGAGAGGGATCAAAGGCAACAAAGAGTTGAGAGGATTTTCTATGTTGCTGTGTCCTTTGTAAGTAAAAAGCGAGCGCTCTCTTACAATCCAGAGTATGGAGATTCCTTTCTGCACTTGATGCATGAGGTCCTGGAAAAAAGACAGGTAAATACACCTCCTGGTTCAGATGAAAAGGTGAGACCACTTTAGGCATAAAGTGTGGATTAGTCCTGAGGACTACCTTGTCATGATGGAACCTTGTATAAGGAGGATTAGCCACCAAGGCTTGCAGCTCACTGATGCGGCGAGCTGAGGTGACTGCAATGAGAAAAGTAACCTTCCAGGAAAGAAATTTCAAGGAGGTAGTCACTAAGGGTTCAAAGGGTGGCTTCATAAGCTGGCCAAGAACCAAATTCAAGTCCCATGCCACTGGAAGTGGTCTATTGGGAGATTTAGTTAAAAGAAGGCCTCTCATGAATCTTGCAATAAGAGGATGAGAGGAAATAGGCTGTTAATTGAGAGGCTTAAGGGATGCTGCAATAGCACTCAAATGGACTCTTACTGAATTCGTTTTAAGGCCTGCATGGGATAAATGCAGCAAATACTCTAGTAAAGAATTCAGAGGTATTGCAAGGGGGTTAAGACCCTTCTGTGCACACCAAATGGTAAACCTTTTCCATTTAAAAGCATAGGAACGTCTAGTGGAAGGCTTTCTGGAAGCATGAAGGATATCCTTCACCTGCTGAGAAAGATGCAAATCTTGAAGGTCTAGGCCTTCAGCAACCAGGCTCTGAGATGAAGAGACTGGGGATTTGGGTGCCACAACGTTCCCTCCTCCTGGGACAGGAGGTCTGGAGCACATCCCAAGTTCAGGGAGGGAGCTTGGGAGAGATGCAGAAGTAGAGGGTACCACACTTGGCGTGGCCAATGTGGTGATATGAGGATCATAGACCCCTTGTCTCTCTGAAGTTTGAACAGTGTCTTGGGAATTAGGGGAATGGGTGGAAAGGCATAGAGAGGAAGTCTTGCCCCCAATGAAGGAGGAAGGCATCCCTGGCCTGAACTCCCTGACACGGAATCCTGGAACAGAACCGGGGAAGTTTGGCATTCCACGGACTTGCAAACAGGTCTATGTCTGGGGTTCCCCAAATTCGGAAGATTCTGGCTATCTGGTCCCCATGGAGGGACCATTCGTGTGGAAGCAGAACTCGACTGAGTCTGTCTGCCGAAGAGTTTTGAACCCCTGGAAGATACACTGCCACGAGATGAATTTGATGCTCTCTGGCGAAGGCCCACAATCTCAAAGCTTCGTTGCAAAGCGACAGAGAGCCAGTCCCGCCCTGCTTGTTCACGTAGAACATGGCTACTTGGTTGTCCGTGTGAATGAGGACTGTCTTGTAGCTGAGCAGGGTGTGGAAGACTCTGAGAGCTAGAAGAATTGCCCTGAGCTCCAAGAGGTTGATATGTAGAGATGTCTCTTGTGGAGGCCAGATGCCCTGGATGGAGAGATCTTGTAGATGAGCTCCCCAACCCCTTGGAGAGGCATCTGTACACACCTTGTATACACCTTGTTATACACCTTGTAAATAGTTTTAATAATTTACTGTTCTGTTATATGTAAAAAGTTAAAAAGTTCTTGTTCAATGTACTGTTATACGAACGTATACAAAACTGTTAAATTGTTCCATGTAAACCGCCCCTGATCTCTGGAAGGGGCGGTATAGAAGAAATAGATAAATAAATAAAATAAATAAATCTGTTGTAAGGGTTGCTTGGGGTAGTGACTTTTGAAAGGGGGACCCCAGCAACAGATTTTGATTGGACTTCCACCACTGGAGAGACCAGAAAAGGCGACTGGAGGTTGCTATCTTGTCTGACAGGCACCCTGATGCCTGGGTCCATTGGGTGGAAAGAGTCCACTGAGCTGTCCTCATGTGAAGGCGAGCATAAGGAACCACATGCACGGTGGATGCCATGTGGCCTAACAGTTGTAACATTTCTCGAGCAGTTAAATGGGACTTTAACTGAATTTGTGAGGCTAACTGCACCAAGCATAGGCAACGGGCCTGGGGAAGATAGGCCCTTGCAGTTGTGGTATCCAGGAAGGCCCCTATGAACTCTAATGACTGAGTAGGGGTGAGATGGGATTTTGGGATGTTTATTACAAGTCCCAGATACTGAAGAACACGCCTTGTGCAGGCTAGGGAAGTCTGGGCCTCTGACTGGGACGGAGCTCGGATGAGCCAGTCGTCCAGATATGGGAATACAAATATTCCTAGAGTGCGTAGAAATGCAGCTACTACTGCCATGCATTTTGTGAACACTCTTGGAGCAGAGACCAGACCGAAAGGAAGCACTCTGTATTGGTAGTGCTTTCCTTGATAAAGGAATCGAAGGAACCTTCTGTGTGTTGGATGGATGAGGATATGGGTGTACGCATCCTTGAGATCTAGAGAACAAAGCCAATCCTGACTCTGAAGGTATGGAAGGAGAGCACCGAGAGAAATCATCTTGAATTTCTCCTTGCATAGAAACTTGTTCAATTCTCTGAGATCTAATATGGGTCTGTAGCCCCCTGTTTTCTTTGGGACAGGAAAATAGGGGGAGTAGAACCCTGAGCCCTGTTGAAGAAGGGGTACTTCTTCTATTGCCCTTTGGGCAAGAAGGGTAGCAATCTCCTGACCCAGAAGGTCGAGGAGAGATGTTGGAGAATTGAACTGTCTCACCATGGTGTGGGGAGGAAGGTTTAAGAAATGAAGCTTGTACCCCTCCCTTAGGATGGAGAGAGTCCATTACTCTGCTGTGACTTGTTCCCATCTGGGAGCAAAGTGGGCAAACCTTCCTGGAATGGCGAGAGGCTCTGGTTCTTCTAGAGCCAGAAAGGCTAAGTCCTCTAGATGTGAGTCAAAGGCCCTGAGGAGGCTGAGGCTGTTGGGCCGTAGCAGTCCTTGCAGCCTTAGGCTTGGCTTGTTTAGGTTGTTGCTGATGCTTTGCAGCAAAACGACCTGCAGAAGATGCCTGCTGACCATAAACAGGATAATATTTCCCCTTTTTGGGAAAGAAAGCCTTTTTGAATAACCTTTTTCTAACAGGAGCAGAAGTAGACTTTGAAAGTCTATCTAAGGCAGAATTCTCAGCATCCATCTCAGTGGCCTTTGCTTGCCAATCCTTGCCAAGAAGGTTTTTACCTGTACAAGGAAGATTTCCTAATCCATCCTGGACCCAGGGTTCCAAATCAGAAGCTTGCAACCAAGCAACTCTGCGTGCACCTATGGCAATAGCCGAGGCTCTGCTGGCACACTCAAAAGAGTCAAAGGCTGCACGTTTGGAAAATTTGGAAACATCCTGGGCATGTTTAAGCTAGGTGAGAAACTCCTCCCTTTTATCTTCTGAGAGAAAAGGAGATAAAGTTTGCAGATGATCTGTAACTTCCTTTAGAAACATCCCCATATAGAGACTATAGGAGTTGATTCTGGCAGTAAGCATATTGGCCTGGAAAATTCTCCGGCCAAAAGCATCCAAGGTTCTGCATTCTCTACCTGGAGGATTAGATGAGTGTCTTTTTGCACTCTTTATCTTCTTCATAGCAGACTCCACCACAATAGAGTGGTGAGGAAGCTGAGTCTTATGAAAGCCAGGGCAAGGAGGAACACGGTACATGGTGTCCAACCTGCGAGAATGAGGGGAGGTAGTGAGAGGTGTCTCCCATATGCCCAACGTGTGATCATAAAGGATCTCATGAATTGGTAAAGTAGCTGCCTCTTTAGGAGCCTTAGGATATTGTAAAATATCCAATTTCTTGGCTCTAGGCTCTGGTTCAGGGGCCACTGAAATGGAGAGGCCCCTGGCCACTTCCCTAATGAAGTCTTGAAAAGACAAGTCTTCTGGAGGAGACATTCTTCTTTTTGGAGAAGAGGGCTCCTGAGGAAGGAGTACCGATGCTTCGACAGAAGCCTCTGATTCATCAGAGTCTTCGGAGGAATCGAAGTATCGCCTGTCTGGATGCTCTTGCAGAGCCCGATACGCGTACCGAGTGGTATCGACATCGGGAGTGATACCGATGGGCATCACAGAACAGGGTACCGCTGCAGTCGACACCGAAGCCGATGTCGATGCAATCGGTACCGGCACCGGAACCGATATCGGTGCCGGTACCGACAACGGAGTTTGTTACGGTACCGGAGGCGTCGCAGCTTGTACGAATGCCGTAATGGCACGCTGCATGGTCAGAATATTCTGATCCATCGACGCAACCAATGTCTGGATGTCGGTACCAGTGGAAACCACCGGTACCCCAGAACATGGCAACAGGTGATCGGTCGAGGCCACGCCATCGATGTCAACCTGTGACCCCATAAAGCTTTGGAAGCCGGAGCTTCCCGCCGGGGTAATTTTGCCGGTGCGGGATCCTCGAGAGAAGCCCGGAGGCATCTCGATACTTAGAGGGAGATCTACCCTTCGAGGACCGGCTGGACTTATGTTTGTTTACCTGAGATCCATGGGAGGAAGAAGCAGCCCTGGAAGATGTCGATGCCACCGAAGCTGCATCAGAGGGAAACAGGGTACTGAGCTTGGCCGCTCGATTCTGTCGACCTCTTTTAGACATCATGGAACAGGACTCACAATCGGTGATGGAGTGGTCAGGGCCCAAACATTTTAGACACCAGTCATGGGTGTCGGTGATAGAAAGAGTACCGCTGCACTTCGTGTGCACTTTTTAAACCCGGAAGCGGGCTTTTCCATGATGATAATTTTTCTAGGCCTAAGGCCGAAAAGGAAAAAATGCACAGAAGTGGGAAACGGTGTTTTTTTTTTTTTTTTTTAAAGAAGAAAGAAGAAAAGACCGGCGGTACCGGTCCGACGTCGAAGAAGGCAGACGCGCGACCAAAGAAATAAAGAAAAATAAAGAACTTCTTCAGCGGTGACAGGAACACGACCTGCTGGCTCCGTGGAAAAGAAGAACTGGAGAGAGGCGGTTGGGAAAGGCGGGAAGGCAGCACGCAGGCGCTGGTGGGATGCTCCCAAAAGCTTTCTTTCTGGACGCTGGGGAACGTTCCCGCGCAAGCTCCGTCGGTACCGACGATACCCATATGTGAAGACTCATTCCTGCTTGTTCCTGGAGATAGGGGAAGTACTCCATCCTGTTAGACATTAAAGCATTTAAAGTAGCAATTTTAGGCTTGCCTGGCTTACTCCATGGTAGTGAAACAATCTGTGCGTGCATCGGAGAGATGACATTGAAAAAGAAAGCTATTGATCTTTAAAAAAATTTGCTTTCAATTCCGGTGGCCCAGCATGCAAAGATGGTGAATGACAAGGGGATTAGCAAGTCCCAGGCTGGAGTAGGAATGGAGTATATGGAGTGGAGTAGCTGCCTAGTGGCTAGGCCAGTAGCCTGGGGTCAAAAAGACAAGGGTTCAAATCTCACTATAACACTCCTTGTGGCCTTGGGCAAGTCATTTAACCCTCCACTGCTTTGATACAACCTTAGATTGTGAGTCCTTTGGGGACAGGGAAATACATTCAGGTACTGTATGTAACTTCCTTACTGCCTAGCTGCTACCTGTTATAGGCAGTAAATCAAGCAAATAAAACTATATAACTATATATCTATATATAACTACTGGAAAGATGTGAGTGAAATACTACTAATAAATAAATAATAAAATGCAGATGTGGCAAATGACAGCACCAATGATATGGAACAATTTTGCATGGAAGTGAGAAAATGGTTCTAATGGATATCCAGAAGCTACAAGGAACAATAATGGAGAAAATTACTGAGCTTCAAGGTGACATCAATGGGACAGCAAGGAGGATCAAGGATATTAAAATGCATGTAAGGAGAAAGGTGAGACCCTAACACAGCACAAGCAGCACATGTTGGAGTTTGAGAAGGATAAAGAGGAGGTGATGGACGAGCTGGAGGACCTTGAAAATTGAAAAAAACAGAACCTGCAGATCCATGGAGTACCACAACTTCCAAAATTTAATGATTGCAATGAAGCGGCAAAAGAAATTACATGTGCAATACTTCAGAAGGCAGGGAAGCTAACAGTCTTAATAGCAAGTTGGAAAGAGCTTATTGTGTGTTGCAACTGGGGTAGCGGAACCATTCTTGAAATATTGTGGTCCATTATCATCATTACATATTGAAAGAAAATGTGAAATGGGAGACCTATAATATACAGATGTTTGCTGACCTGATTTCCCCAAACTTGCAGAAGCACAGGGATCTACAAGAGATTTATTGCTGCTCTTAGAACAAGCAGATGTTCTCTGGGGACAGCAGGAATCAGTCCTTGCAAATGGGTGACATCGGCACCAACGGAGCTCGCGTGGAAGCATCTCCCTAGCTTTCAAAATTTTAAAAGCGTAGTTACTCACCTGTAACAGGTGATCTCCGGGAACAGCAGAAATTTATACTTCACATATGGGTATCATTGGTACCAACGGAGCCTGCGCGGGAACGCTCCCCAGCGTCCAATAGGAATGCTTTTGGGAGCATACCTCAGCACATGCACGCTGCCTTCCCGCCTTTCCAACTGTCCCTCTTCAGTTAAGTTTGTAGCTGAGTGAAAGGATAGAGGGAGAGAGGAAAGAGAAAGAGAGAGAGAGAGACAACTCCTAGGGGAGGTGGGTGGGTTGTGAAGACAAAAGTCCTGCTGTTCCCGGAGAACACCTGTTACAGGTGAGTAACTACGCTATCTCCAGGAACAAGCAGGAATGTAGTCTTCACATATGGGAACTCCCTAGCTGAAGATGAAAGGGAGATAGCCCCAGGAAGCTGCCACCCAAGTAAGGTGGGCCATGTTTCCTCCCATGGATCTCTGGCATCCCACCAAGGTTGGTGGGTAGGAGTTGAATCAGGTCTGGAAGAGATTTTGAAGAACAGCTTGGCCAAAGAAGACATCCTGACGGGAGGCTTTATCTAGGCAGTAGTGGGCTGTAAAGGTGTGTACTGAAGCCCAGGTGACTGCTCGACAAATGTCATCAATAGACACAGAGTGAAGGTTAGCCACAGAGGCTGCCATGGCTCTCACATTATGAGCTGTGACATTGCCTTGAAGAGGAAGACTCTTACTCTCATAAGCAAAGGATATGCATTGTGCAATCCCATTTGGACAGAGTTCTCTTGGAGACTGGAAGTCCCAAATGACTAGAATCAAAAGCAATAAAAAGTTGAGAAGACTTCCTATGTTGCTGTGTTCTTTGTAGGTAAAAAGCCAAGGCTCTTTTAAAATCCAAAGTATGAAGGTTTCTTTCTGCATTAGAAGCATGAGGCCTCGGAAAGAATACAGGAAGATAAATTGATTGATTTAAATGAAAAGGCGAAACCACCTTTGGCATAAAGTGTGGATGAGTTCTAAGAACAACCTTATCATGGTGAAACCTAGTATAAGGAGGACCAGCCACTAAAGCTTGCAATTCACTAATGCAACGTGCAGAGGTGATTGCAGTTAGGAAGATGACCTTCCAGGACAAAAGCTTTAGGGTTGTAGTGGCTAAAGGTTCAAAAGGCGGTTTCATGAGCTGCCCGAGAACTAGGTTTAAATCCCATGCCACCGGTGGTGGCCTGATGGGAGGCTTTGTTAATAGAAGACCTCTCATAAATCTTGTTATGAGTGGATGAGAGGAAATTGGTTGTCCATTTAGAGGCTTATAGGAAGCTGCAATTGCACTAAGATGGACTCTTACTGAATTGGTCTTTAGAACAGAATTTGATAGATGAAGTAGATACTCTAGTATCGATTCCAAAGGTATCATAAGGGGGTTTAACTCCTTCTGTGAACACCATATAGTAAAACGTTGCCACTTGAAGGCATAAGAGCGTCTTGAGAAGGTTTTCTAGAAGCCTGAAGGATATCCTTTACCTGTTGGGGAAGGCTAAGATCCTGAAGGTCTAAGCTTTCAGCAACCAGGCCCTGAGATGCAGGGACTGGGGGTTCTGGTGCCACAGCATCCAGTTCTCTTGGGAGAGGAGATCTGGAGCATAGCCTAACTCCAGAGGAGCAGCTTGAGAGAGATGTAGAAGCAGGGGATACCACGTATGGCGTGGCCACCGTGGTGCTGTGAGGATCATACGACCCCTGTCTCTCTGAAACTTGAAGAGTGTTTTGGGGATGAGGGGAATAGGTGGGAAGGAAGTCGTGACCCCAGTGAAGAAGGAAGGCATCCCTTGCAGGGCAATTCTGAGCCGGAATCCTGGAACAGAACCAGGGAAGTTTGGCATTCAGTGGACTTGCAAATAGGTCTATATCTGTTCCCCAGATCTGAAATATCTTGGCCATCTGGTCTAGGTGGAGAGACCATTCGTGAGGCAGCAGTACTCAGCTGAGTTTGTCTGCCCAAAGGTTTTGAATGCCTGGAAGATATACCACAAGAAGGTGAATTTGATGCTCTCTGGCGATGGCCCATAGTCGTAAAGCTTCGTTGCATAACGACAGAGAGCCTGTTCCGCCCTGTTTGTTCACGTAGAACATAGCTACCTGATTGTCCGTTTGGACTAGGACTGTCTTGTAGCTGAGCTGGGCATGGAATACTCGAAGAGCTAGATAGATTGCTCTGAGTTCCAGGAGGTTTATGTGAAGACAAGCCTCCTGTGGAGTCCAGGTACCCTGGGTAGAGAGATGATGCAGGTGTGCTCCCCATCCCACCTGTGATGCATCTGTTGTTAGGGTGGCCTGAAATAGGGGTTGCTGGAAAGGAGACCCCACTAGAAGATTTTCCAGTGATTGCAGCCATTGTAGGGACAAGATCAGTCGTTGTGAGTTTGATATCTTGTCCGACAGACGTCCTATGGCCTAGGTCCACTGTGTGGATAGGGTCCACTGGGCTGCTCGCATATGAAGGCGAGCGTAGGGAACCACATGAAACGTGGATGCCATATGTCCCAATAGTTGTAGTAGTTCTCAAGCAGTTAGGGAGGACTTCACCGCTGCTTGAGAAGCTAGCTGCATTATACGAAGACAGCGGGGTTGTGGGAGAAAAGCCCTTGACTGTCTGGAATCTAGACGGGCTCCTATGAACTCTAGGGACTGAGACGGAGTGAGTTGGGATTTTGGGAGGTTTATGACCAATTCCAAGTATTGAAGGATTTGCATTGTGCTAGACAGTGCAGATCTGGCTTCTGGAACCGTGGGGGCTTGAATGAGCCAGTCGTCCAAGTAAGGGAAGATGAATATCCCCCAGGGTTCGCAGAAATGCAGCTACTACTGCCATGCATTTCATGAATACTCTTGGGGCCGAAGCCAGACCAAAGGGAAGAACCCTCTATTGGAAATGTTTTCCCTTGAAAAGGAATCATAAGAATTTCCTGTGATCTGGATGGATCAGAATGTGAGTATATGCATCCTTTAGATCTAGAGAACAAAGCCAATCCTGACTTTGAAGGTATGGCAGAAGAGCTCCCAGAGAAATCATTTTGAACTTTTCTTGGAACAGATATTTGTTCAATTCTCTGAGGTCTAGAATGGGTCTGTGTCCTCCTGTTTTCTTTGGAATAAGAAAATAGAGGTAGTAGAACCCTGCACCCTGCTGAAGAATGGGCACTTCCTCTATTGCTCCTTGAGCAAGGAGTGTTGAGACCTCTTGATCCAGTAGATTGCCTGTAGAGGTTCGGGAATTGAACTGTCTTACGATTGTAGGAGGGGGCATACTGTGAAAATGAAGCTTGTACCCCTCTCCAACAATGGACAGAGTCCAGTTTTCTGTTGTTATTTGGTGCCATTTATTTATTTACATTCTCTTATATACCGCGCTATTCTGCATCAGTGCGGTTTACATTGAACAAACTGAAATTACATTGAACAGGGCATTATAACTTGGAGATAACTATTTTACAGGGAACATGGGCTATATGGAGGGTTAAGTGGCTTGCCCAAGACCACAAGGAGCACCTGTGGGACTAGAAACCCCAGTCCTTCCGGCCCAAGGTTGCTGTCCTCTAGTGGGATTTGAACCCCCGACCTTCCGGCCTGATGTACCTTGCCCCAACCACTAGGCCACTCCTCCACTCCATCTGTTGGCAAACTGGCACAACCTGCCTGAAATGTTTAGGGGTTCTGGGCCCTTCAGAGGCAGGAAGGCTAAGTTCTCTATGGAGTCGTCAAAGCCCTTGAGGGGGCTGGGCCTGTGGAGCTGGTTGAGCTCTAAGGCCTTTTGCTTCTTTTGTCTGGATTGTTGTTGTTGACCCTTCTGGGCAACTTGACCCTGAGCTTGCCCTTGCTGGGTATAGGATGGATAAAACTTCCTCTTTTTGCTGAAAAAGGGTTTTTTTTATAGGGTTTCTTTTTGGCTGGGGTGGCTGTAGATTTTGACAATCTGTCTAAAGTGAGATTGTCAGTATCTATCTCATTAACCTTCTCCTGCCAATTCTTGCCAAAGAGGTTTTCTCCTCTGCAAGGGATGTTTCCCAATTTATCCTGTACCCAAATCTCCAAGTCTGATGCCTGAAGCCAGGCAATCCAACGTGCACCAATGGCAATAGCAGAGGTTCTGCTGATGCATTCAAAGCAGTCAAAGGCTGCACGGTTTACAAACTTGGAGACATCTTGAGCATGCTTGACCAGAGTGAGAAAGTCCTGTCGTTTGTCCTCAGGGAGAAGGGGGCTCATAAGCTCCAAATCTCCTATGACCTCTTTGAGGAACATTCCCATATATAAAATATATGAGCTGTTCATAGCTGAAAGCATGGAAGCATGGAAAGTTTGACGCCCAAAAGCGTCAAGAGTCCTGCATTCACGACCTGGAGGATTGGATGCATGTCTCTTTGCACTTTTCAACCTATGCACGGCTGACTCCACTACCATTATCGAGTCTCCTAGAATGAGGAGATGTGGTCAAAGGTGTCTTCCACATTCTGAGCATCAAATCATGAAGAATTTCATGGGCAGAGTGGCTGCTTCTTTGGGAGTCTTAGGGTATTGGAGAACTTCCAATTCCTTTGCTCTAGGTTGTTTTTCAGGAGCTACCGTGATTGAAAGGCCTCGGGCCACATCACGAATAAAATCCTGTAAAGACATGTCTTCCGGAGGAGACATTCTGCGTTGGGGAGAAGAGTCTTCCGGGAGAAACACTCTGGTACCAGCAGAATTATTAGTCATCAGAATCGGAGGATTCGAAGTATCTCTGATCCCGATGTTCATGCAAATCACGGTCTTGGTATCGATCAAAGTCGGTACCGAATTGGTCCGGTACCGATCTATCGATGCCAGAAAAAGTCAGCATGGGAAGGATTCCCACCGGGGCCAGTACCGGTATCTGTACTGGTGCCCGTTGAACCACTGGTGTCAACGGTACCGCAGCTGTAAGGAGAGCTGCAAGACTGCGTTCAATAGCGAGGAATCTCTGGTCTATCGACGCTGCCAATGCTTGGGTATCAGTACCAGTAAAAGCGGCCGGAACCCCTGAGCATGGCACCAGTAGGTCTGCCGAGGTCGAAGCCTAAGAACATCCTGGAACCCAGTTGATGCTTTGGAGGCCGAAGCCTCCCGCCGGGGCTGTTTTGCCGGTGTAGTTTCCTCAAGGGCAATGCCAATGGCCTCTCGATGCTTTGAAGGAGAGCTACCCTTTGAGGACCAGCTGTTTAGTTACCTGAAATCCATGGGAGGAAGACGAGGCTCTTGAAGACATCGATGCAATGGACCTGGTATCCAAAGAAAAGAGGGTACCGAGCTTTGCAGCTCGGTTCTGTCTTCCTCTTTTAGTCATCCCCATACAGGAGGAACACTCAGATGGAGAATGGTCAGGGCCTAAACATTTTAGACTCCAGTCATGGGTGTCGGTGATGGAGATGGTACCGCCACATTTAGTTCATTTTTTAAAACCACTAGCTGGTTTTTCCATCTTTTGGGAAAAATGGGGCCTAATGCCCAAAATGGCACCTAGCACCAAAAGAAAATGTTTCTGAAGAGAAACAGTTAAAAAAAAAATATATATTTTTTTTTTTTAAAGAAAGAAAGAAAGAACCGGTGGTACCGGTAGGTGTCGTGCGGAGGCAGGCGCGACCACAAGAAAAGAAGTTTAAAGAAGAAATTTTCTGCGGTGACAGGGTATGTGTTCTGTCGGCTCCGCAGAAAACGAAGAACTGAAGAGGGACATTTGGAAAGGCGGGAAGGCAGCGCGCATGTGCTGAGGGATGCTCCCAAAAGTGTTCCTATTGGACGCTGGGGAGCGTTCCCGCACAGGCTCCGTCGGTACCGATACCCATATGTTCCTGGAGATAGAAGCAACTCCAATAGGTGGAGGGAGGGTTGTGAGGACTGATTCCTGCTAGACCTGGAGAATTTTTATTTATTTATTTATTTATTGGTTTTCTATACCGCTTTTTCCAAATCATCAAGGCAGTTTACATTGGAACAACAATTTACATTACACATTGTATGAGGAAAACATTAACATAGAATGCAGTAGAGGAAACATAAAAGGGATGATATTAATAAAGAGTATGGTCAAGAAATAAAAGAAAAATACATGGCAATTAACTTATATACAGTCTATTTGAACTTAAATATGGCAGTATCTGGGGAGATAAGAATAAAAGAGTGCGTGGGTGAAAACTACTAGCTTAGGTTGGTAGTATTCTAAGGGTTTTTAGTGTTTCCAAAATGTTCAATAAAAAGATGGGGTTTTAGATCTTTCCTGAATGTAGAGAGTTCAGTGGATGTTCTTAGATAAACTGGAAGCTTGTTCCATAATATTGGTGCAGTGAATTCAAAGGCTCTGTTATTGGAAGTCAATGTAGGTTATATAGTATAGGGGTGATATGTTCAGAGATATGAGCTTGATACGATGTTTTGTGCTAGCTGTAGGTTGTGGAGTGTTTGTTTGGGTAGTCCTTGTAAAATGCTGTTGCAATAGTCAAGGTGAGGGAAGATCATTGCCTGCAGTACAGATCTAAAGTCATTTTCTGGAAGAAGGGATCTTAATTGTTGCATTCGTTTTATTTTATAGTAAATGTTTTTGGTAATCAATCTAATATGGGCTAATATGGTCAAGGATGGTCAATTGTAAACCCCAAGGTATTTTACTTCTAATATGGCATCTTTCATCTTAATAGAGGTTGGGGGGTTGTAGTCCTGGCTTCTTGAGATAAACAGTACGTCAGGTTTTTTTATAGTTAATGTGGAGGTTGTGATTTTTTAATCAACTAGAAATTTCATTGAAACAGAAAATGATGGGATTCAGTATAGGATTTGTAATTAACTTGACATTTTTAATGATGGAACATAAGGGCTACAGGTAAATCTTAAATAACAATGCTGAAAGAGAAGAGCCTTGTGGTAAGCCTTGGTGAGTAACTTCATTTTCTCGGGAACAAACAGAAAGTCAGTCCTCACATATGGGACTCCCCAGCTACTGGCTACTGAGAACCTGTACAAAATGCCATGGTGGCCAGAGAAGGTGAGCCATGAGCTTCAGAAGTTGAGTCCTAACTGAGAGACTCTCACAAGATCCAAGTGTCTAGTGGAAAACCAGCACTCCGGTAGCCTGAACACAGAAGGAGGGCAGGAGTTGCCTGCCATGCTCCATAATCTCTTTGAGGTGTAGGCAACTCCTGCCCTACACCTCAAAGAGATTATGGAGCATGGCATGGCCGAAGGTGCTGTCCCGTTGGGACTCCCTCTCCAGGCAGTAGTGAGCTGTGAAGGTATGTACTGAAGACCAGGTGGCGGCCTGGCAGATTTCCGTAACAGGTACAGAATGCAGATTTGCTAATAAAGTAGCCATGGTTCTGATGCGGTGCGCCGTGACCAGGTGGTCTAGTGAAATCCCAGCCAGCTCATAGGTGAGGGCAATGCAGTCCGCCACCCAAGTCGACTGAGTTCGCTTAGTTACTGGAAGCCCCAGTCGACTAAGGTCATAGGAGATAAACAGCTGAGGTGCTTTGCAATGGTCCTGAGTTTGTTTCAAATAGAAGGCAGAGTATGGAGAACAGTCTCTGCCTTGCTGGCATGAGGCCTCGGAAAGAAGGTGGGGAGCACCACCTCCTGATTGAAGTGGAAGGGGGACACCACCATTGGCAGAAACCTGGGGTATGTGTGGAGCACCACCCTGTTCTTGTAGAACCTCGTGTAGGGCAGCTCTTCCATCAGAGCCTGTAGCTCGCTGACCATGCGAGCTATTATGAGTGCCACAAGGAAGACAACCTTCCAGGAGAGGTACAGCAAGTGGCAGGTAGGTAGGGGTTCAAACGGCAGTTTAGTGACCTGTGAGAGCACTACATTGAGGATCCCACTCTGCCATTTGGTGGACGGACAGGGGACTTGGACAACATAAAGCCCCACAGGTAATGAGTGATAAGGGGCAGAGCAAGAGAGGCTTGCCCTCAACAGAGTGGTGGTGTGCTGCAATAGTGCTCAGGTGCACTTTGACTAAGATGGACTTCAGTCCCACCTGTGACAGGTGAAGTAGGTACTGGAGCATCAGCTGCACTGAGCAGGAGAAAGGATTCGCCTGCCTCTGGGTGCACCACACCGAAAATAGACGCCACTTGAAGGCATACCCCCCCTTTTTATTTTTTTACAGGCTTTACGGGAAGCCAAAGGGACCTCTTCCACGTTATATGGGAGGTTGAAGGGAGCTAACATTACCCTTTCAGCAGCCAAGCCATGACCGACAGGGACCCCAGATAGGGGAGCAGGAGAGAGCCCTCTTCCTGTGAACATAGTCCTGGAGCATAGCCCAGGGGAATCGGAGGTGCCGCTGACAGAGAAGGAGCGGGATCCAGGGTTGCTTGAGCCACTGGGGGGCTACCAGAATCAGTGATGCCCTGTCGTGCTGGACCTTGGAGGGTCTTGGCGACCAGCGGTGTCAGCAGGATGGCATAAAGGAGGTCTTCCGTCCATGGGATGAGGAACGCATCCGCCACCACCCGGGATGGGTGCAGCTGGCGGAAGCAGAAGCGAGGTTACTGCATGCTGTCTGGCCTGGCGAACAGGTCTACTAGGGGGACGCCCCAGAGTCGGGAAAGCTAGGCGGTCACTCTGGGGTCCAGGCGCCACTCATGTGGCTGGGGGACTCTCCTCAGCCTGTCCGCCAGGACGTTGTCCAGGCCTGGGAGGTAGACCGCCCGCAGCAGCATCCCGGTGTGTGTCGCATATGAGGAGAGGGCTACCGCCTCTTGGCAGAGGAAGTACGACCCCGTTCCACCTTGTTTGTTGACAGAGAACATTGTGACTTGGTTGTCCGCCTGGACCAGCACTGACTGGGGGGCTCGGAGGGCCAGAAATATCGCCTGGAGCGCCAGGAGGTCGATCTGCAACTGGCACGCCATCTGGGACCATGTGCCTTGGGTGAGGAGGTCTTCGCAATAAGCTCCCCGTCCTCGCAGGGAGGCGATTGTGGTGAGGACTCTCTACGGGGTGGGTGCCTGGAAGGCTATCCCGGCCTGAAGTGGCGGGGGATCTGCCACCAATAGAGGGAGTTTGCATGTTGGCGGATCACTTTTACCCTGTCTCGAAGTCTGCCCGTGGCGTGTCCACTGGAAGGGGAGGCACCACTGAGCCACCCTCATATGCAGGTGGGCATACGGGGTTATGTGGACCATAGAGGTCATGTGGCCCAGCAAGCGGAGGAGAAGGCGAGCAAGCACCAAACGGCAGTGTTGCACTTCTGTGGCTAGCGCCCTGAGGTACTCTGTCCTCTCTGGAGGCAGGAAAGCCTTAGCTGGAGGGGGTCCACCTGAACCCCCTATGAATTCCAAGCACTGTGCCAGAGAGAGGTGGGACTTGGGGTAGTTGATGACGAAATCCAGATGCTGCAGGACGTGCGTGGTGCACTTGGTGGCGTTGTGCACCATCATAAAGAACAAAATTGCTGAACATGTAGATAGTCATGGCTTAATGGGAGACAGCCAACATGGCTTTAGACAAGGAAGATCTTGTCTTACTAATCTGTTATGTTTTTTTGAAGGTGTGAATAAACAGGTAGACAAAGGTGAGTCGGTTGATATAGTGTATTTGGACTTTCAGAAAACCTTTGACAAGGTCCCTCATCAGAGACTTTTGGCAAAACTAAAGAGTCATGGGATAGGAGGCAGTGTACTATTGTGGATCAGGAACTGGTTAAAAGATAGAAAGCAGAGGGTAGGGCTAAATGGCCAATTTTCCCAATGGAGAAAGGTGAATAGTGGTGTACCCCAGGGATCTATGCTGGGTCTGCTGCTTTTTGACATATTCATAAATGATCTGGAAAAGGGAATAACGAGTGAGGTTATCAAATTTGCAGATGACACAAAACTATTTAAAGTTGTTAAAACCCAAGAGGATTGTGGAAAATTGCAAGAGGATCGTGATAAACTGGAAGACTGGGCATCAAAATGGCAGATGAAATTTAATGTGGACAAGTGCAAAGTTATGCACCTAAGGAAGAGCAACCCAAACTATGGTTACACGATGCAAGGTTCCACATTAGGAACCACCACCTAGGAAAAAGATTTAGGCGTCATTGTGGATAACATGTTAAAACCCTCGGCCCAGTGTGAAGCAGCGGCCAAGAGAGCAAATAGAATGCTTAACGAGATGAACAGGCCAAGGACAAATGTTGGCCTTATTCAGGAAACCCATTTTACATGCAAAAAGGAGAGGTTAGCTTGCCATGGAAGATCCCCTAAGCAATTCTGATGATCAGGGAAGGAAAAAGGGAAAGGTGGGAACAGTGCTGTCAAGAGACATGAAGATCCAGGATGAATAGGTGTTGAGAACCCAAAAGGGCAGGCATATTATTTTGCAGGCCAAACTAAACAAAGAGACTTGTATTATTGCCAGCTTATATGCCCCAACAGGCAGTCAGGGGGAGTTTTTCAAGGCACTGGGGAAACAGTTGGTCACCTTGGGCCCTGGGAAAACGGCTATGGAAGGTGATTTTAACATCACATTATCACAAACACTGAATGCTGCTGCTCTGATGCTTGCTGCTCACTCTGGATCAGGGGTTCTCAACCAGTACTCGAGGGCAGGAGGGTAAAAGGGTTTAAAGTTAGGAGATTTATGGGACAATTAGGTTTGGTGGACCCTGTTGAGTATTATATCCAACTGTTGTGAACTATATGTTCTTCTCCCTCATGGAGGCACATTCCAAGTTGGCCGCCCAGATTGGAAGCGGGACGCACAGAGGCAGACCCGATTCTGAGTGCGCGGGGGCTAGACGTGCCCCACAGTATCGGAATCGGGTCTAGGCCTATACGTGCAGGCCGGGACCCAATTCAGATCGGCCTGCATGTACAGGCCCCTGCCTGGCCAACTCAGTCAGGCTCCTGAGCATGGCACCACAACTCCATTTAAGAACCGCAATCCTCGGCCACCGGCCACTTGTTCCTTTCCCTGCAGCCCGACCCCTGATCCAGCCTCCCATAGCCAGGGCCGGGCTGCAGGGAACCCCCTCGCCCCACTTTCGCCATCCCCTGATGTCCAGGGGGACTTACTCCACCTCTGAAGTGGAATAAGTCCCCATCCAGTCTGCTGGCCCTGTACGTCCAGGGCTGCGGACCGCCCACTACCCGCCCTCACCCTGCCTCCACGACGCCCCCTCCCGCCCCGTCTAAGCCTCCTCGTACAAACGCCTTGTACGGGGAGGCGTTCATCGGGGACGGCAAGGGGGGCTAATAGTGGGATGGGATGTCCATCCCCACTATTTGCGTGTCAGAATAGACCCCATAGCGTATATCTGCAAATAGACGTGTTAGTGGTGAAGAATTTAGCATTCCAGGTGGTAAGAGTAAGTACTGATACAATCACTTGGTCAGACCATGCACCGGTGGTATTAGAGGCCGACTGGAGGGAAGGGAGGGGCATAGATTATGGGAAGTGGCTTTGGAAGATAAATGGTAGCCTATTAGAGGATGAGGTAATAGAGCAGCAGCTTTAAAGAGATACTGCAGAGTATTTTGCTAAAAGTAGAGAGGGGAATTTTTCATTGGCTATGATATGGGATGGGTTAAAGGTAGTTAGTTATCTGGGGGAAATTAATCTGCAGAAAAACTGCAGAAGGAAGAAGAGATTCACCTTAATATTCAGAGACTGGAAGAGGAGTACAAGAAATCTTCATCTAAGATGACTCAGATCCAGCTAGTGGTGTACAGGGGTAAATTAAAAGAATTAGAAGTTGAGGAAATAAGATTTCAAATGTTGAAAGCTAAAAAGTTTTCTTATGAACAAGATGATAAAGCTGGGTGACTCTAAGCGATTAAGTTGAAGAACCAGAGAGTTGACCCTGGTGTCTTCAGTAAGGGACTCCTTTGGTAGAGTACACATGGATCTGTGGAAAATCCGAGAGACCTATCAAGGGTTCTATGAAGCGCTCTACAGGACAAGAGTCCCAGTTAAGCTTGGGGAGATTGAGAGCTACTTGCATTCAGTCTTTCTGAAACCTTGTCCGAGGAGAAAGCAGAAAGGTTAGAGGAAGAATTTAGAGGGGAGGACATTCTAGAGTTATTAAAACATTGAAGCTAAATAAATCTCCAAGATTGGATGGGCTATCAGCTAAATTTTGTAAAATATTTGGGGAAATAGTGGTTGATCCCTTGATAGCACTGTTCAATGGTGCACATGCAAGAAGGGAAACTAGTGGAGATTATGGGGTGAGCCGGGATTATGGTATTGCATAAGGAAGGCAGGGATCAGTGCTATGTGGTTCTGATAGATCCATATCACTGCTAAATTTGGATGCTAAAATTCTAACAAAAATCCTTAAAAGGAATTATTCTTAGTTTGGTTCACGAGGGCCAGGCAGGGTTCATGTCAGGGAAGTAGGTGGAAAATTTTGAATTTGATCTGGGTGACAAAGAAGCAGGGGACGTCGTCCCTACTTCTCTCAGTAGATGCAGAGAAGGTCTTTGATCATGTTGATTGGACCTTTATGTTTAAAACTTTAGAAAGGATGAACGGTGAAGGCCCTCTATAGGAAGCCCAAGGCATGCATAAAAGTTAACAGTGACTATTGAGAATTCTTTTCTGTGGGTAGAGGCGTCATGGCCCTCTGTCGACATTACTTGCGCTTTCCATAGAACCAGTGGCAGCCAGAATACAAATGGATGCACATATACAGTACATTAATCTAGTGGGCATTCAGCAAGTGGACTGTTAAATTGGGGGGAGGGAATCCATAATGAGTGGGGTTGCAGAACATGAGGTGGGGTTTTTTTATATGTTGTTGCTATGGTAAATGTGGGTGGTGGTGGGGGGGGAGGGTAGTAGATGACAATGCCTTTAATGTACTGTATATTACTTTATCAATGTTGATACAGGAAATGAAAGAATATGGGAGGTTATATGGCTTTACAGTTAATATAGAGAAATCTGAAAGCTTAAAGATTGCACTGGATAAGGCTCTGAAGGTATGAGAATTTCAAGAAACTAGTCATGAGGTTAGATGTTGACCTGGAACTGCGGGCTAGGTTAGCATGCATTAAGATGATGACCCTTCCTAGACTTTTTATATTTTTCCAAACTTTGCCCATAGAAATTCGAGATGTAATGTTTAGAGTGCTTCAAAAGAAGATATTCAAATACATCTGGTGGTACACGCCACCAAAAGTGGCCAGGAAAATACTGTACCAGTCTAAACAAAAGGGAGACTTGGCAATACTTGATTTCAAGCTTTATTATAGGGCAAACACAATTTTGAGCTATGAAAAGCATAGGATCCAGGAAAACATGGGGTTGTGTTCCCCTACCAGCAGATTTGTGGAGACAGAGTCAATGAAATGCCCAGGTTTCAATAACATCACTCCCATGCTTCTATTCGCCTCAGCCACCAGAGGGCTCTTCGGTATCCATCCCAAAGCATATGGGAGAACATGGCAAACTTCACACAACCTAAACATGGGCAATGAGTGATCAAAACAGCAGAGAACTATGTACAGGAAAGAATAAACAGAAGGTCATCAGTACAATATGGACCTGCAGAGCCAAGCATAGAAATCATAGCAGACCAGAAGGTATTATCACAGAACAAGAGAGCCAAACAGTTCCAGGGATGGGCCCTGCACTGGTCTAGCAGGACTCAAGGAAAGGATATTATCTGGTAAGTAAAATGTTACCTTCCATATCGTCCCGCCAGACCAGTCCAGACAAGTGGGACGTACTAAAGATATGGTACAAATCTTACCTGTCCGATAGATGGCAACATGTCCGAGTCGACGGAGATACATCTGAATCATTCCAACAAAGCCAAGGTGTACCTCAAGGATCCTCCTTATCTGCACTGATGTTTAATATATACATTCAACCCATCTGCAACATCATCAGATCCTTTAATGTCAGTTACATGATATATGCAGATGATGTTCTATTATATATGCCAATATCACTGGATTGCCTAGACCTCACTCCGCTGACTAACTGCTTTGATACCATATCAGAGTGGCTGCTATCACAAAATCTGAGAATACAACACAAAAAGACGGAAGTCCTTTTCGTCTCGAGGAACACCAACTTCACCCCTCCTAGTTGTATTAACGTAAAGGATGCCCAACTCCAAGTGAAACATGCAATACGTTACCTTGGAGTAACGCTAGACCAACACCTTGACATGAAGAACCACATAGCCAATACAGTCAAGGCAATCTACTTTAAAATCAGATCCCTCAGACACCTACGCACACTACTTGAACCGGAAGACTTCCGGACCATTTATCAAGCTCTTATACTTCCCCACTTCGACTTCTCAAATTCCATACTACAAGGACTCCCCCAGTCCACCCTGAACCCCCTGCAGCTGGCCATGAACAGTGCAGCGAGAGTACTCCTTGGGGCATCCAGGAGAGACCACGTGACACCCCTTCTAAAACAGCTACACTGGCTCCCCATCCAAGCAAGGATTAGTTTCAAGACCTTGCTGCTAACGTTCAAAGCGGCTATGGGACTCACCTCTTCCTCCCTCTCCAACCTCATACAACCACTTGCACCAAACAGGCCGCGAAGAACAGCAGAATTGAACACGCTGGTCATCCCAAAAGAAACCACAAGATGCACCAGATCAACATCTAACAGAGCCTTCCGACTCTGCGCCCCAAATCTATGGAACACCTTACCAGCACAAATCAGAGCAATGACCAATTTGAGTCAGTTCAGAAAGGCGCTAAAACATTTCCTCTTCCTCAAATATCTCAATGACAGCTCCGATCACAACCATCAGGTGAATAGCAGGAGTGGCCAAATGGATAGACCTTCGCAACAGGCCAACTTTACTCTGTAGATAACAAACAGTTCCATATACTGTTGGTAACACCTTGTACAGTCAAACCTCGGTTTTCATGATTAATCCGTTCGAAATAGTCGGACTAAAACCGAAACGTATGAAAACTGAAGCAATATTTACCATAAGAAATAATGTAAATCCAATTAATCCGTTCCTGACACCCAAAAATATTCACAAAAAATACATTTTATAGAGAATAACTATATTTTTACATACAGAAAACAATGAGAAATAAATATAAATGACTAATGAAATAGATAAATGAACATTTAACATCACTGAAAGCAAGCTAAGTACAGTACTGTACAGTACAGTATGTTAGCATCTGGCCTTAGCCACCCCTGACAAGCTGCTGTGCCCAGCTCTCTTCGGAATCACATTGGATTCAGCCCATTAAAATACCTTTACTTTATCTGCTCAATGCTTCAGAATGGCAGAAAATCTTAATGATATAGCTTCAGACGTACCCTGCAAGAGAAAGAACTGCCTCCCACATTCATGCAACATCTCCTGCTTACGTTGACAGCTTTTCTTCCCTGCTACCTCCGAGCCTGAGGGGGCGCTCCAGAGAACGGGCAGGCAGTGGACGAGATCGGGGCCTTCCTCTCTGCGCAATCCTTGCCTCTCTAACTCTGACCAGGCTCGAAGATGTGTTTCATTTACGTGCTCAGCTGGCTTTCGCTTCTCATCACGCTGGCGATCGGTGAGTCCGGGGGGCAGTGCTGCCGGGACCGGGCGGGCATTCTGGCAGTGTATACAGACCGATGTGCAGCGCGAGGGTGTATGTATTTACAGTACTGTACTTTACGAAAACCGAGGCGATGTACGAGAACCGGGACAAAATCTCAGTCAAAAAAGACGTTGAAAACCGAAGCGTATGAAAACCGGGGCAAATGAAAACCGAGGTTTGACTGTATATAGTTAACCATGATATCCCTTAATAGATAAACCACCATTGTATTTAGTTTCCCCTATTTCGCCAAGTTATACCTCCTGTTAAATGTAATGACCAGACATATGTAAACTGTCGGATGTTTTCTGTTTAATGTAAACCGCGCTGATGTCTAATAGTGCGGTATATAAGAATTGTTAATTAATAAATAAATAAATAAATGCCTCCAATAGGCAGGAAGAAGACACAGCAGTTCACAAAACCAAAGGCTGTGCTCGCCTGAGTGAGGACATCCAAATGGTAATGCTTGACAAAAAGTGGAAAGATATGCCCACATTGCCACTGAACAAATGTCTGCAGAGGCTACAAAGATCCACTCCACCCATAAGGATGCTTATTCTCGGGTAGAATGGACGCGTAAATCTTCCGGAACTGCCCAGTTTTGCAACAGATATGCTGAGTAAATAGCCTCCTTAATCCAGCACCTCAATGTAGACTTACCCTTGCATGGGCCAGCAAAAAGTACAAACAGTATGATTCAATTTATAAATGGAATTTGTAACCTCCAAGTACCAGAGAAGCACCCTCTGGACATCCAAAAGTCAAAGATCCTTATCCTTCCCCTGACACTGTTCTTTGAGGAGTGGGGCAGGCAAACCACCTGGTTCATATGAAAGAGAGAAATCACTTTGGGTAAAAAGGAAGGCACAGGCCAAATGGAAACAGCCTTCTCTTTAAAGAACAGATAAGGATCCTGGGCAAGACAAAGACTGCAGCTCGGAAATCCGCCTTGATAAACAAATCACAACCAAGAAAACAGTCTTGAGCATCAAATCCTTCAGAGTAGCGTACTTCAAAGGGCTCTGACATCAGGGCCTTGAGTACCAGACACAGATACCAGGAAGGGACCACAGGTGCCAAACGCCTTGAAGAAAGTGCGCAACATCCAGGCGTATCGCTAAAGACATACCAGTCACTAGATCTCTGAAACAGGCCAGAGCTGCCATCTGAACCCAGGGAGCTCAGAGAAAGGCCTTTCTCCAGACCTTGCTGCAGAAAGGCTAACAGATGGCACCATGGCCGCCCCAGGAATTAGCTCCCGTGCGCCACACAGTCACTCAAAGAGGCACCAGACCCGCATGTATGCCAGGTTGGTAGACCTCTTCTGAGTAGAGTGGAAAGCACCGCTGCCTTACGTGCAGCCTATTTCTTTCAAGAGCCAAGTCATAAGCGAGAAGAGAGCTGGGCCTTCCAGGATGATCTGCCCCTGATGCAACAGGCCCCGACATGGAGGTAAATGAAGAAGTGGCGCTTGTAGGAGCCATATCAGATCTCTAAACCACGCTTGCCTCGGCCAATCCAGCACTACCAGAAAACTCCATCCCAGGTGGCGCTCTACACAACAAAGCACACACCCCAACTGCGGCCAAGACAGAAACACATACAGCAGGCCTTGTCTTGGCCTGGAAGAAGTGGCACACCTTGGCATTGGAGCGGGTCACCAAAAGATCCATCTCGGGGTGACTCAACAGCAAAGAATCAACTGAAACACCTTCTGACTCAACTCCTATTCTCCAGGATCAAGAGTGCCGGCTGAGATAGTCCGCCTCCACACTGTCCACTGTGGCAATGTGCTGGGCCGAAAGAGCAAGGAGTTTTTTCTCCACCCACACGAACAAGAAAGCCAACTCCAGGGCCACTCCGACACTCCTCGTGGCGCCTTGCCGACTGGCATAAGCCACTGCTGTGACATTGTCCAAAAACACTCAACCGCCCGGCCTTTAACCAGGGGATGGAAATGTAGGAGAGTCAACCTGATGGCCATTACCTCAAAGTGGTTGATGGACCACACCACCTCCCTGCAGTTCCAATGGCCCTGGACTGTTCGGTCTTGGCAGTGGGCTCCCCAGCCCAAGAGACTGGCATCTGTCATGAGAAGGATCCACGAGTAATGGTCCAGCATCATGACTTATTCAGAAGACTGGGCTGCTGTCACCACCGCAGGCTGGCCTTCACCATCAGTGGGAGCAGAAGCCTGAGCTCAAACTCCTCAGAACTTGGGGACCACCGAGCCAGTAAGGACCGTTGGAGCAGTCATATATGAGCCCACACCCATGACACCATCTCGATTGTGGCCACCATCAATCTGAAGAGCTCTAAATATTCTCAGAATCTGGGAGCCTGTGATTAAAAGAACAGTGCCAGGCAATCCAACAACAACATATTTTACTTTCTCCTCTGGCAGGAAGATTCTGCCCACTTGCATATTGAACCATGCTCCCAGGAACTCCAGGGATTGGGAAGGAACTAACTGGTTCTTCCTCTGATTGATCACCCAACCAAAGCTTTCAAAGGAGGACACCACTCAGGTCGATACCTGAGACACCTCCGACAGAGAATGCGCTTGGATGAGCCAGTCTTCCAGATATGGGTGCACAAAAATCCCTTGGTGGCGTAGTGCCGCAGCCACCACCACCATGACCTTGGAGAACGTTCTTGGGGCAGTGAAGAGCCTGAATGGAGGGGCAGTGAACTGAAAGTGCGAGCCAAGCATGGCAAAATGCAGACACTTTTACTGATCCCCCAGCCAAATTCAGAGATACAAGATACTCCCCCCCCCGCCCCCCTCAGTGCACCGCCTGAACCACTGATCTCAAGGTTTCTATCCGGAAGTGCAGGGCATGCAAGTGCACGCTGACAACCTTGAGGTTGAGTATTTTTCCAGAAGGAACAGTCCTTTTTGGCACCACTGCCTTCAGGAGTAGCAACTTCTCCAAATTGATCCGCACAGCTGCCCTTTTGTTAGCTGATCCATAGGGGAGATGACGAACATGCCTGTGGTCGGCTCTTTGCATTCCAGGACATAGCCATACCAAATGGGGTCTAGCAACCAGTGATCCTTGGTGACCATTCCTGGAAGAAAAGGTGAAGCATACCTTCAACCAGAGGTACCAGGGAATGGGCCCCCAAACCTTCATTGTGCGGCCTGGGAGGGACCTCCTCTGGAGCAGGCCGAGTCCCTGGGCCCAAGAGCTCCTCGAAAGGACTGAGAATGAGCCTGCAACCCGGAAGCAGAGGGGAAGAAACACTCCTGGGAGACTGGCCAGTGTGCCTGCGAGGAGCAAGCTAAGACCGAATGAATGCGGGGGGGGGGGGGGGGCTTCTGCCCACTTCCTAGGCCCTTTAGACCTGTCATCCGGAAGCTGGTAAGGTTTTGTCTCACTCAGGTCCTTCACCAGCTTCTCTAAATCAGCCCCAAACAGAAGCTTCCCTTTAAAGGCCAATAGGGTCATTCGAGCTTTGGAGAATGTGTCCTAGTGGTGAAGCCAGATCCAATGCTGTGTAACTGTCGACATGACACTATCTCTGGCTAGGCTGCTAGACAGATGAGGTCATACATGGCATCAGAAAGGAAGGCTGTAGCAGACTCCAAAAGAGGGGTATGATCGTCCAGCAGGAGAGACAGAATCCACTGGAGCAGAACTCAAGATGTCAGGCCTCCACATACTGCCAAGCGAACAGCAGCAGCCGCCGTGGCAAGTTGGTTCTTCAGCAACACTCCACTTTTCGGTCCAGAGTATCCTGCAAGGTCAATCCGCCTTCCACAGGAATAGTGAGCCATCTTGTAACCACCATGACCTGTGCATCCACCTTGGGTATATCAAACTATACAATGCACTCTTCCTCCGACAGCGTACATCTTAAACATTCTTAGCCCCTTAGGTGGGGAGTCGGGAGAATCACACTCCAACTAGATCATATCCTGGATCACCTCCGGGAACGGGAAGACTGTAGTGGATTTAAGCACCCCTTACAAGAGTGGATGAAACCTTGGCCACTGCTCTGTGTCTGGAGCATCCGCCAAGTTCAAGGTGGATGAGACCCTAGCAATCAACGCCGCCAGTTCCTCCTTCCAGAAGAGGTGGATAACACCAGCCTCTTCATAATCCTCTGAAGGCGAGAGCACTTCTTCATCCACATTAGAGCCCAAAACCAATACATCTGAATCCAAGTCAGTCCAAGTCTTGGACAGACCCCGGGGCTGCTCTACATCTCCAGAAGCAGACCTTCACTGGGGATGCTTAGCCATAGGCAACCGATCAGGGCTTTCACTCTCAGCCCTGATCACATCACGAGACTGCACTCAGGGGAACCCAGAGGCCGCAGGGTCTGAATTTTCATGCCAGAAAGACCAGGTCTGTTGTAAGGAGGAAAAGAATTCTAGGGAGGACAATCTGGAGTCTCGAAGATCTCCTCTTAGAAATGACCCCCCCAACATCAGGGGATATAGTCGCCGCTGAACCCCTAGAGGACAGGGAGCAGCCAACAGTATGGTTGCTGGAACCTCTGGCCAACTAGCCATCCTTACCTGCGCCTTGCCATCTTGCCATCTCCTGCTCTGAGGCTGGCTTCGGGGATGACTCAGAAGCTGCTATGCAGAAGAGCAGAGTTCAGAATACAGAGATGAGGCCCCTCACTTGCCACAGACCAAACGACGCTTCTTGGAAGAAGACATAGAAGTTAAAGCAAGTACAACAGCAGCATGTGCTGAGGCCCCAGCGGCCTGGAAAGAGTGCGTTAATAGTGCTCGACAGCAACATACAAAACGGTCGCTTGGGTAGGAATGCGAGTTTGAGCTGTTCTGGCGGAATGTGCGCTAGGGCCACACGACTGCCAGATGCACAATAGTAAGAGATGCTACTAACAGGCATAGAAAAGGGTGGGAAACTCCCATAACATGTCAATGATAGCCAACAATTCACCCTGAAATGCGTCCCAGATGGATGGAAGTGGGAGCCCCAAACAAGGACAATGACGAGATCAAGCCTCAGTACTCACTCCCTTAGAGCTCCAGGCAGAAAGCTCATGCCGGGCTCAACTCTCCTCCCCTGAAACTGCTTCTCTTGCTTTTCACACACTGTTTTTTTAAGGTGGTTGGCAGACAAATTCTTCTGAGAGCCTCCTGTGATCTTTGGGGGAGAGCAGAGGGGACAGAGGAGAAGGGAGGGGGGGGGCACTGAGGTTGCGTGAGGCTACCAAACTCTTCCAATTTTCTGGCTGCTCAACAGGCTGTTATCATGATAAGAGTGCGGAACTGAACCAATGCTCCCTCCTTCTATGGCTACCCAAAACACCACAGTATAGTGTGTCCTCCCCTGTCGCGCTCAAGTGAGAGTCTCACCCTTAAGGTGGTCGTTCACGAGCAAAATCACCCTTTGCCTATTAATTGTTCCTTCTAAGTATCGAGATGCCCCTGGCGTTGCCCTTGAGGAATTGTCACCAGCAAAACTGCCCCGGCAGGAGGCTTCGGCTTCCAAAGCACTAACGGGGCTCCAGAATGTTCTCGAGGCCTCAACCTCGGCAGATCTACTGGCGCCATGCTCTGGGGTTCCGGCTGCTTCTATCGGTACCGACACCCAAGCATCGGCAGCGTCGATAGACCAGAGATTCCTTGCTATCGAACACAGTCTGGCGGCTCTTCTCACGGCTTTGGTACCGTTGAAACCGCTTCAGACACCTCAACCGATACAGACTGCATTAGCATCGGCGGGTATGCCACCCATACCGGGTCATGCGTCTGTCTCTGGCATCGACAGATCGGTACCGGAACAACCCGATACCGACTTTGATCGATACCGGTACCGTGCTTTGCACGATCACCGTGATCGGAGGTATTCTGAATCCTCTGATGAGTCTGAAGACTCCGAAGACTCTGCCGATACAAGAGTACTTCTCCCTGAGGATGCCTCTTCTCCTCAGCGCAGAATGTCTCCGCCAGAGGATATGTCCTTTCAGGACTTTATCCATGATGTAGCCCGAGGCCTTTCCATCACAGTAGCTCCTGAAAAAGAGCCTAGGGCAAAGGAGTTGGAAATTCTCCAATACCCTAAGGCTCCCAAAGAGGCAGCTACTCTGCCTATTCATGAGATTTTACATGATCTTATGCCAAGGATGTGGGAAACACCTTTAACCACATCTCCTCATTCTCGAAGACTCAATACCATGTATTGAGTTCCACCTTGTCCTGGCTTTCAAAAAACTCAATTACCGCACCATTCAATGGTGGTGGAATCAGCCATAAGAAGGATGAAAAGTACAAAGAGACATGCATCCAACCCTCCAGGTCATGAATGAAGGACTCGCGATGCCTTTGGGCGTCGATGCTTCCAAGCTTCCATGCTCTCAGCTAGGATCAGTTCCTATACCTTATATATGGGAATGCTCCTTAAAGAGGTCACAGGAGACTTGGAGCTTATGAGCCCCCTCCTTCCTGATGACAAAAGGCAAGATTATTTTACTCTAGTCAAACATGCTCAGGATGTTTCCAAGTTTGTAAATCATGCAGCCTTTGACTGTTTTGAGTGCATAAGCAGAACCTCTGCTATTGCCATTGGTGCACATCGGATTGCCTGGCTTCAGGCATCTGACTTGGAAATTTGGGTACAGGATAAATTAGGAAACATTCCATGCACAGGAGAAAATCTCTTTGGCAAGAATTGGCAGGAGAAGGCTAATGAGATAGATGCTGACAATATCACCTTGGATAGATTGTCCAAATCTACAGCCGATCCTGCAAGGAAAAAATCCTCAAAGAAACCATTTTTCAATAAGAAAAAGAAGTTTTATCCTTCCTATACCCAACAGGGACACCGTCCAGGTCAGACTGCCCAAAAGGGACAACAGCCACAATCTAGACAACAAAAGAAGCTAAAAGCTGCAAAACCTCAGCCACCTCAGCAGGCTCAGCCTCCTCAGGGGCTTTGACTCCTCTCTAGAGAACTTTGCCTTCCTGCCTCTGAACGGTCCAGAACCCTCGACCATCCCAGGCAGGTTATGTCATTTTGCCAACAGATGGTACCAAATAACAGCAGAAAATTGGACTCTGTCCATTGTACGAGAGGGGTACAAGCTTCATTTTAACAGCATGCCCCCTCCTACAATTGTAAGACAGTTCAATTCTCAGACCTCTCTCGACAGTCTCTTAGGTCAAGAGGTCACAATGCTCCTTGCTCAAGAAGCAATAGAGGAAGTACCCATTCACCATCAGGGTACAGGTTTCTACTCCCCCTATTTCCTTATTCCAAAAAAAACAGGGGGAACACAGACCCATTTTAGACGTCAGAGAATTGAACAAATATTTGTTCCGAGAGAAGTTCAAAATGGTCTCTCTAGGAACTCTGCTGCCATACCTTCAAAGTCAGGATTGGCTTTGTTCTCTAGATATCAAGGATGCGTATACTCATTCTCATCCATCCAAATCACAGGAGATTCCTCCTATTCCTCTTTCAAGGAAAGCACTACCAATACAAGGTTCTTCCCTTTGGCCTGGCTTCTGCGCCGAGTGTTCACAAAATGCATGGCTGTGGTAGCAGCATTTCTCCGCACTCTGGGAATATTCGTCTTCCCTTACTTAGATGACTGGCTCATTCGAGCCCCTACAGTGCCAGAAACCAGCTCTGCTCTGTTTCGCATAAGCGAATCCTTCAGTATTTGGGACTGGTCATAAACCTCCCAAATTCCAATCTTGCTCCCACTCAGTCCCTAGAGTTCATAGGAGCTCATCTGGATACCAGACAGACAAGGGCTTTCCTTCCGCAGCCCCGCTGTCTTCGCATAGTACAACTAGCTTCTCAAGCAGTGCTCAAACCTTGTCTCACTGCTCGGGAAATGCTACAATTGCTAGGCCACATGTCATCCACCATGCATGTGGTTCCTTATGCTCTCCTCCATATGCTCGCAGCCCAGTGGACTTTATCCACTCAGTGGACACAGGCCTCAGGCTGCCTGTCGGTCAAAATAACAAACTCAAATTGTCTTATTTCGTCCCTCCAATGGTGGCAATCACCCAGAAACCTTCTGGTGGGGTCTCCTTTCCAGCAAACCCTATCCCAAGCCACCCTAACAACAGATGCATCACAGGTGGGATGGGGAGCCCACCTGCACGATCTCTCTACCCAGAGTACCTGGACTCCAGAGGTACTCATGTCCTCCTGGAGCTAAGAGCAATCTTCTTTGCTCTTCGAGTATTTCACGCCCAGCTCAGCTACAAGACAGTCCTAGTTCAAACGGACAATCAGGTAGCTATGTTCTATGTGAACAAGCAGGGCGGAACAGGCTCTCTGTCGCTATGCAACGAAGCTTTGCGACTATGGGCCCTCGCCAGAGAGCATCAAATTCACCTTCTCGTGGTATATCTTCCAGGCATTCAAACCCTTTGGGCAGACAAACTCATCTCCTTGCGGTGTATCTTCCAGGCATCCAAAACTCTTGGCAGACAAATTCAGTCGAGTTCGGCTTCCACACGAATGGTCTCTCCATGCAGACCAGGTGGCCCAAATATTTCAGATTTGGGGAACCCCGGACATAGACCTCTTTGCAAGTCCGCTGAATGCCAAACTTCCCCGGTTCTGTTCCAGAATTCTGGCTCGATGTTGTCAGGCAAGGGACGCCTTCCTCCTCCACTGTGGTCAGGACTTCCTATATGCCTTCCCACCGTTTCCCCTCATCCCCAAAACCCTATTCAAGCTTCAGAGAGACAGAAGTCATATGATCCTCATAGCTCCACGTTGGCCACGGCAAACATGGTACCCTCTGCTCCTACATCTCTCTCAAGCTCTGCCTCTGGAGTTGGGATCCGCTACAGATCTTCTCTCCCAAGAGGACGGGATGCTCTGGCATCCGAAACCCCAGTCTCTGCATCTCAGGGCCTGGTTGCTGAAAACCTAGAACTTCAGGATCTTAACCTTTCCCAACAGGTAAAGGATATCCTTCATGCTTCTAGGAAACCCTCCACAAGACGCTCATATGCCCTTAAGTGGAAAAGGTTTACCATATCGTGCTCGCAGAAGGGTCTGGAATCGATACTGGAGTATCTCCTTCATTTGTCAAATGCAGGTCTCAACAAATTCAGTAAGAGTCCATCTTAGTGCTATTGCAGCTTCTTACAAGCCTCTAAGTGGACAACCTATTTCCTCTCATCCTCTCATAGCGAGATTTATGAGAGGCCTTCTTTTAACAAAGCCTCCCATTAAGCCACCACCGGTGGCTTGGGACTTGAATCTGGTGCTCGGGCAGCTCATGAAACCGCCCTTTGAACCATTAACCACATCATCTCTGAAATTCCTTTTTTGGAAAGTCATCTTCCTCATTGCAATCACATCAGCATGTCGCATCAGTGAAATGCAAGCGTTAGTGGCTGATCCTCCTTATACAAGGTTCCACCATGATAAGGTAGTACTTAGGACTCATCCACACTTTATGCCAAAGGTGGTTTCGCCTTTCCATTTAAACCAAGCGGTTTACCTTCCTGTATTCTTTCCGAGGCCTCATGAATCCAGTGCAGAAAGGGACCTTCAAACCTTGGACTGTAAAAGAGCTTTGGCCTTTTACTTGAAAAGGACACGGCAACACAGAAAATCTTCTCAACTCGTTGTTGCTTTTGATCCTAGTCATTTGGGACTTCTAGTTTCCAAAAGAACTCTATCTAACTGGATTGCTCATTGCATATCCTTTGCCTATGAGAGTAAGAACCTTCCTCTTGAAGGCCATGTCACAGCTCACAATGTGAAAGCCATGGAAGCCTCAATGGCTTATCTTCACCCTGTGTCTATTGATGACATCTGTCGAGCAGCTACTTGGGCTTCGGTACATACCTTCAGAGCCCACTACTGTTTAGACAAGGACTCCTGCCAGGATGCCTTGTTTGGCCAGGCTGTTCTTCAACATCTTTTTCAGACTTAATCAACTCCTACCCACTGTCCCTGGTAGGATGCCAGAGATCCATGGGGGGGAAGTATTGCCCTTTCACAAGGCCTAACAACTTCCTGGGGCCATTTCTCTGGCATCTGCAGCTAGGGAGTCCCCATATGTGAAGACTACATTCCTGCTTGTTCCTGGAGATAGCGTAGTTACTCACCTGTAACAGGTGATCTCCGGGAACAGCAGGAATTTAGTCTTCACAATCCGCCCACCTCCCCTAGGAGTTGCATCTCTCTCTCTCTTTTTTCTCAGCTATAAACTCAACTGGAGAGGGACAGTTGGAAAGGCGGGAAGGCAGCACGCAGGCGCTGTGGGATGCTCCCAAAAGCTTTCCTATTGGACGCTGGGGAGTGTTCCTGCGCAGGCTCCATCGGTACCGACGATACTCGTATGTGAAGCTAAATTCCTGCTATTCCTGGAGATCACCTGTTACAGGTGAGTAACTACGCTTTATTGCTTATTAGAAGTGGTACAGTGTACAGCGATGTAAATAGATTTTTGGAAATTAAAAAAGTCATAGATGGAAAAAAAAAAGAAACTGATCTTCTAGATCTATGTAACTCATTCCACCATGCAGTTCTTTAACTTACTCTTTAAATGCAACCCAATGAAGAGACTGAAATTCCGTTAACTCATTCAACAAGCATGCTTCAAATACAGTATAGAAAGAAAATGAACATGCTGCTCTCCTAATTAACAAAGATGGTGTCTTAGGTTGTTTCTCAAGCTATAATGAAAGTTTACAGTTACCTTTAAAAACAGGAGGGGATCTATAAATCGACAATTAAAAAATAAAACCAATTCATATTGCCATGTCAGAGATTTACCTCAAATACTCCTGACAAGGGTGAACGTTTTTTGGAAGGATGTTCCTCTTCCTCTAGGTTACCCTCACTGGCATCACTGTAAGTGGCTTCTTCACAGCTAAGACTCCTCAGAATTCCACGTCTGTCATCAAAATCTGCAGCACTGCTTTCACTGGTATCACTGCAAACACTATTCTCTCGGCTCCGAGACTTCAAAATTGATTTACGAGGGACATATTCTCCATTTACAACATCAACAAAGACTCTAAAACAAAAACAAAAAAAAACCCTGATGATTTAATACATTAATAAGGATGACGATGACAATTTTCAAAATATTTTACCTGTGTGAAATGCTCATCTTCAGTGTGGCTAAAAGTCCATCTGTTGGTCCACAACACATGTACTTTAAGGCACATTGAGAAGAGGTCTTCTCAGAGATGTGTTTTTAACAGGGGTGGAAAAGTATGCCTGTAAATTGAATTTAAAATTTGTGGGTAATGTTTTTGGAAAAATTCTAACCACAAAGTGCACATGGGGGTCTTTTACTAAAGGGTGCTGTATGTTGCACATAACACGCCAATACAGTCTCCATTGCAAGCAAGGTAATACTATGTGGCTCTTGAATATAAGCTCTTTGCAGAAGTTTTGTTTTTCATTTTTAATAGCTAATGCTTTTTCTGCTGCATTGTAGCTGTTTTGCAAAAGGGGAATTTTTTGTGTACTTGGAAAAAGCTATTTTTCTGCTGTTAGAGTTCTTTTTTTTCTTCCTCTAGCTTTCAAGTTCAAAGAGGTAAGCAAGCTCTTTGAAGTCACTGACCTCATCAGGTGTTACATTCCTCCCTTCCCATTCCAGTTCCAACCCACCCCATATGAGAATTCTTGCTATCCAGGGCAACTACTCAATTAGCTTGTTGACAAACAATTTGCCATTCTTCAAGGAGCTTTGATTAGATCATTTTATATAAGAAACACATTAATCTCTATACTTTAGACACATAATATCAAAATGAACTAGACTAAAGTAATAACTGTCTAGCAAGGAAGCAGAGCTACACACAGGGACATAGAACAGTGCTGCAAGAACATATAAAAGAGGTTAGCTGTCGTTTCTCTTGAAGGACAGTTGAGAAAGAGTTAGGGACTTTGGTAGGTCTTTCTCATTTACTTTAATAGGAACAAAAGCTCCACCAACTTGAATGATGGCTGGGAAAAATCGTATTGCCTAAGCTGTTGACCCCGCTACAGCTTCTGCCTCTGTCCAGACAGACCGTCCATTGCCAGTCAAGGGACAGGTTCCATGTGCAAGATGCCTGCAAGTTGAAGCCCTCATGAAACAAGTGGAGCAGCTCAGAGAAGAGGTGGAGAGGCTGAGAAGCATTCGAGACAGTGAGAAATACATTGATAAGTGCTTCTTTAAACATCCAAGCTCCCCAACAGAGGTTAAGATGAGAAGCTACAGAATGAAGAAAGCTGGACACGAGTCACCAGAGCCTGCAGAATCAACAATCCAATTCCTCCAGCTCTCGAACTGAAGAACCAGTATACAGCCCTAGAAGTGGAGGAGGTGAAAGCACTCCAGGCAAGCCAAGAAACAGAGCTCAAGCACCCCAAAGTTGCAGAATCGTTGACCACAATGAAGCAAAGGGTAGTGATGGTTAATGATTCTCTTCTGAGAGGTACTGAGCGGTCCTTCTGCTGACCAGATTTGATGTTCAGAGAAGTGTGCTATCTGCCAGGTACCAAAATTCAAGATGTTAGAGAGTTTGTCGAGCCTCATCACGCCTACTGACTATTACCCGATGTTGCTCATCCATGTCGGCACAAATGATACTGCTAGGTATCCCTCCGAGCGTATCAAAAGTGACTTCATAACTCTGGGACAGAGAGGGAAGCAGAGAGATGCACAGGTGGTGTTTTCAATTCTCCCTGTTGAGGGTAAAGGCTGAGGTAGAGAAATTTGCATCCTAGAGATGAATGCGTGGCTGCCGGGATGGTGTCAGAGATTGTTTTTGTTTCCTGGAACATGGGATGATTTTCCAAGGGCTGCAGAACAGAGATAGTGTCCACCTATCCAAGAAGGGTCAAAGTGTCTTCCGAAGCAGATTGGCTAACTACTGAACAGGGCTTTCAACTAGACTCATTGGGGATGGGTAAGTAAAACATTAAATATCTCTATTTAAATGGGTAAAAGGAGCAACATCTGGAAAGCGGTGTGCATAAATGTCTAAAGTATGGGAAATAAAATTCCATATGTTGAGGCTTTAATGGAAGAGGCTAACTTGGATTTAGTGGTGGTTATGGAGACACAGTTCACTGGCAACCATGAGCAGGATATAATTATACCAGGCTATACTTTATTCAGGAAGGATAGGGTAGGAAGAAGGGGGAGGAGTTGCAGCACTATGAGTAAAAACTAATATTAAAGCTATAGAAGTACAGGGCTTAAAAGTGAGCAAGGAAGCACTGTGGGTTAAACTAGAAAGAGGGAATGGGAAATCCATTTGCAATGGTGTGACATACAGATCTCCTTCACAAGGAGACGAAGTGGACAGAGAGCAGTATTGCCATGAAAGAAGTGCTACTGATAGGTTATTGCAATATGCTGGATGTTGATTGGCACATCCCTGCTGCAGTGTCATCTACAAATAAGGACATCTTGGATTCTCTGCAGGGAGAAGGGCCATACTGTACTTGGTGCTTACCAATGGGGAGAGTATTTCTGATGTTATAGTGGGAGATTATGTCACATCCAGTGATCACCAGATGGCGTGGTTCAGTATTAAGACTAGGACTGATAAAGACCATTCAAAAGCAAGGGTCTTGGACTTCAGGAAAAACTTTGCCAAGATGGGTCAATATCTCAAGGAGTCGTTAGCGGAATGGGAATAACTGGGGGATGTAGAAAAGCAATGGGCAAAATTGAAAGGGAATATTTTAAGGGCAACAAACCTTTTTGTTAGAAAGGTAAATAAATGTAAAAGAAAAAGAAAGCTATTATGGTTCTCAAAAGTAGTAGCTGAAAAGGTGAAGAAAAAGAGGGTGGCCTTCATAAAATATAAGATATCACAGAAAGAGAAAGACAAACATCAATATTTGGAAAAACTTAGAGAAGCTAGGAAAGTAGTCAAGAAAGCAAACATACAAAAAGAAGAAGAAATAGCCAATGCAATAAAATGGGAGGACAAGACATTTTTCAGATATGTTAGCAAGACGTTGTTCAAAAGTGGTACCGTCAAACTCAAGGGGGGAAGGGAGGAATATGTAGAAGCTGATTAGGATAAAGCAGAATTCCTTAAATATTTTTGTTCTGTGTTAACAGATGAAGGGCCAGGAGCAGAACCTCAGAACACACCCACAAATAGGAACAGAAATGAAGAGGATCTTGAACATATTTGTGAGGCATTCGCTCAACTAAAAGCAGACAAAGCAATGGGGCCGGATGGGATAGATCAGAGAATACTGAAAGAACTTGAGGACATTCTAGCGGCTCCACTGACTGACCTTTTCAAAGCTTCTTTAGAGTCGGGAGTGGCCCCAGAGGACTGGAGAAAGGCACATGTGATTCCTTTACACAAAAACGGAAGTAAGGATGAGATTGAGAACTACAGGCTGGTTAGTCGAGTCGGGAGTGGCCCCAGAGGACTGGAGAAAGGCACATGTGATTCCTTTACACAAAAACGGAAGTAAGGATGAGATTGAGAACTACAGGCTGGTTAGTCTGACCTCTGTGGTGAGTAAATTAATGGAAATGCTGCTGAAACACATGATAGTGAGGTTTCTGGAGTCCAATAGATTGCAGGATCCGAGGCAGTATGGGTTTACTAGAGGTAGGTCTTGTCAGAGAAATCTGATTGATTTCTTTGAGTGGGTGACCAGAGAGTTGGACAGTGGGTGAGCTCTAGATGTGGTGCACTTAGATTTCAGTAAAGCCTTTAACACTGTTCTGCACAGGTGACTTAGGTCAATGGAGTTCACTTTGAGGCGAAGAATGTTTCCAGAGGCATGCTGCAGGGATTTGTCCTTGGTCCAATTCTTTTTAACATTTTTGTTAGTGATATTGAGGAAGGCTTTTAGATAAAGTCTGCTTCTTTGCGGATGATGCCAAAATCTGCAATAGAGTAGATATCCAGGAAAAAGTAGATAACATGAGGAGGGATCTAGCTAAGCCTGAAGAATGGTCAAGAATTTGGCAACTGAGATGTAATGCTAAAAAATACAGGCATTTGCGATGCAAAAATTCAAGGGAGCGGTACAGTGTAGGGGACGAAGTCCTTTGTCCACAAAAGAAAGAGTGAGACCTGTGTGTGATTGTTTCTGATGATCTTAAAGTGGCTAAACAGGTAGAAAAGGCAATGGCAAATGCCAGGAGAATGCTTGGGTGCATAAGAAGAGGAATGGCCAGCAGAAAAAAGGAGGTGATAGTGGTCTTTGTATAAGTCTCTGGTGTGAACTCATTTGAAATATTGTGTGCAATTCTGGAGACCACACCTTCAAAAGAATATAAGCAGGATGAAGTCTGTGCAGAGGGTGACTACTAAAATGGTCAGTGGTCTTCATTATAAACAATATGGGGAGAGACTTACACATCTTAATATATATATATATATGTTAGAGGAAAGGTGGGATAGAGGAGATATGATAGAGAGGTTTAAATACCTGCGTGGCATAAATGCACATTAACTGTCTGTGGTGTGGAACATATGTCCCCAGCACTCAACATGGAGACCTAGCACATACTGCATTAGTATGGGTGCACTTAACTCCGCCTATTGAGATGGCATTAGGTGAACCCGTGTTAATGCAGTTAGTGGACAGTATGAACCCAGGGCTAAGTGCGCTGTGCTCACCACGACTACTCTTTTCCCTAATGCGGGTTGCAGTTGGTGCAGGAACCATCCCATGCTGTTATGGCCCTGCACCTACAGCGCACACTAGTACACGTACTGCTAGCTAGCACCCGTTAGTAAAAAAACAAAACAAAACATAGATGCTTGCATCATATACCTACAGCAAGTTTCAGAATAAATAGATGGAAATAATTTTGTTCTGACAACTGGTACAAGGCCTGCACATAAAACGTATGGTTTATCCCAACATGCAGTTTGAAAACTACCTCCCAAATGACAAATTTACAGTGATAATTCATAGCTGAAATTAATCCTGGGTTATTTTTCCAGCTATATCTTTATGTGTGCCTTCCAGTCAATGCTGACTCCTGGCGACCAAACAGCTCCTGGGTTTTGTTAACAGTGTGATCAGAAGTAGATTGCCAGGCCTTTCTTCTGAGGCAATGGAGGTTTAAGTGACTTGCCCAAGGCCACAAGGAGTACTAGTGGGAATGGAACCCTGGCCTCTTAGTTACCAATCCAGTGCTCTAGTCATCAGGCTACTCCTCCATAGCTATATCTTTAAGTGTAAGTATTTGATAGAGATATATATACACATGGAGGGGATATACTGAGGCATTTACATGCTCTGCAGACCTGCAAACTGTGTAAATATTGCTGAGCTGAATATTCAGGGGCACTAACATGGTTAGTATCACTGAATATCCACAGGTGCTGCTGCTACATGCATGCCCCAATGCTAACCGGGGTGTGCCGGGCATTCCGGGGCACAGCAGAGGTGGCACCTATCGCTAACTGGGCAGTAGCTATATTGAGCCACTACCTGGTTAGCAATACGTAGCAAAAGCCACGCACAGGAAACCCTGGCCTAACTTTTGACACGTATCACTAACCGAGTAGTGGCGCAATACATTTGCTGCCTGGTTAGCCATCAACAAATACGGCCAATTCATTTATTCAATGCCAAGGCCAAGTATGACCCCGCATTGAATATCCAGGTTTAATGTTCAGCGCTGGACGCTGGTCGCTTTAGCAGCACTAGCCGCTGGCACTGACTTATCGGGCCCATGGTTCCCACAGTTGCCAAGTTATCCAGTTCCAGGGGTGAGATTTTATTCCAGTTCAGGATTTCAGACTAACTCATTCTGATGGGACCTGCAGTATTGAGTTCAATGGGTAAAATCAAGGGCTACAAATATCATACTGCATTTCAAGGTAAATTTAAAATGAGAACTGGCCACAAATAGCACTCCTAAAACTGGGTACCTTGGCGACTATTTTTGACCTAGAAGTTTCCACCTGCTCCTTTGGGCTTCCAGATCAGTTGGACCAGTCTTTGCTGGCTAAAACAAACAAAAAAAGGGAATGTAATAGTCAATATGGAAGGGTAGACAAGATAGACCATATGGTCTTTTTCTGCCGTCACATTTCTATGTAAAGCATCATCAGCTTTTCTTCATTTATTTATTTCACTTTTTTTAATATACCGCTTTATCTGAAAATCAAAGCGGTTTACAGTGTAACTTAACTATATGCTTTTACATAGAACATAGCGCAATTTAACTGTATATTTTTACACAGAGCAAAACTTATCAAGTGAACTTCTAAATTATTACCTAGTATCAGAAGCAAGGAAACATAGTGGATTTCTAAGTTCTTACATGGTGTTAGTAATAGGAGTAACATTGAGGAAACAGTTGAACAGTAGTGAGAAATTTTGCTGTATAATGTGTATGGGTCATGGAGTGGTCTGATTTAACTCTCGCTACCAAAATGCTTCAAGAAGATATGGGTCTTCAGTTTCTTGTGGAATTCTGTCAGGTCAGTGACAGCTCGTGTGTTATCAGGGAGTGAATTCCATGTGCTTGGTGAGAAGGCTTGGTCTGAAGTTGCCTGGGTGCTTTTCAGCTTTTCAGTACGGATGGTGAATTTATTTTGGACATTACTTCTCCAGTTGTTTGATGTTCTGTGTAATAAGGATTGAAGGTAGGCCAAGGATAAGTTGTTGGAAACTTTGAAGATGGTCAGTAAGACCCTTATATCTTACTCGGTCTAGTATAGTAAGCCAATGTAATTGCTTCAGTATTGGTGTGATATGCTCAGTTCTGGTGTGATAGGGGTTTATAGAATATTACACATCCCTCTCCAAACGGAGTATCAACAGTCCCCTTTAAGGGAGTCTGCAGCCCTGGGAGGGCGTGGTCCAGAGGGAGAGGTGAATAACCCAACAGGCTGCAGAAGGGAGAGAGAGGCCCTTGGACTGAGATGTCCTTCTAAGACAAGCCGTGCAAAGGAGTTCTGAGGTAGGAACTTTAACTGGGACTGGAGGAAGAGCCAGGAGAACCAGCTTGTAAAGGGGTTTAACAAGCTGGGACACAATAAAAACTGCTTTTATTTTCCCGGTCTGGCCTATGTTTTAAAGAAAACCCTTCTCACTACATGCCACACTACCATATCTGGGTAAACCATATAGGATGCGATCCGCTGTATTCTGTGCCATCTGTAGCGGGTGAAGTGTGTATTTCGGCATACCTTCATGACCATTCATATTTCTGCATCCACTGTATATCCTCCCTCACTCAACCCAGTCATTGCAGTCAGGGTCCTCGGCCGGGAGCCACAAAGCACAGCTATCTCCAGAACATGGATGAGCAATGAAATGGAGTCTCTTCCCCCACCCACCCAGGGCTGTGAACACTCTCTCTGCAGCATCTGTTACCTCAGTCAGACGTGGAACTCAGGTTCTTCACAGTACTGTTACTGAGCTACTGGAGCATCCTCTTACATAGGGTCTTTAAAAATACTTTAAGAGCTTTCTTTAAGAAGAAAATGCTGATACATTTTTAAAACCAATTTCATTACTTGGCATTTTCAAAGATACATAATACATTGTTTAAAGTCTAAAGCAACCAACAAAGGAAAAAAATAACAATCTCTAATTAAAAAATTTGATGCTTTGATGCATGGTAATAATAGAAAATATACAAAACTAAAGAAAATAAATCAGTAAAATGTTTCTAAAATATCATTCCATAATATAAAGGAAAAGTCATTTTATCTCTCTTTAATGACTAGCTGCATGATTGGACAGCACTATCATAGCTGGAAATAGTTTATATCAGTAGTAGGTGACAGCTTTTGCCACTGTGCAATATTAAAAAAGTATTGCGAAAAATAATCTAACTTAAGATGGCTTTATAAAATATTTTCAAATAAAAATGTATTCTGAAACAGGCATTCCAAGAATTTGTTTCTGCACCAGACTCTGCACGCTATAGACTATACCTGTAAATATCGGCAGGTGTTTTGATGTTTGGCAGTTCTGGCATCAAATGTCCATTGCCGTTACTGTTCTTTTTCTTACGCTTGGCCTCCTCTTTCTTTTCACTAAACTTCAAAGTAGTATTTTTCCCTGTGTTTATTCTCACCTGAAAAGTTTAAGATATGAAAGTCTGATGAGTGGTTATCAATTTACAAACAGGTGAATTAAAACAGCATAAAGGTTTATGCTGCCGAGTTTCATTTTTCTAGCACTTCAGATGTTTAACAGCTGTCTTATGTAGGGGGCTATAGAGATCTCTGGTCAGTCTTATCCCACTACGTACATGGTTAGATTTTGTTTCTCTACTGAGTTCCCTAGGAACAGCAGGACTGAGATGGGCATAAGAGGTGAAAGAAGAAGGATACTGTAAATATAAACCCGGGTTCATATGTGGTTGGGGTTGGGGCGTTCAAATGTCCAGAATCAATATGATGGGTCAGGCTGTTGAAAGCGACATAAAGGCAAGCGAAGTGAATACGAATTATTAAAAAAGTTACATACCATTTCCCTGAATAAATAGTCATTCCAAGTGGTTAACAATTGATCATAAAATACAATTAATTAAAAAAAACAGCAAATACATTAAATTTACCATTAATACTAAAATATAATCAATCAGCAGCCTTGAAATTTCAGAAAGATCTGTCCAGATAATTCCCAAAATTAACCAGACAAAGTTTTTGAGTATCAACCTCCCCCCCCACCTTTGGAAGACTGCTTTTAAATCCTGACTCTCCCTAATCATAATGTTGTTGTTTTTAATTGTGTTTTTGATAATAAACATGTTTCCTGAAGTCTCTTATTTGTCTTTTCTGGGTATCCTGACTAGATTGTAAGCTCCATAGAACAGAGATAGAGCAGAAATCTTGGTATAGTACAAATTAAAAGAAAGCTTTTCATAGCATCCTGCACTCTTGGATAATAAATTGCCTTAAACATACAAAATAAACCCTGGATAGAAACTTCAACATGAAGATTTGGCAAACCTCAGTATATCTGAAGCATGAAGGTGGACAGTTCACCATTCCTAACATCAAATCCAGCAAGGAATATGGTGATTCAGGAGATTCCGTTGCCATTTTTGTTTTATAACACTTAATCTTCTTAACTCTTTTGGATGCAGATTTAGCCTTAATCCTTAAACCTAAAGATAGCAACAATCCTAGAGGTAACACTATATTGAGGACCTGATGCAGAAAGCCTTGCTACCCTTTAGCGCAGCTGTTTATGCTTAATTTTCCCTGATTCAGGAAGAAAGATTAGCATGAGACAATCAGTGTAAAAACAATGCAATAAAATAAAGGGTAACATGGTGGGCATACAAAATACATGCAAATCGCTACAGAATTAATTCTTCTCAGTGTAAAAAAAACTACGCTAAAATAAAGTGCAGTTTTTTGCTCTTTTTTTGTAGTGCTAATTCTTACACCAGCCTCATGCTGGTGTAAAGATACAGCATAGGAGCAGAGGGGGGCGATCTGAGGTGAAATTCAATACTTCAGATCACCAGATATCCCAATCCACCCCACACAACCCCCCCCCCCCCCCACAAAACAAAAATTCATTGTTGGCCCAAATGGGGCCTCTCACTCCCCCCTGACCCAAACCATCATCCCAGGTGCCACCCCTTCCCAGACATGCAACCCACCATTTCAGGTGACCCCATCCCACCGCTAACTACAGTGGCGCATGAGTGTCCTAAGGTGGTAGGAGAATCATGTCCACTTGCTCCTGCGTCCATTTTGAAATTGATAAGTCAAGAAATGCTCTCCTAAATAATTTTTTATTGGACTGTTACCAAAATTGTTCCAGCTCAATTATAAGCTAGACTAATCAGTATTGACACAACATTGTGTTTGGAACTACCCATAAATATCAAGAGTTTGGCTTCAGGGGAATATCACAAAACTTATGTTGATATTTCCATTTCTATTTTTGTCAAAGTTGATCCAAGGCATTTCAACGTCTCCATAAGTCTTGGTCTCTCCTTTCATAGCTTAACAATAATTATGGCTATGGCATCTTTTCTAATGCTAGGTCACATCATTCAGATCCCAGCTTAAAGCACAACTAACTCAAATCTGTAAATACCAATCTAGTTTAGGCTTTTCGGGTGAACCGTTCGCAGCTGATATATTCCAAATTGTTCTTTAAAGTTCAACTTTGCTTTGCCGTTACCCTCTCCTCCACTATTCTGGTACGTGGTCAATTATCCTCCATCTTAAATAAGAAAAATCATGTCTATCCTGAAGGCAATGAGCAGCAATCAGAGCAGACAAGGTCCAAGTATTCACTCGAGACTGATGTTCATGTCATCCAATTTTGATGGCCTTCTTAGTGCATCCCACATAAACGCAGGGACAGGGGCACAATATAATATATACTTCATATATAGTAAGGCAGCTTGTTCACCATGTGGCCTGGCTGGCCTCGAGGGAGCAGTCGTCCAGATAGGGGAAGACAAAGACCCCTTGAAGGTGCACGAAGGTGGCCACGACCGCCAGGCACTTCGTAAAAACTATGGGCGAGGAGACCAAGCCGAATGGAAGTACCCTGTACTGGTAGTACTCTCCTTCCACCACGAACCTTAGGTACTGTCTGTGGGAGGGGTAGATCAGGATGTGGATATACGCGTTCTTTAGGGCTAAGGAGCACAGCCAATCTCCCTGGTGGAGGTAGGGCAGCAGAGTTCCAAGGGAGAGTATTTTGAACTTCTCCCTCACTAGAAATTTGTTCAGGTTTCACAGGTCTAGTATGGGCCTGAGGCCCCCAGTTCTTTTGGGAACAAGGAAATACCTGGAGTAGAAATCTTTTCCCCACAAATGTCTGGGTACAGGCTCTACCGCCTTGTCCTTGAGCAAACCTGTGAGCTCTGAAAGGGCTCTTCTGGGAAGAACCCTGGGGTGTTTGCTGGAACCTGAGGAGACAGCCCTCCTTCACCACTTGTAGTGTGGTAGGCCATGGCCTATATAATAGCCTGTACATGTATGAAAGGCCTGCAAGCTAGGCCTGAGTTCCCACCCCCACTTAGAAATAGTGCTGAGAAAGATCAAAGTCCGTGAAGGTCTGCGGATCTGCCTTAAACCGCTCTAAACTGCTTTTGATAAGTTTGTGCTAATCCTAGGTCAATTCTTTTATGCTGATGATAGATATGTTCCAGTGTTTTACATTCTCACATTCTCTGAGCCTAGAAATGACCTTGTAGTAGGGATGTGTTTATGTCTAGAAACTGAGCCTTTGTTAGAATTGCCTGAGAAGGGGGAACAGGGTGTTAGGCCCAGAGAGGGTCCCTGATTGGACAGGTGCAGGGGGCGTTGGAACCAATAGAAAGTCTGCATGTATCAAGCTGAAGAAAAATGTATAAATGAGTATGTCTCTGTAAGAATGTTGCTCAGTCCTTTTTGAAGCTTTGAAACTGGGCCATGTGCACAATAAATTGGCTTGGATCTTTGAAATGACTCCTGGTATTATTTATTGCATGCTTATCAGCTGCTACAGTAGGACCATTGTGACCCCAGCCCAACTGTGGGCAAAGAGCGCCAGGCAGCCCCCTGTGGGCTGGGGAGGGTCTCCCAGGGGAGAGGAGGCCCTGCCCAGGGAGTCAAAAGCTCCCCCAGGCTGGGTGGGAGCTCATGTCTGAGGCTTCTGAGCCTTTGGCTTCCTCATCCCATGGCCCTGGTTCTTGGGCTGGGGGCCCTGTTGCTATTGCCCTGAGAAAGGCTGATAATGGCCCTGGTGAAAAGACCCTTTTTCCTCGGGAAGGCTGGTCTTTTTCCCAATGGTTTCTTCCAGGGAAGGGTCGAGGATTTCCTTGACAGCCTCTGCCTGGTCACGACCTTGGCCTCTATCTCGGCTGCTTTGTTGGCCATGGGCTTGCCAAACAAGTTTTCCCCAGTGCAGGGGACATCGAACAATTTTTCTTGCACCCACTGCTTGAGGTCGGAGGTCTGCAACCATGCCGGGAGCCGGGCCCCGATGCCCGCTGCTGGTTTAAAGCTGTCGTAGGCGGCGCGGGATAGGAACTTTGAACAGTCCCGGATCCTGGCTGTCAAGGCTTGGAACCTTTGAAGGGGTTCCCCGGTGAGGCATGAAGAAATGCCTGCCAGCTCTTGGATGAGGCCCTGAAGGTACATGCCTATGTACAACTCATAGGCCTGTATCCTGCAGCCCAGCATGGATTCCTGAAAGCACTTGCGGCCTAGGGCAACGCGGGCTCTGGCTTCTCTGCCTGGGGGGACAGAAGAGTAGTTCTTCTGGCTTTTAAAGCTTTTGCATCAAGGACTCCACGACCATGGAGTTATGTAGGAGTTGGGACTTTTGGAAGACCGGGCCCTTCTTGACATGGTAGATAGCGTCGAGGCGTCGGCTGATCACTGGCACAGAGGCCAGGGTCTCCCACATCCGCAGAAGTAGCCGTTTAAGGATGGGCTGCACCAGCACCATCAGAGTCTCCTTTGGTGGAGACTCATACTGGAGAATCTCCAGTACTTCAGTGCGCAGGTCCTCCTCTGATTCGGTCGGGACCGAGAGGGCCCAGGCCATGTCCCAGACAAAGTCGTGGAAAGCCACATTCTCGGGCGGGGAATGGAGCCGGGGTTCCGGGGAAGATGGCTCCGAAGGGACATCTCGGTGTCAAGAGGCCTCGACATCGGTCTCCCAACCGGAGCCGAAGGGAGTCGAAGATTCCGAGCCTTGAGACTCTCATGCCTCGAGGCCGGCCCCGAGGAACTGGGGTCCCCCGATGGGTCTCGAGTCAGACTCCCAGAAACTGGCAGGGGAGGACTGGACACCCGAGGATCGGGACCAGGACCTCAATCGGTGCCATGGGCTAACCCGAGGCTGGTGGCGCTCGGGGACTAGCTTGACGCCCGGGGACTCCCCCGCAGTTGGGGGCCCGGTTGTCAGGGCAGATGATGGGGATGAACCTGACATCATTGCCTACTGCAAGGCCAGGATGGCAGAGACATTCTGCTGCAGGGCCGCTATTTTGGACTCAATGTCAGAAGGCTCCACAGCTTTCGGCATGGGCACCGAGGGTCTCGGGCCAGACGCCAGCACTCTCACGAGTGCGTTCTTGATGAGGAGCATGGCCTCGGAGGGAACTTTCACAGTCATCGCCAGCCTATGACTCCTATTTAGAAACCTTAAGGAGGTGCTAATCGGAGTTGCCCGAGTCCCACTGCGGGACCTTACCAGGTTTCACTGGTGGACCCTCGACTGGCTTTTGAGGATTTTCTCTTTTTCTTTCTGGAGTCCGATGTCTTTACTGAGGAGCCACCGCTGCGGGACTCCGAAGATGCCCGGGCTTCATGGGATGTGCTCAGCCTCTCCTGCAACTCCAACCTTTTCTTGTTGGTTTTATGAGTCATGGCCTGGCACAGGTCACAGGTCGCACTATTGTGGCCGGGCCAAGGCAGTGCAAGAACCAGTCGAATGCCAGTCGAGGCGAGCCTCATCAACAAAGAAGGGAAGAGTAGAGGACAACATCGGGGAAGGTGCCAGCTCAAGGTGGGAAGAGAAACTGGTATGCAAATTGGGAAAACAACAACTTTTAAGTATAATTTTTAAAGGATTTTTCCAGGGAAACAGGACAAATGTTTGTTGGGCTCTGCGGAAAATAGCATGGTAGCATGTTCTAAAGGCTTTCTTTGAAAGCTGGGGAAATGTCCGCATGGGCTCCATCGGCGTTGACATTAGCCATATGTGAGGACTGATACCTGCTGTCCTGGAGAACACCTGTTACAGGTGAGTAACTATACTTTAGAAAGTGTCTCTGGGGCAATGTCTTCGAATGGGTTAGGTTTGCGTATACTAAAACAGTAATGAACCTTACTCCTAAACCAGCGTATGTGGAGTATGATCTCAGCCTCCCAAATTTATTACTAATGCTCACTGTAGTACTTGCATCTTGCCAAAGAGAGCTGCTTTCTGGAATTTGTAAGATATAATATTTATTTGCAACTTATCAAAATGTGCTTGGATATTATTTTAATCAGATCTGCGACACCAGAACAATAAGAAGTATTTCTTTATCTTTCTGTCATATTTTCTTGGTCTCTGACAGCATTACTTGAAACTAGAGGATATTCTGTCCATACAATGTAGAGAACAGTCACTTGGCATTGACACCTTTATATCTATGCAGTTCTTGTGTTTTTTTCCTTTCCCACTATGTCCAGTTTTCAAGCATTACATTTTTTATTGGTTGGAATGGGAATGACCCAGGTGCTGATAACCAGTTCTTCCAAATTGTCCTGTTAGACCAGTCTAGACAAGTGGGTTGTGTTCCCCTACCAGCAAATTGGTGGAGACAGAGAGCCAATGAAATGCCCAGGTTTCATAGACACTATTCCCTTGCCTCTATCCACCTCAGCCACCAGAGGTCTTTTAAGTATTCATCTCCAGCAGGTGATGGATGGATTTTCTCCACTAGACTGCACTCTTTTCAGACGCCATAGGAGGAGGGAAAATTGGTTCAGCTCCATGTGCTTATCATGATAAGAGCCTGTTGAGCAGCAGAAATTGGAAGGGTCTGGAAGAATGCAGCAGCTTCACACAACCTCAACACTCCCTCCCTCCTCTTCTGTTCCCTCCTGCTCCCTTCTGAAGATTGCAGAAGGCTCTTAGAGGAATCTGCCTGCCAGCTATCTTAAGCGCAGTGCTGCAAAGTTAGTGAGGCAGTATTAGGAGAGTAGAGCTGAGTTCAGCACGAATCCCCTACCTGGGACTCTAAGGGGGTGAGTACCAAGGCTTTACCTCGTCATTGTCCTTATTGTAAGGGCTCCTGATTCTGTCTGTGGGGGAAGCAATTTGAGGTAGACCACTAGCAACTGTTGGCGTGGTCTGGGGATTTTCTGCCATTTTCTGCACGTGCTAGTAGTTTTTTCCTATTGTGCGCCTGGAGGTCACACGGTCTGTATGCGTGTTCTGCCCAAGCACCTGTAATGCGTGTTGCAGTAAAAGCACAGTTAATGCTTGCCACAGTAAAAATACAGTTAACATGTGCCTTCACAAAACCATGGCCTTAGCATGCGCTGTTGTGATACTTTCCTTAAATCTTATGTCTTCTTCCAGGAATCATCAAGCGTGGTGCCTCATCTCTGGCTTCTGTACTCTGCCCTTCTAGAATGGCAGCTACTGAGTTGTATTTGGAGAGATTGTTTCCCCCCTCCATGCTGGGGGATGAAGATTAGCTGGGATCTGTCCGAGATTTCAACTGTGGCTTGGATTCAGATGCCTGATATGGATGTTATCCACCTGTTTCGGAAGGAGGGTTTGATTTGATTCCCAGAGTCTTATCCATTTTGAGCTTGGCAGATGCTCCAGGCATAGAGCAGGAACCGAAGATGCATTCACTCCTGCAAGAGGTGCAGAAATTCACTACTGTCTTCCCGTTTCCAGAGGTGCTCAAGGGCCTGTTCCAGTCAGAGTGGGATGGAATGGAATAACCTAATGGTTAGAGCACTGGCTTGGGAACCAAGAGACCATGATTCGATTCCCACTAGTACTCCTTGTGGCCTTGGGCAAGTCACTTAATCCTCCATTACCTGAGATTAATCCAAGTTATCAATGTTCCTGTTTCATGTACTTTACCAAATTTAAGTTCAAATGTAAACTGCTTTGACTAAGTGATAAAGCGGTATAAAAAAACAAAACAAAAACAAAACCCTGTTAAATAAATAATTAACCCCCCCCCCCGACTAAGGGTGTACAACATAAGATGATGTTCACTCTCCCGGAGGAGTGTGTTGTGTTGTGTTTATTTATTTATTTGCATTTCTTATATAACGCGCTATTATAATCAGTGCGGTTTACATTTAAACAAAATATACAACAATGTAACAGGTTACACTGAGTTTACAATCAGTGTGTGGTTTGATATTTCCAGGGTGGATTCGCAGGTCACGGCGGTTACCGGTCAGACCACCATTCCTGTGTAAGGTGGATTGGCCTTAAATGATACTCTAGACTGAAAGATAGATTTATAGACCTTTATCATATCTCCCCTCAACCGTCTCTTTTCCAAGTTGAAGAGCCCTGACACTTTAAGCCTCTCCTCATAAGGGTATCCTTCCACCCCTTTTACCATTTTGGTGGCTCTTCTCTGTACCTTTTCTAATTCTGCTATATCCTTTTTAAGATACAGCGACCAGAATTGCACATAATCTTCATGGTGGGATCACAGCATGGAACAATACAGAGGCATTATAATATCCTTTGGTTTTTTTTCTCCATTTCTTTCCTTATCATTCCTAGCATTCTATTTGCCTTCTTGGCCGTTGCTGCATACTGGGCAGAGTGTTTCAACGTGTTATCCATGATGACACCTAAATCTTTTTCTTGGGTAGTGGTTCCTAATATGGAGCCTTGCATCGTGTAACCATAGTTTGGGCTGTTCTTCCCTAAGTGCATACAGTAGTGGCCAACATTATTGGCACCCTTGCATTTTAGGTATGTTTACAGTATCTTGAGAAATAATTGGAAATATTCCAACTGTACGTCGTCATAATCTTTTAATAGTATGTTCAAAGGTATACAACAAAAAAAAGATGTCTGTGCAACTTAGACACAGTAATTTCTGAGAAAAAAAATATGACCTGGAAAGGATTAATGGCTTCCTTCACTAATATTTGGTTGCATAACCTTTGGCAGTGATGACACCCTCCAAACATTTCTCGTAGCCATCTATAAGTTTATTACATCTTTCTATTGGTTGTTTTCCCCACCCTTCAACTGCAATTTGTTCCAGTTCATGAATAGTTCCAGAATTCCTTTTACCAATGGCTGATTTCAGCTCTTTCCAAAGGTCCTTGATTGGATTGATATTGACTCATGTTTTTTCATTTTTTAACCATTCTTTTGTATTTTTGGATGTATATTTTGGGTCAATGTCCTGCTGGAGGACCCATGACCTTCGACCCAGACAATTTTTCTGACATTAGGTAGCACATTTTCCTCCAAAATACCTTGGTAGTCTTCTGACAATGATTCCTTTAATACGTTCCAGGCCTCCAGTTCCTGAGGCAACAAAACAAGCCCACCACATTATGGAAACCACAACATATTTAACTGTAGAAAGGATGTTTTTTTGCTTATAAGTTTAATTTCTTCGCCTGTAAATGTATTGCTGGTCTGCATTGCCAAAGAACTCAGACTTGGTTTTATCTGTCCACAGAACATTTTCCCAGAAGGACTGTGGCTTCTCAAGGTGGGTTAGGCAAAGATCAAGCATGCCTTTTTATGCCTATTTTTGAGTAGGAAGGTTGTCCTAGGCCTTCTCCCATGAGGTTCTTCTTTGTTTGGAGTATGGTGCGGGTTGAAACCACTACTCCAGATTACTCCAGGTCCGCCTTAAGCTCTTTGGATGTTGTACGTCGTGTTTTCCCAACAGTTTGAAATAAATCTTGGATTAATATTCCTCTTACCACCACTTCCTGGTAGGTTCTTGACAATTTCATGAGCAGAAAACTTCTTAATAACATTTGCGAACTGTAGACACAAGAATCCCAAGGTCTTTGGAGATGGTCTTGTATCCCTTTGATGTTTGGTGGTGATGGCTTTTCTGATGGTCTCAGGCAGCTCTCTTGTCTTCACCATTGTGAAAATAGAACAGGGAGTGAATGTGGCATGTTAAACATTAGAGACATCATTCATTGGTTGATTCAAGTCATGTGAGTACTGACAGTTGATCACAAGTACTTCTAATTTTACTGCAATAGGAATGTGGTTCTTCTGTTCAAACTGATTTGAATTGTTTATAAGGGTACCAATAATAATCTCATCTATATTCCCAAAACCATCATTACTAACATTTGGAGACAACCCCAACTTCACGTCAGTAAGGGAGAAAAAAGGAACTCAGCACCTGTGAGGTAAACTGTCCCGGCTTATAGAAATGACGCCATGGACTAGCTCTATGACATCATTTACTTACTTACATTCTCTTATATACTGCGTTATTCTGCATCAGTGCGGTTTACATTGAACAAACTGAAATTACATTGAACGGGGCATTATAACTTGGAGATAACTATTTTACAGGGAACATGGGCTATGGAGGGTTAAGTGGCTTGCCCAAGACCACAAGGAGCACCTGTGGGACTAGAAACCCCAGTCCATCCGGCCCAAGGTTGCTGTCCTCTAGTGGGATTTGAACCCCCGACCTTCCGGCCTGAAGTACCTTGCCCCAACCACTAAGCCACTCCTCCACTCCATCATAGATCCAAAAAAAACTCCCTTCATATGTGGTACATACTTTATAAATTCTTACAGCACAGTAAATCAGCCCCTTGAACCCATCAAATACCTAAACAAACATAGCTAAATAGCTAGATATAAATTAATTAGGCAATCTCTCTCATCTCTTGCACAGAATCCTTCACAAACATAGCCACTCAAACCATAAAATCAAAGGCTGAGTAACTTTCACATATGGTGTCACTTATCTTATCATGTGCAGCGCAGCCAAAACAAACCTAGTCTCAACGCTGCAAATGACGCCCAAAAAGTGTTTCGCTTCCGCTTCTTCAGGGGAGGGTCCCGGCAGGTATTTTAACAGTAGGTATTCATAACCATTCAAATACACTCCACTACCAGCAGCTCTACCAGCCTCATGGAATTCAACTACCGCATGGAAATCAGATCCAAAAGAAGCTTCAGAAGCCCCTTGGGCCTGTCTTCTGGAAGACTGTAAGATGTCGTCTCACCCAGGTCCTTCACCAGCTTCTCCAAATCAGACCCAAGAGAAGCATCCCTCTAAAGCCAGATGGGCAACGGGGCTTTAGAGGGATGCACATAAGATAAGTGACAACTTATGTGAAAGTTACTCAGCCTTTGATTTAATTGCCAGCTGATTAATGGCTTACCTTATTACTTGATGTTAAATTACTTTTCGATATCAATTTTAAATCTCCAATAATATTCTTTACTGATCTTTTGTTTTCAGTAATTTCTGCTTAATTGTCACTTCTTTTTCGACTCTTACATATTTGTGTATACCTTCCTTTTCATATTTCTTTATGTCACAATCTTCAATTAGAGAGACATTTTCAGTTTTGTTCAATTTTCCTCTAAGATGGTTGCCTTAATTTTTGGCAAACAAATATGCTTTCTCGATGTCATCTGAGAAACCTTTCATTCCATAGAGTTCTTCCACTAAGAGTCTGTCATTGGAGCTATAATACTTCCTCATCTACAAATAGTAGGAGATCAATGCAGAAAGTCTTGTGTTAGAATGCTGCGCTAAGCTCCGGTGCACGGCATTCTAACACATGCACTACAAAAAAGCTTTTACTCTTGATGCAGTAAAATAATGGCATGTAAATTTATGCTGCATTAAAAATTGTGCAAGGGAGGGAGGGGCATGCCTAAGATGGTGGGGTCTAGCTAAGGTGCACTTGTGGCTGAATTTTCTTTACCTTCTTGTTTCCTCATGACACCAAAATAAAATAAAGGTAAGGGGGCAGCTAAGTCTGTGAAAGCATCCCCTACTACCTCAAATCAACCAGTCATCGATGCCCAGCTCTGGAAGATGTGGCTTTTTCAGCAGTTACTATAAGTGAGTCCTCTGCTGAGGAGTTGGTGGATGTAGTTCAGATCTGGAGGCATTCCAGCTTCTATCCCGTGGCTGTACTCAATGCTGCTGTTTCATTGGCCTATCTCAGGTGAACATGGCCTTGTGGAGAGAGAAACCCCCAAGCTCTCTGATTGAAAATCTCAGAGGTAGCCCTGCAAGTGCATTTGCCAACTCGGATTTGCACCCAGAGTAAAGAGGCAAAGGTGAGAGAGGAGCAGGCGGCTGATTTGTCAACTGTGCAGTTTGCATCGGAGAGGTTTGCTTGGCTGGATCAACAAGTCCTCATCTCAGGTAACTCACAATGAAAATATGCCTGAAATTACTTTATTTGTTATTTAGACTATGCTGTTAAGGCTTGAAACTACAGTTTCTCAGAGTGCTGCAGACATTAATTCTCTTGTCCAAAATATGGGCCAGCTTTCTCAGAAGCAGGAGCTTATGAATTTGGAAGTTAATAAAAAGATTTTGGATCTGGAGGAAAAATTTAAGAAATCTGATCAAGTTGTAGAGTCAATGTTTAAGGACAAGCTTATGATTCATAGGAAGCTAGAACAATTTGAAAACCAAATGAAGCATCTGACTCTTTGGATACCAAAATTTCCTAAAATTCCTTACAATTCACCTAATACATTTTAGGAAATAGCTGATGGATATATTAAAAATTCCTGAAGTATCTATTCCACCTTTGAATAGAATATATTATGTATCTTTAGGCAAAACACCGTTGGATGATAAAGTGCAGCAGGACTTGGATGTTACAGCATTGATTGAGACATCGGTTCAGGAATGCCAAGATAGAGCAGGATTTGAGTCTCGTTTTGCGACTCTACTTTAAGAAGATCTCAGAACTATTTTTGGCTATCCAGTAAGGATCAAGTGGTCTGTGTGCTACCGTATTCTGTGCATGCCGCTCTTGTTTCAACTATCATACAAAAGCATTGGGATATTTTGACAATTCACCCTTTAGTGAGTGTCCCATAATTGCTTAGAGAAGAGGCAGAATACTGCAGATTCTCCCGGAACAAGCAGCAAGTCAGCCCTCACATATGGGTGACGTCGGCGCCGACGGAGCACACGCGGAGCAATTCCTCAGCTTTCACAGAAAGCCTTTGGGAATGCTACCACGCATGTGTGGTCCTCTTCCCACACAACGGTGCCATCTTGCTCAGTCAGATGACATAGCTAGGACGGCAGTAAAACTAAAACAACGTATGGAGGCAACTCCCAGAGCAGGAGGGAGGGTTGTGAGGGCTGATTCCTGCTGTCCCTGGAGAACACCTGTTACAGGTGAGTAACTATGCTTTCTCTAGGAACAAGCAGGAAGTCAGTCCTCACATATGGGACTCACTAGCTCCAGGCTGCCGAGGACCGAAGCATGACAGTACCAGTGGCGACCCATCAGGCAGCCGTGAAATGCAGAAGTTGAGTCCCCACTGAGAGACTCTGCATGACCCTAGCGTCCATCGACACTATCGCTCTTGTAGACTGAACACAGAAGGGTCGGAGGGCAGGAGTTGCCTACACACCAAAAATATTATGGAGTACTGCCTGCCTGAAGGCACTGTCCCTGCGGGACTCGCTCTCCAGGCAGTAATGAGCTACAAACGTATGAATCAAAGACCATGTGGAGGCCCTGCAGATTTCCATCATCAGCACTGAGTGGAAGTTGGCTACCAACATGGCCATAGCCTGCACGCGATGTGCAGCGATCCGGTGCTCAAGGGAAAGGCCCACTTGCCCATAGGCGAGGACAATGCAGTCGGCCACCCAAGTGGACAGAGCCCGCTTCATTTCCGGGAGCCGCAGTCTGCTGGGGTAGTATGATACAAAGAGCTGAGGAGCTTTGCGATGGGCCATAGGCCTCTGCAGACAGAAGGACATGGCTCGCTTGCAGTCTAGCGTATGCAAAATGAGTTCCTCCCTGCTGGCATGGGGCCATGGAAAAAAGGTGGGGACATATCACCTTGGGGAGGAATTTAGGGTGTGTGCGGAGCACTACCCTGTTCTTATAGAACCTTGTATATGGCGGATCCACCATGAAGGCCTGGAGTTCTCTCACTCTCTGAGCGGACGTGATGGCCACCAGGAAAACCATTTTCCAGGAAAGGTATCTCAAATGGCATGTGGCCAGGGGCTCAAATGGTGGCCTGGGAGTTGGGAGAGCACCACAGTAAGTTCCCATTCTGCTGCCAGAGGGCAGAGAGGGGCTTTGAGAGCAAGAGGCCCCGGAGCAATCGGGAGACCAGGGGCTGGCTTGAGAGGGATTTCCCCTCTACAGGGTGATGATGAGCGGCTATGGTGCTCAGGTGTACCCTCATCAAATTAAACTTTAGGTCGGTGTGTGAGAGATGCAGCAAGTATTGTACACTAGTTGCATGTGGCAGGAGAAAGAGTTCTCCCCTCTCTCCATACACCAGACAGAGAATATGGTGCAGGGACATCAAGCAATCTCTCTTGCACCCATTGCTCGAGGTTGGAGGTTTGCAACTAGACCAGGCAAGCACCAATGCCCGCTGCTGCTATCTGGGCTGCAGACTCGAAGACGTCATAGGCGGCACGGGAGAGGAACTTTGAGCAGTCCGGGATCCCAGCAGTCAGGGCTTGGAATCTCTGAAGGGGTTCCCCGGTGAGGCCCGCAGAGAACCCTGCCAGCTCTTGGATCAGGCCCTTGAGGTACATACCGACCTACAACTCACAGGCCTGTATCCGGCAGCCCAGCACGGATCCCTAGATGCACTTGCACCCAAGGGCGTTGAGGGCTCTGGCATCCCTGCCCGGCAGGACAGAAGAGTAATTCTGGCTTTTGAGCTTCTGCATGGATGACTCCACAACCATGTAGATGTGTGGGAGTTGGGACTTCTGGAAGCCTGGGCACTTCTTGATGCAGTATATTGCGCTGAGGCCGGGGTCACTCACATCCGCAGGAGCAGCCTATCGAGGATGGGTTGCACGTCACCGTCAGACTCATACTGGAGGATCTTCAGTTTTTCGGTGCGCAAGTCCTCCTCTGACTAAGTCAGGACCAAGAAAGCTTTAGGGTGGGGAGTGGTGCCGGGGTTCCAGAGGAGATGGCTCCGAGGGAACATCCCAGTGCAGGGAGGTCTCGGGGGAGGCCTTGATGTCAGTCTCCCAGTTGGAGCCAGAAGGCGTAGAGGAATCTGAGGCTCGGGGCTCTCGTATCTCGAGGTTGGCCCCAAGGAACTGGGGTCCCCCGGTGGGTCTTGGGTCGGACTCCCATAAACTGGCCGGGGAGGACTGAACACCCGAAGACCGGGACCTCGATCGGTGCAGAGGGCTCATCCAAGGCCGGTGGCACTCGGGGACTCCCCCTGCAGTCAGGGGCCCAGTTGTTGGGGCAGATGATGCGGACGGATCTCATATCATTGCCTGCTGCAATGCCAGGATGGCAGATATATAATTTGCTCCAAGGCCACCATCTCGGTCTCTTGCGAGTGCGCCCTTAACGAGGACCATGGCTTCAGGGAGCCTCGCACAGTCACCACTGGCTGAGGACTCCTTCATAGAGACCTTCATAGGGCGCTGCTCGGAGTCGCCCCTCCGCAGGACTTTACTGGGTTTCACCTGTGGAACTTCGACCGATTTCCAGGATTTTTTCTTTTTCTTTACAGGGTCCGGTGTCATTATGGAAGAGCCACTGCTGCGGGACTCCAAAGACGCCCAGGCCTCACAGGATGTGCTCAGCTTCAGACTCAGCGTCCGAGAAACCGGGGCTGAGTCGGACTGTGAGAACAGCTTCTCCTGCAAATCCAACCGTTTCTTGTTGGTTCTCGGAGTCACAGCCTGGCATAGGTCGCAGGTGGCACTGTCATGGTCAGGTTCGAAGCAGTGCAAGCAACAGTCAGAGGTGTTTGTTACAGACATGGTCTGACCGCAGCAGTCACACTTTTTGAACCCACCGGGGGACATGGTTGGAGATACCCAGCCGCGGTTCATGACCCCCGGATGAAAAAGGGCACGAATGCCGGTGGAGGCATGCCTCGTCTAAAAAGAAAGGAGAGCCGAGGACGGCTCAGGCTTGAGGCGGGAAGAAGAACAGATACGCAAACTGGGAAAAAAACAACTTTTAAGGATAATTTTTAGAGGATTTTCCCAAGGAAACAGGACATGAGTCTGTTGGGCTCCGTGGAAAAAAGGAGACTGAGCAAGATGGTACCCTTGGGCGGGAAAGGGACCACGCATGCGTAGTAGCATGTCCCAAAGGTCTTCTTTGAAAGCTCGGGAAATGCTCCGCGCAGGCTCTGTCGGCGCCGACGTCACCCATATGTGTCACCCAGATGGTGTGGTTCAGTATTAGGCCTAGGGCAGTTAGAATCCACTCAAAGGTGAGGATCTTAGACTTTAGGAAGACTAACTTTGCCAAGATGGGCCAATACCTCAGGGAGTCGTTAGCAGGATGGGAATAGCTGGGGGATGTAGAAAAACAGTGGGCAAAACTGAAAGGGGATATTTTAAGGGCAACCGACCTTTTTGTTAAAATGGTAAATAAAGGTAAAAGGAAAAGGAGACCGCTATGGCTTTCGAAAAAAGTAGCTGAAAAGGTGAAGAAAAAGAGGGAGGCCTTCATGAAATACAAGAGATCACAAAGAGAGGAAAACAGGCATCTATATTTGGAAAAACTTATAGAAGCTAGCAAAGTAGTTAGGAAAGCAAAGATTCAAAAAGAGGAGGAAATAGCCAATGCAATAAAATTGGGTGGGGGAAGACATTTTTCAGATATGTTAGTGAGAAGAGGAAGGGCAAAAGTGGTATTGTCAAACTCAAGGGTGAAGGGGAGGAATATGTAGAAGCTGATGAGGATAAAGCGGAATTGCTTAAAAAACCAGAAAAGAAGCGAGGAGCATCTTGAACAACTTTCAGAAGACTGTTTTCATGAGAAACTAGCTAAACTTAAAGTAGACAAAGCAATGGGACCAGATGGGATACAACCTAGAATACTGAGGGAACTTGGGGACCTTCTAGCAGCTACACTGACTGACCTTTTCAATGCCTTGTTGGAGTCGGGAGTGGTGCAAAAGTACTAGAAAGAGGCTCATGTGGTGCCTTAACACAAAAGCGGAAGTAAGGATGTGGTTGAAAACTACAGGCCGGTTAGTTTAACTTCAGTGGTTAGTAAATTATTGGAAACGTTGCTGAAAGAGAAAATAGTGAGGTTTCTGGAGTCCAGCGGATTACAGGATCCAAGGCAGCATGGATTCACCAGAGGCAGGTCCTGTCAGACAAATCTGATTGATTTCTTTGACTGGGTGACCAGGGAGTTGGACCGAGGGAGAGCCCTAGATGTGGTGTGTTTAGATTTCAGTAAAGCCTTTGACACCGTTCCTCACAGGCGACTTATAAACAAACTGAGCACCCTAGGGATGGACCCTAAAGTTACTGCTTGAGTTAGAAATTGGTTGAGTGGGAGGCGACAAAGGGTACAGGCAAATGGAGCTCACTCTGAGGAGAAGGAAGTTACCTGTGGTGTGCCCCAGGGATCTGTCATAGTCCGATTCTTTTTAACATCTTTGTTAGTGATAGAAGGGCTGTTGGGTAAGGTTTGCCTCTGCGGATGATACCAAAATCTGCAATAGAGTAGACACCCAGGAAAGTGTAGATAACATGAGAAGGAATCTAGCTAAGCTTGAAGAATGGTCTAGAATTTGGCAGCTTGGATTTAATGTTAAAAAATGCAAGGTCATGCATTTGGGCTGCAGCAATTCCAAGGGAGCAATATAGTATAGGGGGTGAAGTACTTTTGTCCACTAAAGAAGAGCGGGACCTAGGCGTGATTGTGTCTGATGATCTTAAAGTAGCTAAACAGGTAGAAAAGGCAACAACAAAAGCTAGAAGGATGCTTGGGTGCATACGGAGAGGAATGGCTTGCAGAAAAAAGGAACTGATAGTGCCTCTGTATAAGTCTTAGGTGCGACCTCATTTTGAGTATTGTGTGCAATTCTGGAGACCGCACCTTTAAAAGAATATAAACAGGATGGAGTCAGTACAGAGGGTGGCTACTAAAAAGGTTAGTGGTCTTCATTATAAAGCATATGAGGACAGACTTAAGGATCTTAATATGTACACTTTAGAGGAAAGGCGGGATAGAGGTGATATGATTGAGACGTTTAAATACCTCCGTGGCATAAATGCACAGGGGGAGAGCCTCTTTCGATTGAAAGCAAGTTCTGCTACGAGGGGACATGGGATGAGGGTGAAAGGGGATAGATTCAGGAGTGATATGCGGAAATATTTCTTTACGGAAAGAGTGGTGGATGCGTGGAATAGTCTCCCAGTGGAGGTGTTAGAGATGAGGACAGTATCTGAATTCCAGAAAGCATGGGACAAACACAGAGGATCTCTAAAGGGAAAAAGGGGAATGCTGTAGTTGTTGATATGGAAGGACAGACTAGATAGAAAAATGACGACAGAAAAAGACCACATGGCCTATGTTTCTATGTGAGGACCGACTTCCTGCTTGTTCCTGGAGAAAGAGTAGTTACTCACCTGTAACAGGTGTTTTCCAGGAGCAGCAGGAATCAGTCCTCACATATGGGTGTCATCGGCGCCGATGAAGCCCCAGCGGAGCATTTCCCCAGCTTTCCATGAAAGCCTTTGGGAATGCTGGCACGCATGCGCGGTTCCCTTCCCGCCTAAAGGTGCCATCTTACCTCAGTCAAATGACATAGCTAAGAAGAGCACACAAAAATGTAAAAACACAAACTATGTACAACTGCAACTCCAAGGGGAGGAGGGAGGGTTGTGAGGACTGATTCCTGCTGCTCCTGTAGAACACCTGTTACAGGTGAGTAACTACTCTTTCTCCAGGACCAAGCAGGAAGTCAGTCCTCAGATATGGGTGACTCCCTAGCTCTGGGCTACCGAGTAACCCAGGCTGAACAAGAGAACTCCCTCTAGTCCCAGCAGCAAAGAAAGGCTTTTCAAGGACACAACCTCCACCGGTAGCCCAACAGAGGGCAGGAGGGCAGGAGTTGCCTAAACCTCAAAGAGATTCCGGAGTACTGCTTGGCCAAAAGCACTGTCCCTACGGGACTCCCTTTCCAGACAGTAGTGGGCTGCAAAGGTCTGGCTTGAAGACCAAGTTGCAGCCCTGCAGATGTCTACCAAGGGCACAGAGCAGAGATGAGCCACTGAGGCAGCCATTGCCCTGACACGATGGGCCGTGACCCTACCCTGCAAAGGAAGGTCAGCCGCCTTGTAAGCCCAGGTGATACAGTCAGCCACCCAGATAGACAAGGTACGCTTGGACACAGCTAACCCCAACTTATTGGGGTCAAAGGATACGAAGAGCTGAGTAGCCCTTCTATGCCCCTGCGTACGGTCAAGGTAGAAGGATAAGGCCCTCCTACAGTCCAGGGTATGCAGGACTGCTTCAGCCTGGCTTGCATGAGGCCTAGGGAAGAATGTTGGAAGAACCACCTCCTGATTGAGGTGGAAAGAGGAGACAACCTTAGGGAGGAACTTGGGATGAGTCCTGAGGACTACCCTGTTCCTATAAATCCTGGTGTAAGGCCTATCACAGACCAGGGCCTGAAGCTCACTCACTCGCCTAGCCGAGGTAAGGGCTATCAGTAAGAGTGTCTTCCAGGAGAGGAAGCGCAGTGGACAAGTAGCCATCGGCTCAAAGGGTGGGCGAGTCAGTTGCTGCAAGACCACATTCAGCTCCCACTCAGGAGCAGGAGGACGGATGGGGGGCTTGAGCAAAAGCAGGCCCTTGAGAAAGCGGGACACCAAGGGGTGACCTGACAAAGAATGTCCCTCCACCTGTGAGTGGTGAGCTGCTAAAGCTGAGAGGTGGACCCGAACTGAATTGGACTTAAGTCCCTGATTTGATAAGTGCAGTAAGTACTGAAGCACTACTGGCACAGTACAGGAGAAAGGATCCTCTGTATGTAGCTGACACCACACAGAAAACCTCTTCCATTTGAGAGCATAGGCTTTCCTAGTGGACTGTTTTCTAGAGGCTAGGACAACCTCCTCAACTTCCTGAGGCAGGCCCCAGGGAGCCAAGACTACCCTTGCAGCGTCCAGGCCATCAAATTGAGATTCTTGAGATTGGGGTGTAGTAAGGAACCCTGCTCCTGAGAGAGAAGGTCGGGTTGCAACCCCAGAGGCAGTGGGGGATCCACCGCCAGTTGAAGCAGAAGAGGAAACCAAGGCTGTCTCGGCCATCTGGGAGCTACCAGCAGGACCGGGGCCTTGTCCCGAAGAATCTTGAACAGAGTTCGGGCCACCAAAGGTGTGGGAGGAAACGCATACAGGAGGCCCTGAGACCAGGACATCAGAAAAGCATCTGGTGCGATCCTCAAAGGATGTGGTTGCAGAACTTGGGTAGCTGCTTGTTTAGTGGACTGGCAAAGAGATCAATCCAAGGGAGACCCCACTTCAGGAAGATCTTTTGAACCACCAAGGGATGCAGCTGCCACTCGTGGGGCTGCAGAATCCTGCTCAACCGGTCGGCCAGGCAGTTCTCCTGGCCTGGGAGGTACACTGCCTTGAGAAGCATGTGGTGCTTCAGGGCAAAGGAACAAAGGTCCTGAGTCTCTCGACAAAGGATCTGGGACCCAGTGCCGCCCTGCTTGTTCACATAAAACATGGCCACCTGGTTGTCTGTTTGAATCAAGACTGAGCGGTGAGCCAGGGCTGGAGAAAAAACTCTGAGAGCCAAGCGGATAGCTCGAAGTTCCAGCAGATTGATCTGTTGGGCTGCCTCCCAGGGAGACCAGAGGCCTTGGGTGCACTTGTCCAGACAATGAGCACCCCAGCCCTTCAGAGAGGCGTTGGTGGTGAGGACCACTGAGTATTCTGGCATTTGGAAGGGCATGCCTTTGAGTAGATTGGGTGGATGTAGCCACCAGCTGAGGGAGGCCAAAAGGGGTTTGGACACCTTTATCTTGTCTCATAAGTGGCCAATGGCTTGAGACCACTGAGTCCGAAGGTACCACTGTGCAGGCCTCATATGGAGCCTGGCATTGGGAGTCACATGTACTGTCGAAGCCATGTGACCCAGAAGCCTGAGGCAGAGTCTGGCGGAGACCAGGGACTTGTTCAGAAACTGCTTTGCCACGTCCATCAGCCTTTGAGCCCTGTCTTCTGGCAAGAATGCCTTTGCCAGTTGAGAATCCAACCTTGCCCCTATGAACTCCAAGTTCTGGGATGGGAGCAAAGTGGACTTTGCAAAGTTTATGACAAAGCCCACCTTTTGAAGCAGAGCAATGGTGTTGAGGGTGGCTTGTCTGGCCTCCAGGGACGTCTGACCCCTGATGAGCCAGTCGTCCAGATAGGGAAAGACAAAGATGCCTTGATTTCTCAGGTAGGCCGCAACCACTGCCAGGCACTTGGTAAAGACCCTGGGAGTGGAGGATAGGCCAAAAGGTAGTACTCTGTACTGATAATGGTTCCCTCCCACAATGAACCTGAGGTACTTTCTGTGGTCTGGATGAATGAGGATGTGTGTGTACGCATCCTTTAGATCTAAGGAGCATAGCCAATATCCCTGCTGGAGGTAGGGCAGAAGTGTTCCAAGAGTAAGCATCTTGAACTTTTCTTTCTCTAGGAACTTGTTGAGGTTTCTGAGGTCCAGAATGGGTCGAAGGCCACCGGTTCGTTTGGGTATCAGGAAATACCTGGAGTAGAATCTGTGACCCTGCAAGTGGGGAGGCACAGGCTCCACCGCCCTGTCCACCAACAGACCATGATGCTCTTTTAGAAGGAGGTCTGTGTGCAGGGGAGGCCTTGGAGGCTCCCCTGGAAAATATGGTGGAGGCAGTTGGTGAAAATGGGGGGCATAGCCATTGTGGACTATGTCCAGCACCCAACTGTCCCCGGTGATAAGGGGCCACTGGTGGGCAAAGAGGGTGAGGCGACCTCCTGTGCAGGGTGGGGAGAGCAGTGGAGGAGAGGCTACGCTCAAGGAGTCAAAAACCCCCACCCTGCTGAGTTGGAGCAGGGGCCTGAGGCTTGGGGGTCCTCTGAATACGGGGCCCATTACCCTGGCCCTTGGCTTGCTGACCCTGGGGGCAGCTTGGGCAGCCTGATACTGAGGGTACTGTTTGTAGGCAGTGCCCTTCCTCGGGTAAAAGGACTTTTTACCCGAGCCCTTCTTATGTGAAGGGGCAGAGGTCTTCCTCGACAGCCTTGTCCTGGTAAGGTGCTCTGTCTCGAGCTGAGCGGCCTTCTCGGTCACGGGTTTGCCAAAAAGGTTCTCACCTCGGCAGGGGACATCGACCAACTTGTCCTGAACCCATGGCTCGAGGTCCGATGACTGCAGCCATGCCTGGCGTCGAGTCGCGATGCCGGCAGCCGCTACTCGGGCTGAAGCCTCGAAGCCATCATAGGCGGCGCGGGAAATGAACTTCGAGCATTCCCGAATCCCCAAGGACAAGGTCTGAAATCTCTGCAAGGGTTCCCCGGAGAGACCAGCAGAGAAGCCGGCCAGTTCTTTGGCCAGGTCCCGCAAGTACATGCCCATGTACAGCTGGTAAGACTGGACACGGCAAGCAAGCATCGACCCCTGGAAGCACTTCCTACCGACGCCATCGAGGTTGCAGGCCTCCCTGCCGGGGGGCACTGCGGAGTGCATCTTCTGGCTCTTCAGACGATGCATGGCCGATTCCACAACCATGGAATGGTGTGGTAGTTGTGCTTTCTGGAAACCAGGGCTTTTGCGGAGTCGATAAATGGAATCGACTTGCTTACTTAGAACCGGCGCCGAGGCCGGGGCCTTCCACATTCGGAAGAGGAGCCGATCCAGCATCGGAGGAACCGGGACAGTAAAGGCCTCCTTCGGAGGAGAGTCGTACTGTAGAGCATCGAGCTCCTCGGCTCGAGGCTCTTCCTCGGGATCGGCAGGGATAGCCAAGGCAGCGGCCATATCCCGGACGAACTCCGAGAACCTAGTGTCCTCCGGAGGGGATCTACTCCGGGGATCAGTCTGCGGTGAGTCCGACGGGACGCACCAAGTCTTAAAAGTATCGGGAGACTCCTCGTCCTCCGTCTCCCAGGCGGACTCGTCCGAGGAGGAGTCAGGGTCCGACCCCGCGGGGCCCCGAGGCACCCGACCCGACGCCGGGGGCACCGGTGTCGACACCCTCGGTCCCGAACGGGAGGTCGAGGGAGACCTCGACCGAGGACGACTTCGAGCCACAAGGGTCTCGAGTATCGGCTCGGTCTCCGGGGTTGACTTCGAAGTCGACGTCCCGGTGGTCGGGGCAGATGCACCAGACAGGCTGGCCATCAGTGCCCGCTGCTGCTCCATGAAGGCAGACAGTCTGCACTCCAAGGCTGTCATCCTGAGACTCAGCTCGGGAGACGCAGCAGCCACCAACTCGGGCCCCAGCGGCACCGGGCCCGACGTCGGCTCTCTGGGAGGAGAGTCCACGAGGACTACGGGGCTTACGTGTCCAGCAGACTCCGGCTCCACGCGAGGAACTTTGGCAGGTTTCTCTTGGTCCACGGGCCCGGGACGGCGGTCGGGGGTCTTAGACCTGGCCGAGGGACCAGGGACCTCCTCCGACGCCGCCCTCGCGAGCCGCTTCTTCCTCTTACGTTCCCGGTCGGGGGACCCCCTGTCCGAGGAGCTTCGACGGTGCTCGGGATCGGAATCCCGATATGTCGAGGCCTCAGATGAGGTCCGGGCCCAGCCGGAGGCAGAGTCCGAGAAAAACCTTTCCTTTTGATGCTGTCGACTCTTTAGTGCCTTGGAAGACATCTTCCCACATGGCCCACACGACTTTGGGTCGTGGTCAGGGCCGAGGCACCGAAGGCAGCAGTCATGTGTGTCAGTGAGAGACATAATTTTCTTACACCGATCACACTTTTTGAAACCACTGGAAGCCATCGGGGAAAAAATAGCCCCAGCGAGGTCAAAAGACCGGCCTTCCAGTGAAAAATGAAAAAAGGGCGTGAACGACAGCCACGAAGGGCAAAAACCAAAAAATGAAGAAAACAGCCTCGATACCGGTGTACCGAACCCGGCAGGAGGGGGACTGGCGTCGAACCGGAGAAAAAATAGCGAAAATCGCCGAAGAAAAAAATCACTTTTATCCGGGAGAACAGGACACACGTCCGATGGGCTTCTCGGAAAAAAAGAGACTGAGGTAAGATGGCACCTTTAGGCGGGAAGGGAACCGCGCATGCGTGCCAGCATTCCCAAAGGCTTTCATGGAAAGCTGGGGAAATGCTCCGCTGGGGCTTCATCGGCGCCGATGACACCCATATGTGAGGACTGACTTCCTGCTCGGTCCTGGAGAATGTCTTATATCTTAGTAACATTACAGATATACAGTAAGTAGTAATAATAAATCATACACTATAAGTTATAATGCTAAATACTGAAAAGTATTACTACTGCTTATCATTTTTATAGTGCTAGTAAACATTTGCAGCACTGTCCACATACATGTAAGAGACAATCCATGCCTCACAGAGCTTAGAGAATTTTTTGTTTATTATGGAAAATGATTAAAAATATGGGTAATAAACAAAAGAACTAGGGCTTAAGATTTAAAAGCAGCCTAGCCACGGCCGTTTCATTAACTTCAACTAGGTGTGACTTAATCATTTGCTTCCTAACTATATGTGCTAGTTTTCCTTTGGTGCTACTAGGTGAGAGGAGGCAGCATAGATGCGAAACACAGCCTTGGAGCCAGCTGCTAGGAATACTACTGAAAAAGCAGTAAGCTACAGATTTGACTTCTGGATCTCCTGAATGTGGCTATGAAGGAAAGCATAGTTTGTATGAATTATCCTTGTCTATGTTATTTTATTTATTTATCTATCACATTCTTCTCCGATCTAATATTAACAGCACTCAAGGCAAGTTACAACATATATCAAAACAAGTCCTCACAAAAAAAACCTACAATCCCTGCCCCAAAACAATTCTCCTAAACTACTAACCATGCCCTCCATAAGCAGCCCCTTATAAAATCAGCTCAGAAAGATCATTATCACATAACCCAATGGCCAATATTACATTGGTCACATGGAGGGAACTACAATATGAAGACTTTCAATTATACTTGCCCTGAAAATTATTTCAGTTTTCTGAGACAATTCTTTCAAGAAGTGAGCCCTTGTTATCTGTCACTTGAAACAACAATTAGATTGCAAGTAATTAGTAGTAGTTGCTTTCAGATACTTGCCCAGGACGTGAGTGCAGATGTAAAGACAAGTTAAAAAAAAAGATAAAAGTTTTAATCCAAAATTAAAAGGCTGGGGGACAGTTAGTAATATTAAGACAGACAGATGGACACTTCCGTATAAGCTATCTATTTCCAGCAATACTGTATGAACAAAGACAGGCCACCACATCAGAAATACACCAGTGGCAGTGGTGTCAGCTACAGTCAAAATCCTTTTATTGAAAAGATGAATAAAACTGCATGACAGTTATTCCCACGTGCACAGCAGTTCATACAGTGGAGTGCAAATTCTAAATCTCTACATGAATTAGCAGGTTTTTGGGCATAAGACGCTGCTTTGTTCATATATTTAATAAAAGAACTTTCCAGTAGAGGTGTATTCCCTGTTTGGCAGTTCCTCTCTATTCACACTCATGATTTTGGATGACTTTTTTGTTGTTTAGCGAGTGATCCCAGCCTGGTCTCTCATGAACCTGGTTGTTTTAAAATCTGCAGAAACATTTAGAACTATTCAAAAGATACTTAGAAACAATGCTAAACAGTAGTACTATACTTCATATCAGTACAAGTTACATGTCCCTAAAGTCTACTCCTGATGTGAGGGCCTAAGCACACTCTACATAGAAATACTTATCACATATGGACCACAGTTTTTACTTATTTAAAAATGATCCTAAGTAACTTATTTCACTTCTTCTTGGTTCTTCATGCTTCCCTTGCTCCTTTTTGCTTTCAGATAAAGTGGAATTGGCTTCTACTGGATTACTGCACCATGAGATTTCATCTGCAACTGTCTGAAAAGTTCCTCATTTTATAGCCCCCGCCACCCCACACACTTTGATTAGATTGTAAGCTCTGATGAGCAGGGACTGTGTCTTACATCTGTATGTACAGAGCTGCATATACCTTGTAGCATTATACAAATGATTAGTAGTAGTAGTAGTAGTGATACCAAGCCCAAACTTCATAGAGTCCTCAACTAGAGGCCAGAGTCCTACTGCATTCCATGTTTCTAGCTGTCATCATTGTGCAGTGGTTGAGGTCTCCTCCAACCACTCCACCCCCCGGTCTCCCCGGAGGTATGAACGTTGAATCCAGAGAACCTCCAGCCCTGCCCAGCCCTGTAAGCAGAAGTCCAGGCTAAGGAATAAGTCACTAAGATTTTGGCCAGCAACACAAACACTAGCCTATGAAAATATAATTAAAACCTTTTTGGCCTTTAGAGGAAATGTAGTTACACACCTGTTACAGATGTTTTCCAGGGACAGCAGGAATCAGTCCTCACATATGGGTAATGTTGCCGACAGAGCCCTCATGGAAGCATCTTGCCAGCTTTCAAAGAAAGCCTTTGAGATATGCTACCACGCATGCATGGCCCCCTTCCCGCCCAAGGGTGCCATCTTGCTCAGTCAGATGACATAGCTAGAGCCGACAAAAGATAGCCAAAAGTTGTACAGCAACTCCAAAGGGAGGAGGGAGGGTTGTGAGGGCCGATTCCTGCTGTTCCTGGAGAACACCTGTTACAGGTGAGTAGGAGTGGAGGAGTGGCCTAGTGGTTGGGGCAAGGTACTTCAGGCCGGAAGGTCGGGGGTTCAAATCCCACTAAAGGACAGCAACCTTGGGCCGGATGGACTGGGGTTTCTAGTCCCACAGGTGCTCCTTGTGGTCTTGGGCAAGCCACTTAACCCTCCATAGCCCATGTTCCCTGTAAAATAGTTATCTCCAAGTTATAATGCCCTGTTCAATGTAATTTCAGTTTGTTCAATGTAAACCGCACTGATGCAGAATAGCGCGGTATATAAGAGAATGTAAATAAATAAAAATAAAATAAAAAACTACGCTTTCTCCAGGAAACAAGGAGGAAGTCAGTCCTCACATATGGTACTCCCTAGCTACAGGCTACCGGAAACCTAAAGAAAACACGGGCAACCGTGAGCAGCAGCAAGCAAATCTGAGGAGGACTCTGAGGACCCTAGTGTCTAGGGAGAATCATGGTTCTCGAAGCCTGAAGTTTCGGAGAGCAGGAGTTGACTAAACCCCAAACAGATTACGGAGTACAGATCCAGTCAATAGTGAGCTGCAAGTGTGAACAGAGGACTAGGTGGAGGTCCGGCAGATGTCCACCAGGGGGATGGACCGTTGGCTTGCAACAGAAGCTACCATAGCCCTGACATTGTGCACTGTGACTTGGCACTCCAACGGCAGCCCAGCCCAGTTGTGGGCGAAGGCAATGCAGTCCGCCAAATAGATGGACAGGACTTACTTAGTAAGTAAAGAACTTAGATCTAAACACAAACTTAAAACTAAGATGCAGACAGCAGTCCAGCAGCGGGATGGGGGCTTTCCAGTCTTTTGCATTGAGTGTCACATGTATGATTTTCTCCCAGTTGGTGAGAGGTCTTACGTGTGCACTAGGTGCAAGGAGCTCTTTGCTCTCAGGGAACGAGTCCGTTCTCTAGAGGCTAAAGTAGCAGACATGGAAAGCATAAGACAGACAAGAGAGGTACATAGACGAGACCTACAGGGATATAGTCCTGAAGTCCCACCTCCAGTCTGGCAGCATCCCTGTTGCCATGGAGGAGAGAGGTCACGTGACAGGAGAGCATCACCCTGGTGTGGCAGGAAGTGATCCTGTAACTAGGACCTGTCCTCCAGGTGATGTAAAACCCTCTCGCACCGAGGAAGTTTCTCCAGGGCCATGTGCCCATGAGGGAAGGGTTAGGACAGCCGTTATAGTTGGTGATTCGATCATTAGGCATGTAGATAGCTGGGTGGCTGGTGGACGTGAGGATCGCCTGGTAACATGCCTGCCTGGTGCGAAGGTAGCGGACCTCACGCGCCACCTAGATAAGGTCTTAGATAGTGCTGGGGAGGAGTCTGCTGTCTTGGTACATGTTGGTACCAATGACATAGGAAAATGTGGTAGGGAGGTTCTGGAGGCTAAATTTAGGCTTTTAGGTAGGAAGTTGAAATCCAGAACTTCCAGGGTAGCATTCTCCGAAATGCTTCCTGTTCCACGCGCAGGACCCAAAAGGCAGACAGAGCTCCGGAGTCTCAATGTGTGGATGAGACAATGGTGCAGAGATGAGGGGTTTGGATTTGTTAGGAACTGGGGAACATTCTGGGGAAAGGAGGGGCTCTTCCGAAGGGATGGGCTTCACCTTAACCGGGATGGAACCAGGCTGCTGGCATTAACCTTTAAAAAGGAGATAGAGCAGCTTTTAAACTAGATATTAGGGGAAAGCCGACAGTCGCCCAAGAGCAGATGGTTCGGAAGAATGTATCTTTGAAGGATACTACCAAAAGCAGAGAGGTTCCACAAAAGAGTAAAGTAGCCCAAATGCCCTCAATATGGATAAAATACATTCTCTAAAATGCTTGTATGCAAATGCTAGAAGTCTAAAAAATAAGATGGGAGAGTTAGAATATGTAGCACTAAATGAAAGGTTAGATATGATTGGAATATCAGAGACATGGTGGAAGGACGACAACCAGTGGGACACTGTGATACCTGGGTACAAACTATATCGTAATGATAGAGCTGATCAAATTGGTGGAGGGGTTGCTCTCTATGTTAGAGAGGGCATTGAGTCAGAAAGGATTAAAGTTTTGCAGGAAACAAAATCTGCTGTAGAATCTATATGGATTGAAATTCCATGTAAAAGGGGGAAGGCAATGGCAGTGGGGGTGTACTATCGAGGACCTGGCCAGAATGACCAAATGGATAATGAAATGCTCAAAGAAATCAAGGAAGCTAACAAAAGTTACAGCATAGTAATAATAATGGGTGATTTCAACTACCCCGGTATCGACTGGGTCAGTATCACGTCAGGACATGCTAGGGAGATAAAGTTCCTAGATGAGATGACTGCTTCTTGGAGCAGCTGGTTCATGAACCGACCAGAGGGGAAGCCATATTAGACCTAATCCTTAGTGGAACACCAGATCTAGTGCAAGAGATAAGGTTGTTGGGGCCACTTGGCAATAGTGATCATAGCATGATCGCCTTTGATTTAATTAGTGGAGGAGGGATAGTAAGGAAATCCACAGTACTACCTTTTAACTTTCGAAAGGGAGACTATGATAAAATGAGGAAAACAGTCAAGAAAAAAACTAAAAGGAGCAGTTGCAAAGGTTAAAGACGTACATCAGGCTTGGCTGTTGTTGAAAAATACTATCTTGGAAGCCCAGACCAGCTGTATTCCACGCTTTAAGAAAAGTGGAAAGAAGTCCAAAAAACTGCCAGCATGGTTTAAAGTTGAGGTCAGAGAGGCTGTTGTTGCCAAAAAAGCATCTTTCAGGAAATGGAAAAAAGAGCCAAACGACGAAACCTGGAAACAGCACAAGCACTGGCAAGTCAAATGCAAGGCATTGATAAGGCAGGCAAAGGGAGAATTTAAGAAGCTTGCTACAGAAGCAAAAACGCGAAGTAAAGACCTTTTCAAGTACATTCGTAGCAAAAAACCTGTGAGAGAGTCAGTTGGTCCATTAGATGATAAAGGGGTTAAAGGAGCACTAAGAGGAGACAAGGCGATAGCGGAGAGACTGAATGAATTCTTTGCTTCAGTCTTTACTGAGGAACATGTAGGGATGTTACCCATGACTGAAGTGGTATTTAAAGGTGCAGAAGAATTGAAGGAAATATCGATACATCGAGAAGATGTATTACAACTATTAGATAAGCTGAAGAGTAGCAAATCACCTGGGCCGGATGGTATACATCCAAGGGTATTGAAAGAACTAAAATATGAGATTGCAGACCTGCTATTAGTAATCTGTGAACTATCATTAAAATCATCTCTAATACCTGAAGATTGGAGGATCGCCAATGTAACACCAATTTTTAAAAAGGGTTCCAGGGGTGATCCGGGAAACTACAGACCGGTGAGCCTGACGTCAATACCGGGAAAAATGATAGAAACCATCATAAAGAATAAAATTACTCAGCAATGTAGATAGTCATGAACTAATGAGAGACAGCCAACATGGCTTTAGACAAGGAAGATCTTGTCTTACTAATCTGTTATGTTTTTTGAAGGAGTGAATAATCAGGTGGACAAAGGTGAGTCGGTTGATATTGTGTATCTGGACTTTCAGAAAGCCTTTGACAAGGTCCCTCATGAGAGACTTTTGGCAAAACTAAAGAGTCATGGGATAGGAGGCAGTGTACTATTGTGGATCAGGAACTGGTTAAAAGATAGAAAGCAGAGGGTAGGGCTAAATGGCCAATTTTCCCAATGGAGAAAGGTGAATAGTGGTGTAACCCAGGGATCTGTGCTGGGTCCGCTGCTTTTTGACATATTCATAAATGTCCTGGAAAGTGGAATAACGAGTGAGGTTATCAAATTTGCAGATGACACAAAACTATTTAAAATTGTTAAAACCCAAGAGGATTGTGGAAAATTGCAAGAGGATCTTGATAAATTGGAAGACTGGGCATCAAAATGGCAGATGAAAGTTAATGTGGACAAGTGCAAGGTTATGCACCTAGGGAAGAACAACCCAAACTATGGTTACACGATGCAAGGTTCCACATTAGGAACCACCACCCAGGAAAACGATTTAGGCGTCATTGTGGATACCATGTTAAAACCCTCGGCCCAGTGTGCAGCGGCGGCCAAGAGAGCAAATAGAATGCTAGGTATGATAAGGAAAGGAATGGAAAATAAAACAAAGGATATTATAATGCCTCTATATCGTTCCATGGTGAGACCGCTTCCCCTCTGGTCGGTTCATGAACCAGCTGCTCCAAGAAGCAGTCATTTATTTCATCTAGAAACTTTATCTCCTTAGCTTGTCCTGCTGTGACACTGACCCAGTCGATACCGGGGTAATTGAAATCACCCATTATTACTACTCTGTTGTGACTTTTGTTAGCTTCCTTGATTTCTTTGAGCATTTCATCATCCATTTGATCATTCTGGCCAGGCGGTCGATAGTATACTCCCACTGCCATCACCTTCCCCTTCATACATGGAATTTCAATCCATAGAGATTCTACAGAAAATTTTGTTCCCTGCAAAACTTTAATCCTTTCTGACTCAATGCCCACTCTAACATAGAGCGCAACCCCTCCAACCAATTTGATCAGCTCTATCATTACGATATAGTTTGTATCCAGGTATCACAGTGTCCCACTGGTTATCCTCCTTCCACCATGTCTCTGAGAGTGCAATCATATCTAACCTCTCATTTAGTGCTATATATTCTAACTCTCCCATCTTATTGTTTAGACTTCTAGCATTGGCATACAAGCATTTTAGAGACTGTATTTTATTAATATTAATCTGGCTATTGGTAGGCATGGGTAATTTGGAATCTTTATGCTCTGTCTGCTCCTTACTCAAGGGCATTTGGGCTACTATACTCCCTTTTGGAACCTCACTGCTTTTGGTAGTATCCTTCAAGGATACCTTTGTCCGAACCATGCGCTCCTGGGTGACTGTCGGCTTTCCCCTATTTTCTAGTTTAAAAGCTTCTCTATCTCTTTTTAAAAGGTTAAAAAGTAAGCAAACTCAAGCTAAAGTTGAAAAAGAGCAAACCACTCATGAATGCAGCAAAATATGACCTTGAGAATATACCACTGGAATTTAAAAACTGCCTGCAAAATCGATTTGCTGCTTTAGATACAAATGACAGAGCTCCAGAAGAGTTATGGAATGACATCAAGAAGGTTGTGATGGAAGAAAGCGAGAAGTCTCCACAAAAAGGGAAAAAGCAAAAACGGCCAAAATGGATGACAGAGGAAACTCTGAAAATTGCCCAGAAACGCAGAGAAGCTAAAGCCAGAGAGGAAAGAAAGACAATAACAGAACTCAACAGAGATTTTCCAACGTGCAGCAAGACAGGACAAGGAAAAGTACGATGACGACGCATGCAAGGAAATAGAAGCAGAAACTATTAGAGGAAGAACAAGATCGGCTTTATAAAAGCTACAAGATGTTACAAGATGCTAAAGGTTCTATGTTGAATGATGCTGAGAAGATCAAGAAAAGGTGGAAGGAATATACAGAGTTTTTATATGATAAAGATCAAGTGGACCAACAGCCGTTTCATCCTGTACCTTATGATCGGGAACCATTGGTGATGAAAGAAGAAGTTAAAGCAGCATTGAAACCCTTATCAAAGAACAAAGCACCAGGCATTGATAGCATTCCCATAGAAGCATTACAGCAATCTGATGCAGCTGTTACCGTACTTACAAGCCTCTGCCAAGAAATATGGAAGACTACATCATGGCCAACTGACTGGAAAAGATCTGTGTTTATAACAATACTAAAGAAAGGTGATCCAACTGACTGTGGAAATTATCGCACAATCGCTCTGATCCCACATGCCAGCAAGATTCTACTGAAGATTATTCAAAAGAGACTACAACCATACCTGGAACAAGAACTACCTGAAGTGCAAGCAGGGTTCAGGAAAGGGCGAGGAACGAGAGACATCATTGTGGATGTGAGATGGATCCTTGAAAAGACTAAAGAATACCAAAAGGATATCTATTTGTGCTTTATCGACTATAGCAAGGCTTTTGACTGTGTAAACCATGAGAAACTTTGGGTCACATTAAGAAGCATGGGTATACCAGAACACCTGATCATACTCTTGCACGATCTGTACATTGATCAAGAAGCAACAGTTCGAACAGATCAAGGAGAAACAGAATGGTTTAAAATAAGCAAAGGTGTAACACAAGGCTGCATACTTTCCCCCTACCTGTTAAATTTATATGCAGAACAAATCATCAGAGAAGCAGGATTGTATGAAGACAACAGAGGTGTGAAGATTGGTGGAAGACTCATCAACAACCTCCGCTATGCTGATGATACCACATTACTGGCTGAAAGTGAAGATGATCTGAAACATTTGCTTCTCACAATCAAAGAACATAGTCTCAAAATGGGCCTGCACCTTAATGTAAAGAAGACAAAGATCATGACAACTGGCATAATCAACAGGTTCATCGTTGAAGGAGAAGAAATTGAAATCGTGAACAACTTTAACCTACTTGGATCAGCTATCAATAAAGAAGCAACAAGCAGTCAAGAAATCAGATGACGCATTGCTCTTGGCAGAATGGCTCTGAAAGACCTAGATAAGATTCTCAAGAGCAGAAATGTCTCTCTCCATACAAAGATTCGACTTGTTCAACCACGGTATTTTCAATAACATCATATGGATGTGAAAGCTGGACAGTGAAAAAGATAGACAGGAAGAAAATTGATGCCTTTGAATTATGGTGCTGGCGGAGAAAGAGTAGTTACTCACCTATAACAGGTGTTCTCCAGGAGCAGCAGGAATCAGTCCTCACATATGGGTGACGTCGGCGCCGACGGAGCCCTCGTGCGGAGCATTTCCCCAGCTTTCAAAGAAAGCCTTTGGGAATTGCAGCGCGCATGCGCGGTCCCCTTCCCGCCCAAGGGTGCCATCTTGCTCAGTCTGATGACATAGCTAAAAGACAGCAAAAAAATTAGCAAAATAAAGCATATGACTGCAACTCCAAGGGGAGGAGGGAGGGTTGTGAGGACTGATTCCTGCTGCTCCTGGAGAACACCTGTTACAGGTGAGTAAAGCACAGTTACTTACCTGTAACAGGTGATCTCTGGGAACAGCAGGAATAAGTCTTCACATATGGGTACGTCGGTACCGACGGAGCCTGCGCGGGAACGCTCCCCAGCGTCCAATCAGAAAGCTTTTGGGAGCATCCCTCAGCGCCTGCGTGCTGCCTTCCCGCCTTTCCAACTGTCTCTCCTCAGTTGAGTTTTATAGCTGAGACAAAAAGAGAGAAAGAGGAAAGGAAGAGAGATAGAGAGATACAACTCCTAGGGGAGGTGGGTGGGTTGTGAAGACTTATTCCTGCTGTTCCCAGAGATCACCTGTTACAGGTAAATAACTGTGCTATCTCCAGGAACAAGCAGGAATGAGTCTTCACATATGGGGACTCCCAAGCTAAGATGCCTGGAGCCCTAGCATGTTGGTGATTGAAACATGAGCCACCTCATATGCCCAGGCATCCCGAGGATGGAGGGTAGGAGTTGAAGAAGAGAGGAGCTGTAGGAGACAGCTGACCTAAGATAGGACTACAGACAAGGAGTCCCTGTATATATGATAAGCATCATGAAATATATTGAAATGAACAATCACCATATGGACCTCACCTACTGGATTGCAGGAAGTAGAGAGGCTGATGGAATCTACTGGGGATCCAGTAGAGGAATCTTCAAGATGACCTCAGTGAAGTGAGTTGAAGGTCAAAATTTGGAACTGACAGGTGACCCCAGGATTCAACTGGGGAAGTACAAAAAGGGTAGGTCTTTAGTAGAAAGCTTTATGGAAAAAGCTGAAAACTCTTTTGGCTACAGAGTTAATTATAGTTAGGAGCAAAAGAGGAAGACTGACCGAGTTGGACAAAACTGGCTTAGTCCTTGAGGGAAGAAGGGTTATGGAGAAAACCCCGTAATCCCAAGGAAGGACAGATGTCTGAGGAGTTGGAAACCTCAGATCTACTGAAGATCCCCCATGTCTCTCCTAACTGACGAGAGGTAGGAAGATAAAGGAATAGGGAGCTTCAGGGATACCTGAACCTAAGGTTATGGTAAGAGCTGTCAGTACCACAGCAGTGGTTGTGTGCATAAGAGCCAAAACATACTGTGAAATAGTATGAACATGTGAAAACCCACTGTCTGGAACAGATAGGAAGGAAAAAACACCTTTATGAGCACAGACAGTTAGAGAGATAAGTATGTGAATACATATCTACCTAAAGGAAGTATCTCGACAGATACACACATATATATATATATGTATATATATATATATATGTAGATATCTATAGATATATATATAGGGGCATATATATATATAGATAGATATGTTTATGGCGAGATCCAGGGGGTATAGCATATGCACACATGGCTGACAGACATTGCATCTAAAGAAAGCATATAGACATATGTACATATATGAATATATATATAGGTCTAAAGATAAATGTCGGCAATTAAGCAGAAAGAGATATGTCTACAGGAATCTGCACATGGAAGATGTGAAGAGGAATGATTCATCTCATAACAAGAAGGTGGAACCTACTTGAGAAGATATAGAGAATCTATTCCCTCTGGTTAAGATGGAGTAGAATGCTACCCAGTAAAATAACCAGGATGGTTGCGAGAAAACAGAGGATAATATTAGTCTGTAAACAGCAAGTCCTGAGTCCAGTAGAACTCTAACATGGTGAAGGGACAGAATACGCACAGGAAGAGACACCAGGTAGACCCACTTGAGGGACAAGGGGTGGGGTATTATGCATTATTTCGTTAAATATGTGCTGTCCATGAAGGATTAGGATACCATGAGGACAAGCTGCAAGGAAAAAGAGCATATTTCCTGTAGGAATTTGGTAACTCTTTAGACTGTCACTTAGGAAAGGCTTATGTCCTTTATTAAAAGGAAATAGAAGGGTGTAAAGAACCCTCACAGTCATGGGAGGTGACCGAGGAAGCCTTTTTCAACCATATAGGATAGTCATTAGAGAAAAAACCCTCATGCTCTCTAGCAAAGGCCCATAGTGGAAAGCTTCTCTGTAGGATTGCAGAGAGCATTATGCAGGAGAGTTGGGAAATAAAACTGGCTTTGGAGACAACCAGCTGCCAGCTCAAACTATGCTGCCAACTCCAAGATTTGGAGATGGCAGAAAAGAAGTTATAAGGATTATCCAAGATAGATGAGCACTATCTTGGAAGCACTACTAAGGTTAGACAAAAAGTAGTGGAAGACAATACTGGAACTTATAGGAAAGTACCAGTAGTCCAATCACTGAAGCTCCTGCATGGGCAGCTGCTGAATGGCACAGCAGAGAGATCTTTCTGTTTTTAACAGAGAGAACAGAGAGAACAAGAGGAGAATATCCTGTCCCTGTCTGACGAGCTGCCCAGATGAGGAAAAGGGGGTTTACTCTAGAGAAAAAACTCTACACTGGAATGGAAAGGAAGACTGGAAAGGCTGAGAAAGCCTTCCATTGGTATGGTACCACTCTTACAGGGGAACCCTGGAAAAGAAGGTAAAGAAAAAATAGGAGCTGAGGGGAGACTTGCCATATGGTAAGTCTGTAGAAGGAAAAATTCATGGTGGTACAGAAAAACTATCATGAGATAGTTGGCAAACCTCTCTTCATTGTAGGAAGAGGAGGAAAACCCTGTGACCCATAGACATGAATATCCTGACAGCTCAGCATACCTAAGAGCAAGTGGATGTCCTGGAAACAGGAATCCAAGTGTAGAGGTTTAAATGAAAAAAACAGTGAAAAATCTTCTAATGGGAAGAAGTGAACTGTAGGTTATAACATATTAATTGGAACCCTATTGAGGGTTAATTTTCCTGGCTTGAGTTTGGACTCTTCAGACCAGGGCGAGGTTTCCCTTGTTTGGGAACATCGGCATGATGGGCAGGAGAAGAATAAAACCTTCTTCTTTTAGGAAAAGGAGGTTTGGTAGGGCATTTCTTACCTGCTGGGGAAGGAGGTGGTTTAGGATGGCCCTCAGAAAAAGGGAAGTCAGTGGAGCAGTGAGCAACCTGACGCAAAGACTCCTTATTGAAGAGATTTTCTCCAGTACAAGGAGTGTTACCCAGTCTTTGTTGTGCCCATCTGCTCAAGTCTGAAGCTTGGAGCCAGGCTCTACGTCGTGCTCCTATGGCTATAGCAGAGGTTCTGCTAACAGACTCAAAGGAGTCTAGGGAAGCACAAGAAAGAAACCTAGAGATATTCTGGCTATGACTAAGAAGCAAGGAATAGTCTGCAGCCTTGGGCTCTGAAAGAAAAGGAGTCAAAAGAGATAATTTCTCTGTGACCTCCTGAAGGGATAGACTCATATAAAAAATATATAAGAGAATCCTTGTTGCCAGCATAGATGCTTGGAAGGTTTGACGTCCAAAGGCATCCAGTGTTCTAGATGCACGACCTGGCGGGAAAGAAGAATGCTTCTTCTTGCTTTTTACCTTCCTCATTGCTGATTCCACTACAATGGAATGATGGGGAAGTTGAGTCTTTTGAAACCCTGGAGAGGGGGGCACCTGATACAGAAGAGCAGTTGCTGTAGAAGGTGAGGAAGCCCTTAAAGGTGTTTCCCATATTTTCAGAAGAAGATCCTGTAAAGAATGATGTAAAGGAAGCATTATATTTTCCTTTCCCCCAGAAGAGCCTTGTGTAGGATCATTGCCAGGGATAGGAATAGCCAGGAATGTTGCCATGTCAAGGAGAAATTTCTGAAAAGAAGGATCTCCAATGGGAACAATCCCTGGACAGGCTAAACTCGAAGAACTAGCCTGGGCACCGGAGGATGTAGTTGTCCGGTGCAAAACAGGATCTCTAAGGGATGGATACTGGGACTGGCGGTTATGACCTGAGACAGTCAGTACTGTATCGTCCATGCTAGGTATCGACTCCAAACTAGGTATAGAAAGGAGCGATCCTGGTGAAAAAAGCATGGATGGAGCTGGTCCCGATGTTACTGCAGGTACCAGCATCGACACCGAAACCGGTAGCTGAGCCGGAATCGAAGGCGATACCGACATCAAAACAGTCATCGGAGGCTGCTCAAACGGTACCGAGGTAACTCGAAAGTCTCGGTGATTATCCTCGGTACCGCGCATCCGGAATCGGTGAATTCGGTTCCGAGACGCGTCGGTACCCAGTCTTCCAGACTAGATATCGATTCTAGACTCGGCATCGAAGGAAGCGAATCTATCGATGCATGTCTAGAGGGTACCGACGTCAGGGGTCGTATCGACGGAGCTGCCGATACTGGAAAGTCAATCTGGGTATCGATCGGTCCCGAAGGTACCGAGTACGTCAGATGACGATCCCTGGTGAGGAGTGGATCGCTCAACACCAGTGCCGATGCCGGGGTATCGGTACCGCTCGAAGCGGATGCCACCACCGAGCATGGCTCAGGTATGTTCTGTGAGGGGTGAGCCCCAGGAACATCCTGAAACCCCTGAGAGGCTTTGGAGACCGAAGACTCCCGCCGGGGTTTTGAAGCCAATGAGGTCTTGAGGGCAAGGCCGGAGCCGTCATCATGCTTGGCATGAGACCTACCACCCAAGGATTGGCTAGTCTTAACAGACTGTTTGTGGGTAACCTGATCCTGTAGAGAAGAAATGGTTGGTGCCCTTACACTGGAAGGGGAACTGTATCGAAATGGAGAATCTCTTCTCATAAAATTGTAGCCTGATGGCTCTGGAGGAAAGGGGTCAGGACCCAAGCAGGTTAGACACCAGTTATTGGAGTCTAAAAAGAAAACTGTATTTCCACAGTTAAGGCACTTCTTAGGAGAAGAAGGCTCCATAATGGAGAGGCCTTACAGGCCCAAAAATTCAAGACAGAAACTGAGGGAAAAAAACTCCCTGAGTTTTGGGAAAAAGAAAAGAAAAAAACCACCGGCGGTACCGGTGGAGTCGGGGAAACAGCCGCGACCACAAGAAAACAAAAAGTAAAAGATTTAAAGAAAAAAACTTTCTGCGGTGACAGGAAGACGTCCTGCCGGCTCTGCGGAAAAACGAAAACTGAGGAGAGACAGTTGGAAAGGCGGGAAGGCAGCACGCAGGCGCTGAGGGATGCTCCCAAAAGCTTTCTGATTGGACGCTGGGGAGCGTTCCCGCGCAGGCTCCGTCGGTACCGACGTACCCTTATGTGAAGACTCATTCCTGCTTGTTCCTGGAGATCTACTCTTTCTCCAGGACCAAGCAGGAAGTCAATCCTCACATATGGGACTCCCAAGCTTAAGGCTACCGGAGACCTCAAGCCGAAAAAATGAGCTCCCTCTAGCTCGTCAGCACGTAAGGAAGGAATCTTCTCTGAGAACGCCCCCGACGGGTAGCCCAACACCAGGGCCGGAGGGTAGGAGTTGCATAAACCCCAAAGAGATTATGGAGTACTGCCTGTCCGAAAGCACTGTCCCTGCGGGACTCCCTCTCAAGGCAGTAATGGGCCGCAAAGGTCTGGCTTGAAGACCAAGTAGCGGCCCGGCAGATGTCTGCCAACGGAACAGAGCGGAGATGAGCCACTGACGCAGCCTTCGCCCTGACACGATGAGCCGTGACTCGACCCTCCAACGAGAGGCCGGCCGCCCCATAAGCCCAGGCGATACAGTCAGCGACCCATATGGATAAGTACGCTTGGAGACAGGTAACCCCAACTTATTGGGGTCAAAAGAAACGAAGAGCTGAACAGCCCTCCGATGCTCCCACGTACGGTCAAGGTAGAAGGATAAGGCCCTCCTACAGTCCAGGGTATGCAGGACCATCTCAGCCCGGTTGGCATGCGGCCTGGGAAAGAAGGTCGGAAGAACCACCTCCTGATTGAGGTGAAAAGGAGAGACAACCTTAGGGAGAAACTTTGGGTGAGTCCGTAAGACTACCCTATTCCTGTAGAACCTAGTGTAAGGGGGATCAGACACTAGTGCCTGAAGCTCACTTACTCGCCTAGCAGAGGTAAGAGCTACCAGAAACAAGGTTTTCCAGGAGAGAAAACGGAGAGAGCAGGTAGCCATAGGTTCAAAAGGCGGACAAGTAATCCGCTGTAGGACCACATTCAGATTCCACTCAGGGGCCGGTGGACGTAGAGGAGGCTTAAGCAGGAGGAGGCCTCTGAGGAAACGAGCCACCAAAGGGTGGTTGGAAAGAGGCCTCCCGTCCACCGGCGAGTGGTGCGCTGAGAGAGCACTGAGGTGAACTCTGACAGAATTGGACTTAAGGCCCAGATTGGAGAGGTAAAGCAAATATTGCAATACTACCGCTACCAAGCACGAGAAGGGATTCTCGCTGTGCTGAGCACACCAAGCGGAGAATCTACGCCACTTAAGAGCGTAGGATTTCCGGGTGGATTGCCTCCTAGAGGCTAAGACTACGTCTTTCACCTCTTTAAGAGGCAGAAGTTGAGCCAGAACTACCCTTTCAGCAGCCAGGTCATCAGATGAAGGGACTGGAGGTTGGGGTGCAAGAGAGTCCCCTGTTCCTGAGACAGGAGATTGTGCTGAAACCCCAGAGGAAGAGGAGTGTCCACCGCCAGTTGCAGCAGAAGCGGGAACCACGGTTGCCTCGGCCACCTGGGGGCTATCAGGATCATTGAGGCCCCGTCCTGGAGGACTTTGAACAGTGTTCTGGACACTAGTGGCGTGGAAGGAAACGCATACAGTAGGCCTGTGGACCACGAGATTAGAAACGCATCCGCTGCTACCCTGAGAGGATGCGGTTGTCTGGAGCAGAATCTCGGGAGTTGCCTGTTCAGAGGACTGGCGAAAAGATCCATGGTGGGGAGGCCCCACATGAGAAAGATCCGCTGAACCACCAACGGGTCCAATCTCCATTCGTGGGGTTGCAGGATCCTGCTCAGTCTGTCCGCCAGATAATTTTCTTGACCTGGGAGGTAGACAGCCTTGAGGAGGATTCCGTGATTGACTGCCCAAGAGCACAGTCGTTGTGCCTCCTGACAGAGAAGGAAGGAGCCCGTGCCTCCTTGTTTGTTCACATAGAACATGGCAACTTGATTGTCCGTCTGGACCAGTACAGACTGGTGAGAGGTGAGGTGGGAGAAGGCCCTCAGAGCTAGGCGTATCGCCCGTAGCTCCAGGAAGTTTATCTGTTGAGCAGCTTCCCAAGGGGTCCAGAGACCCTGAGTACAGATCCCTTGGCAATGGGCTCCCCAACCTAGAAGAGAAGCATCTGTCGTCAGCACTTGAGAATGCGGAGGGGATTGAAAAACCACTCCGAGGATCAGATTCGGAAGATGAAGCCACCACTGCAGAGAGGGGACGAGCAGGTCTGATATTCTTACTGAGTCCGCTAGGCTCCCTGTGGCTTGATGCCACTGAGTTCGAAGGCTCCACTGAGCAGGCTGCATGTGCAGGCGGGCATTGGGGGTTACATGAACCGTGGAAGCCATATGGCCGAGAAGTCTCAAGAATTGCCTGGCAGAGACCAGGGAATTGCCGTGAAACTGCCTGGCTAGATCCATCAGCCTGTGGGCTCTGTCCATGGGCAGAAAAGCCTTCGCCTGAAGAGTGTCCAGCCTTGCTCCTATGAATTCTAAGTTCTGGGAGGGGAGCAAAGTGGACTTTGTGAAGTTTATGACAAACCCCAAGTGCTGAAGCAGAGCCACAGTGCGAAGGGTGGCTTGACTGGCCTCCTGGGAAGACTGGCCCCTTATGAGCCAGTCGTCGAGGTATGGAAACACAAAAAGACCTTGAAGCCTTAGGTAGGCCGCCACCACTGCCAGGCACTTGGTGAACACCCTGGGAGCGGAGGTCAGGCCAAAGGGTAGTACTCTGTACTGGTAGTGGTTTCCTCCCACAACAAATCTGAGATATTGTCTGTGGTCTGGATGAATAAGGATGTGAGTATAAGCATCCTTTAGATCTAAGGAGCATAGCCAATCTCCCTGCTGGAGGTAGGGCAGCAGGATTCCAAGGGTAAGCATCTTGAACTTTTCCCTCTCCAGGAACTTGTTGAGGTTGCGCAAGTCTAGGATGGGTCTGAGGCCTCCTGTCCTTTTTGGTACCAGAAAGTACCTGGAATAAAAGCCGTGACGTCTCAGGTGGTGGGGCACCGGTTCCACAGCCTGTTCTTTTAGTAGACTTGCTAACTCCTGAAGGAGTAGGTCCCTGTGCAGAGAGAGTCTTGGAGGCTCCCCTGGAAAATAGGAGGGAGGTACCTGGTGAAAACGGAGAAAATAGCCCTTTTGGACTATATGAAGCACCCTGGTATCTGATGTGACGACTGACCACCTGTGGGCAAAGTGGGCCAGCCGGCCTCCTGTGCTGATAGAAGCCAGGTGAGGAGAAGAGGCTATGCTTTCTGAGTCAAAAACCCCCACCCTGCTGAGCAGGGGCCGGTGTTGGTGGCTTGGGGGCTTTCTGCCTACGGGGCCCATGACCCTGCCCCTTGGCCTGCTGACCCTGTTGGGGAGCTGCAGAGGCCTGATAATGAGGGTATTGTTTATAGGCAGAGGACTTCCTCGGGTAAAAGGTCTTTTTTCCCGAGCCCTTCTTTTTCTGAGAAGGGGCAGAGGTTTTCCTGGACAGCCTAGTCCTGGTCAGAGTCTCGGTCTCGTGTTCTGCAGCCTTTTCAGCCATGGGCTTGCCAAAGAGGTTTTCACCTCGGCAGGGGACATCGACCAACTTGTCCTGTACCCATGGCTCGAGGTTGGATGACTGTAGCCAAGCCTGTCGGCAGGCACCGATGCCGGCCCCGGCTACTCGGGCCGAAGCCTCAAAGCCATCGTAGGCTGCTCGAGAGATAAACTTCGAGCACTCTCGAATACCGGTGGACAGGGCTTGGAACCTCTGCAAAGGTTCCTCGGAGAGACCAGCAGAGAACCCGGCAATCTCCTTTGCCAGGTCTCGGAAATACATGCCCATGTAGAACTGGTATGTCTGGACACGGCAAGCAAGCATAGAGCCCTGGAAGCACTTCTTACCGAGGGCATCCAGGTTCCGGGCCTCCCGCCTGGGAGGCACCGAGGAGTGCATCTTCTGACTTTTCAGTCGATGCATGGCCGATTCCACAACCATGGAGTGGTGCGGTAATTGTGCCTTTTGGAACCCGGAGCTCTTGCGGACTCGATAGATGGAATTGACCCACTTGCTTAACACCGGTGTCGAGGCCGGGGTCTCCCACATGCGGAAGAGCAGCCGCTCCAGCATCGGAGGAAAGGCCTCCTTTGGGGGAGAGTCATACTGGAGGGCCTCGAGCTCCTCGGCTCGAGGCTCCTCCTCGGGATCCGCGTGGAATGCCAATGCCTTGGCCATATCCCGCACGAAGTCCAAGAATCGGGTATCCTCCGGTGGGGATCGTCTCCGAGGTTCGGACACCGGCGAGTCTGATGGGACACACCGAGTCCGATAAGTGTCGGGTGACTCTTCGTCCTCCGTCTCCCAGCCCGAATCCTCGGAGGAGGTGTCGAGCGGCTCGGTCGGGCGGGCACCAATGCCCTCCGCCCCGACGCCGAGGGTACCGGCATCGACGACCTCAGTCCCGAACTGGAGGCCGAGGGAGACCGTGGCCGAGGATCGACTCGAGCCCGCATGGACTCGAGGATTGGCTCGGCCTCCGGGGTCGACTTGGACGTCGATGTCCTGGTGGTCAGGGCAGATGCACCGGTGAGACCGGCGATCAATGCCCGCTGCTGTTCCATGAAGGCAGCGAGGCTGCTCTCCAAGGCCGTCAACCTGAGTCCGAGCTCAGGAGACCCAGCAGCCCCCGACTCAGGCCCTGACGGCACAGGGTCCGACGTCGGCTCCTTTGGAGGAGAGTCCACGAGGACTACAGCACTCACGTGTCCAGGAGACTCCATCTCGAGACGAGGTTGTTTGGCAGGTCTCTCAGACTCTGAAGACCCGGGACGGCTATCGGGGCTATGCGACCTGGCTCTCGAGGAACCAGGAGCGTCCACCGACACCGCCCTCACGGGTTTCTTCTTCCTGCGCTGTTCCCGTGAAGGAGACCCCCACTCAGAGGAACCCCGACGCTGCTCAGGGCCGGAGTCCCGAGACGTCGAGGCCTCTGACGAGGTCCGGGCCCGGCCGGACGCGGAGTCAGAGAAGATCCTATCCTTCTGGTGCTGCCGACTCCTCAACACCTTCGAGGACATTTTGCCACATGGACCACAGATCATCGGGTCATGATCGGGTCCGAGGCAGCAGTCATGTGTGTCGGTAAGAGACATACGTTTCTTACACCGATCACACTTTTTAAACCCGCTGGCAGCCATCGGGGGAAAAATGGCCCCTGCGAGGTCAAAGACAGGGCTGCCAGGGAAAAAAGAAAAAATGGCGCGAACGCTAGTCATGAAGGACAAAAAAACGAAAAAAGAGAGAGTGGGCTCGATACCAGCGTATCGGGCCCAGGCGGGAAAAGGATCCGGCGTCGAACCGAAGGAGAAGTACAAAAAAACAGGGAAATCAATTTTTTCCTCGGCGAAAAACGAACTATGTCCGTCGGGCTCCGCGGAAAAAAGAAGACTGAGCAAGATAGCACCCTTGGGCGGGAAGGGGACCGCGCATGCGCGCTGCAATTCCCAAAGGCTTTCTTTGAAAGCTGGGGAAATGCTCCGCACGAGTGCTTCGTTGGCGCCAACGTCACCCATATGTGAGGACTGACTTCCTGCTTGGTCCTGGAGAATACTGTGTATACTATGGACTGCCCGAAGAACAAACTAGTCGGTACTAGAGGAGATCAAACCTAAGCTTTCTTTAGAAGCTCAGATGACAAGACTTCGACTTTCATACTTTGGACACATCATGCGAAGAAAGAGATCATTAGAGAAAGACATCATGCTCGGCAAGATAGAAGGTAAACGCAAAAGAGGAAGGACAGCAATGAGATGGATCGATACAATAACAGCAGCTATGGGTACCAGTCTGTCAACAATGAGCCGCCTTACTCAAGACCGAACACAATTTAGGATAGCTATCCAGAGGGTCGCCATGAGTCGACTCCGACTCAACGGCAGTTAACAACAACAACAAGGGAGAGCGTACACATTATATTCCGAATTAGCCCTCTTTAACAGGAGAGCTACTTTGATGGAGAATAGGGGAAGGGCCCTGCACATTAGATAATCTAGAGGAAATAAAATTAGCCAACTGAGAGGGTTAAAAAAAAAAGGTAACTATGCCCAGCAAACTTCACCAGGCACTTACACGAAAAGCAAAGAAAAAACAACCCTGCCAACTGAAGCACCCCAGGATGGTATAGACGGAACTGCTGCCTTCTCTTCTGGGTTGCCCTGGAGACATCAGGAAATATTCACAGGTGGGAGTCCAAGAACACTTTACATGGTGACCGAAAAAACAGTCTCAATAGCCAATCTCTGTCTGCCTCTAGGGCAAAGGTGACGAGCAATGTAGCAGTCATCCCGACACCAGAAGGGGACCGCTCTAGAAATGCAGATAAATCCAAACTGTCCAAAGACAATACCCAGTGCTCGTCTATACCCACAGGAACAGCCTTGGCAGTCGGTAAATAGAAGGCCTTGGAAATAGGTGGCACCGACTCAGCCAAAACCTTGAGCGTGGTTACCAAGAACTTCTTAAAAAGCTTGAGGGCAGACACCAACGGAACCTTTGGAAAATTCAATATTCTGAGGTTCCGGCTTCTTGCAGCATTTTCCAGAAATTCCATCCTCCTATGTAAAACCACAGAGTCCTTAACAAAGGCTTGGGAGACCTCCTGAACCTGCCCCAGTCGACCCTCAGTAAGCTCAGTCTGACCCATTTCATATAATTTTAATTGCTGCCCAAACACTTGAAATTGCTGCATTATAGACTGAAACTGTGATGTAATATTGAGAGACATAGACGAAAAGGCTGCCAATAAAGTATTAGGAGTAACAACATCAGGTCTCACCAATTTATGTCCTGGGTCTTCCCCTCCAAGCTGAAATTGTTTGTCCAAGAGAGACGCTGACAGCTCCTCCGAAGAGTGCAGAGCCGAAGATAACTCCTCCCGTCCTCAGCTCCGGGAAACATAGCCGGAGAGACCAGCACCAGTAATCCTTCTCCGGGGCTGGACGGTTGCAACTGCGGGTCCCGAGGCAGGCTCACAAACTCACTCATGCCCACCACACTCAACGACCCATGCAAGGACTCTCCTTCTGGCTGAACCGGCGGCAGTTGGAGTTCCGGGCTGAGAAAAACCTCTAACCCCTCGGCGCTGGGAGGCCTTCCTTCCGCCCCCACAGTGCACAGCGGGCGCTCTGGAACTGATCCACTGATCCCGGCTGGGACCACAAATACATCCATGGGCCCGCTAATCGCCATCCTCACTGTAACCGGAGTCTCTCCTGCCGACGAAGTCATCGCCAGCTTGGCTTTTCTCTTTCTGCCCGCATGTGGCATCAGGAGTAATCACCAGCCGAAACAGAAAGTAAAACGTGAAGAAACAGTAAGTAAACAGGAGGCCCTCCGGAGCAGTGTCAGCGAGCGTCTTCTCCCAGCGCCATCTTGCCCCACAGTTCCACTCAATTCTATAGCTTTGATATTATTTTTTACATATAGTGCCACTCCACCTCCCCTTCTTCCTACTCTGTCCTTCTTGAAGTATAGTCCGGAATAATTACATCCCAGTCTTGGTTTTCCATGAACCATGTCTCCGTAACCGCCATTAAATCAAAGTCAGCCTCTTCCATTAAAGCCTCAACATCTGAGATCTTATTTCCCATGCTACGTACACACCACTTTCCAGTTGTTACCCTTATTACCCATTTCTACAGAGGTATTTCATGCTTTACTTCACCCATCCCCAATGAATCTAGTTTAAAGCCCTCTTCAGTAGGTTAGCCAGTCTGCTGCTGACACCATCTCTGCTCGGCAGCCCTTGGAACATCATCTCATGGTCCAGGAAACCAAAATGTTTTTGATGACACCATCCACGTAGCCATGCATTCATCTCCAGGATGCAAGTTTCTCTGCCTCGGCCTTTACCCTCAACAGGGAGGATTGAAGAGAACACCACCTGTGCACTGTCTGCTTTACCCTCTGTCCCAGAGCCATGAAGTCACTTTTGATATGCTCGGAGTGATACCCAGCGGTATCATTTGTGCTGATATAGATGAGCAACATCGGATAATAGTCAGTAGGCTTGATGAGTCTCTGCAAATTCTCAGTAACATCTTGGATTTTGGCACCTGGCAGATAGCACACCTCTGTTCATCAAATCTGGTCAGCCGATGGACGCCTCAGTACTCCTCGGAAGAGAGCCACCAACCACAACTACCCTTCACTTCTTTGTGGTGACTGATTCTGCAACTTTGGGGTGCTCGAGCTGTGGTTCTTCGCTTTCCTCAGATGCTTCCACCTCCTCCACTTTTAGGGCTGTATGCTGGTTCTCCAAGGGCTGGAGGAGTTGGAGTATTGATACTGCAGGTTCTGGTGACTCATGTCAACCTTCTTCCTTCTGGAGCCTCCCATCTTCACCTCTATTGGAGAGCTTGGATGTTTCAAGAAGCATCTCACCTGTGCACTCTCTGCCCACATAATGGCAATGTATACACTTTTATGCATGTTGGATTTTTTATAAGAAGTTGTTTAAGCATGTATATGGCCACATCTTCGTGGGAAGGACTGCATAACATTATCTCCCTTGTAATCTAAAAAGTTGCTCTCAACCCAGGCCGTGAGACATACCCAGTCAGTCTGAATTTCAGGATAGGTACAATAGTTATGCATGAGATAGACTTGCATAACGTGAAAGTCGTTCATGCAAATCTATCACTTGCATATTACTGTACATATCCTGAAAACCCAACTGACTGGGTATGTCCTGAAACCTAGGTTCAGAACTGCTGACCTAGAACAAAGGTGTACTGGATGATAGCAGCTAGTTTATGGCCCAATTAAGAAACTAACAGATTCTGAATTTATATTAGCATATTCTGAAACATAACATGGGGTAGGGCTAAATGGCCAATTTTCCCAATGTAGAAAGATGAATAGTGGTGTACCCCAGGGATCTGTGCTGGGTCCACTGCTTTTTGACATATTCATAAATGACCTGGAAAAGGGAATAACTAGTGAGGTTATCAAATTTGCAGATGACACAAAACTATTTAAAGTTGTTAACTATGGTTACACGATGTAAGGTTCCATATTAGGAACCACCACCCAGGAAAAAGATTTAGGCGTCATTGTGGATAGCATGTTAAAACCCTCCGCCCAGTGTGCAGCAGCAGCCAAGAGAGCAAATAGAATGCTAGGTATCATAAGGAAAGGAATGGAAAATAAAACAAAGGATATTATAATGCCTCTGTATCGTTCCATGGTGCGACCGCACCTTGAATATTGTGTGCAATTCTGGTCGCTGTATCTTAAAAAGGATATAGCATTATTAGAAAAGGTTCAGAGAAGAGCCACCAAAATGGTGAAGGGGATGGAAGGATACCCCTATGAAGAAAGGCTAAAAAGGTTAGGGCTCTTTAACCTGGAAAAGAGACGGCTGAGGGGAGATATGACAGAAGTCTATAAATGAATGAACGGAGTGGAACGGGTAAACATAGATCGATTGATTACATTATCAGAATATAGAAAGACTAGGGGACATGTAATGAAGCTACAGAGTAAACTATTTAAGACAAATAAGAGAAAATATTTTTTCACTCAACGTGTAATCAAACTCTGGAATTTGTTAACGGAGGATGTAGTAAAGGCTGTTAGTGTAGCTGGGTTTAAAAAAGGTTTGGACAAGTTCCTGGAGGAAAGGTCCACAAACCATTATTAAAAAGGGACCCAGGATATCAATGCTTGACCCAATACATTTTGGAACCTGTGTCTTTTGGGGAAACTGCTAGGTACGTGTGACCTAGATTGGCCACTGTTGGAAACAGGATACTGGGCTTGATGGACCTTGGTCTGACCCAGTATGGCATTTCTTATGCTGTAAATGCAATTTTGTTGATCCTTCTTAATGACTGTGATCAGTATTCTGAATGAAATATTTATAACTGATGCTGCTCAGGGTTGTGTTTTCTCTGTCTGTGGGTCGCATTAAGAGAAATCCATGGTTGTTTTAATCCTATCAAAGTGATGCTGCATATTTGCTGTACAGCATATTTATATTCCAAATGAAAATCCATAAAGAAATAATACTGTACATACCTTTTTAGGTTCAATGGTATGAGAAAAATAAATTGTTGGTATTGAGTCCTCTCCAGCTGCTGTATCTTCTTCATCATCACTGTGATAACGATTTGTACCATTAATTTGTCCACTGAACAATTCTGATTCTGTGTTTTCGTTTTGTACATCACCCTGAGTAAGAGAGTTTTCCACTCTGTATGTCACATTCAGATCCGTCTTTTCATCTTCTTTCTCCTCTTCAGGAGAAGCCAGCTCTTCTCTATTGACATCACCAGTTTCAGACAATCTATGAAAACACAAAAGGTATGAATATTTTTATACATATAAAAAGAAAACAAATCAATAGGAAAAAAAATACAACATTTAGGGATGCACAGAAAGTTACATGTAACTGCCATGACTAGATTGAGGCGCATCTTTACGCACCTATTTTATGAAGTCCACACTTACATCACTCTATAAAACAGGCCCCAAAAATGGACATGGCAACATGCGAGATTATAAAATTACCCTCTAAATAATTATACTGAAACCTGTCATAGAGTAAACAGGCAGTGAAATGAATCAAAATAAGGATAAGAACAACAGAACATATTAAATATGACACAGTACAATGTATCACTAGTAGTTCTGAAAGTAACACAACTTTACAGTGAACAAAGTATGCTTAAATGAAAATTGGCATTTTCTGATGACAATGCAGTCACATGACTCTAGTTTGCATTAGTTTTCTAGAGTTTTCAAGGAAAGCACAGTTACTTACCTGTAACAGGTGATCTCTGGGAACAGCAGGAATAAGTCTTCACATATAGGTAAGTCGGTACCGACGGAGTCTGCGCGAGAATGCTCCCCAGCATCCAATCAGAACGCTTTTGGAAGCATCCCAACACGCCTGTGTGCTGCCTTCCCGCCTTTCCCAACTGCCTCTCCTCAGTTAAGTTTTAAAGCTGAGGCAAAGAGAGAGAGAGAGCAAGAAAGGGAAAGATAGAGATAGAGAAAAGCAACTCCTAGGGGAGGTGGGTGGGTTGTGAAGACTTATTCCTGCTGTTCCCAGAGATCATCTGTTACAGGTAAGCAACTGTGCTATCTCCAGGAACAAGCAGGAATGAGTCTTCACATATGGGGACTCCCCAAGCTAAGATGCCCAGAGGGAGTCCAAGCATGTAGCGAATCTAAAAAGAGCCATGCTACTCCTCCAAACCTCAGGCATCTTGGGGATAGAGGGTAGGAGTTGAGTTATAGAAAAGGTGCTGTGGAACAGCTGGACTAAAACAGGTCTTCTATGGAGGAAGATCCTGTATAGATGACATTTAGTAGTAAAATAATGAATGCAATATTCTAATATGGACCTCCCTTGGTGGTATTGTAAAAGGTCTATTGAGGTTCATATGGATCTATTAGAAGAGCCAGTAGAAGATCCTCAAGGAGTACCTCACTGTGAAGTAGAGGTAATAAACTGTAGGAAAAACAAGTGGAGGTCAGAACTCCTCAGGGTGAGAAAGAGCCCCAGGGGAAAACTGGGGTAGTACAATAAGGTAGGGCTTCTGCGGGAAACGCAGAGGGTACTATTAGATAAAGCTTAAGCCCTTTTGGTCAAAGAACTGTACAAAGCTAGGGCCAAAAGGAAAAATAAGTCTGACCGATTTGGACTGACAATAGAAATAGTCCCTGTAGGAGAGAAGGGGTGGGGAGACCCCTATATCCGATAACAAGTAACGACAGACTTACAAAGCGTAATAGGTTTAGATTAACTGAAAATCCGTGATGTCTTTCCTAGATGAGGTCCATTAGGAAAGAAAAAAGGTATATCAAAAACTTCAGAGGTACCTAAACCTGAAAGGTTATGGTTAGAGAAGCAAGAAATTTGTTAATTACCACAGAGAGTGGTTATATGTGTAAAGTCCCCAAGCATGCTGGCACAGCATTGATAGGGGTAGTGCACATCTGTCAGAGTCATATAGGAATATATGGATATATGAATCTAGACAGAGAGATAGATAAGCACATAGATACATATCTACCTAGAAGATATATCTGGACAGGTATATATAGATATATATGTAAATATATATACAGAGATATACCTGGGTGGAAGAAACAGAGATACATATAGATATATGTGTAGATATATGTATATGTATGTATGTATATATATATATATATATATATATATATATATATATATAGACACAGGTCTCCATGTAGTAGATGGAGACATGGCTATATAACTAGATCCCCCTAGGGATATGGGGATAGAGGGAAGATTCATCTAATAGCAAGAAGGGAGATACCTGCTTGAATAGATGTATAGAGAATCTTCTTTCCCTGGTTATAAGTGACAGAGTCAGAGGAATGGTCTCCCTGACAAGGAGGAGTGTAGATTCCTTCAAGAATTCGAGCTCTTGAAAAACCAGGATGGCCTACGTGAAAAATGCAGAGGATAACTTCAGTCTGCAGGCAGCAAGTCCAGATTTCTCTAGAACTGCAGTATGGTGAATGGATAGAGGACGCCACTGGAATAAGATACCATATTGACCCGCCTATGAGGGCAAGATGGGTATCAGGCGTCTTTGAGCTGCAACTGAAAGAAAAGTATCCCTGGCGGGAAGTCCAAGGGGATATGGACCAAGCCGTGGAATTGGCCATGCTTTAGGTTTTCACGTGATGTAAGGCCTGTGTCTTTTGTCTCGAAAAGAGATTTTAGATGAGATGGTAAGGGTAGGAAACACCTACCAGTCATGGGACATGACTGGGTGAACCCCTCCTAACCATCTAGGATTATCTGCTAAGCAAGATACTAATGCTCTCTAGCAAGGGCCCATAGTGCAAAGCTACTTTGTAGAGTTGCAGAGAGCATGTTACAGGTTGGCTAGAAAAGAAAACTGGCTGGTTAAAGCCAGTAGGTAACAAACTATTCTGCCAAAAACAAGGGAATTGGAGATGGCGAAGAACAGAAGTCAAACCAACAAGTCTGTGATAATAGGATTTCCAAAAAAGGTTGATAACCTGTTTTGGGTTTAGCACTGAGGCCAGAAGGATTGCTAGTGGAGGAGAAACCCTGGTTGTGTGGTGAAACAGAACCAGTGGCTTAACCACTAGGAATTGCTGCAGTTGCAGCAACTACCAGGGCAACGGAAAAAACTTTTTTTTTTTTCTAGATTGGAAAAAGAAGCAACAGACATAAGTAGGCGTGGTAAGACTTCCTTATTGTCTGAGAAGCTGCCCTAAAGTAAGAAAATGAAAAAGACAACTCTGGAAAGGAAATCCCTTTGTGAAAATAGGTACAGGACCATAGGGGCTTACCAGTGTAATAGAGCCACTCTTACAAACTGAATGTTGTAGTAAGAGGGAGGTAAGACAGAGTTGAAGGAGACTTACTATGTAGTAAGTCTCTAAAAGGTAAGATGATACATGCTAGTACAGGGAAAAACTGTCTTATTGACAGTTGTCACCTCTCTTTTCCCAGTAGGAGGAAGAGAAACCTGTTAACTATAGGCATGATCATCATAAAGACTCTTAGAGCAAAAAGAAAGGATGTCTCGTGAAGAGAGATCCATGAGAATTTAGGATGAAATTAGTGTAGATGCTTCAAGTGAAAAGAAGCAAACTGTAAACTCTAACCAGCAACCAGGAGATGTAATGATAATCTATCTGAAACCCCGCGACTACTGGGTTTGCTGATCCTGTTGAGGCTGTGGTTTCTTTACACCAGTGCGATGTTTCCTCTGTTTGGGAACATCTGTATGATGGGCAGAAGATGGATAAAACTTTTTCCCCTTAGGGGAAGAAAGTTTGTTAGGAAATTTCCTACCAACTGGGAAAGAGGAAGGCGTAGAACAGCCTTTGGAAACAGCAATGTCAGTGGTTAACTGAGCAACTTGGAGTAAAGACTCCTTGTTAAAAAGATTTTCTCCAGTGCAAGGAGTCTTTCTTGTGCCCATTTGTCCAAGTCTGAAACTTGGAGCCAGGCTTTACATCGTGCCCCCATAGCTATAGCAGAAGTTCTGCTAACAGACTCAAAGGAGTCTAGGGAAACACAGTAAGGAACCTAGAGATATTTTGAGCATGACTAACCAATGAGGAATAGTCTGCTCTTTTGGGCTCTTGAAGAAAAGGGGTCAAAAGCAATAATTTCTTTGTGACCTCTTCAAGAGATAATCCCATATAGAAAATATATGAGAGAATTCTTGCTGAAAGCATGGATGCCTGGAAGGGTTGGTGTCCAAAGGCATCTAAAGTCTTAGACTCACGACCTGGCGGATAAGAAGAGTGCTTTTTAGTACTCTTAATACGCCTCATTGCTGATTCTACAACAATGGAATGATGAGGAAGTTGAGTCTTTTGAAAACCTGGAGAGGGGGGCACCTTATATAGAAGATCAGTTGCCCTAGAAGGTGGGGGTACCGTTAAAGGAGTTCGTAAGAGGAGATCCTGCAAGGTCTGATGCACAGGAAGCATGATGTTCTCCTTTGGACTCCAGGGAATATACAGGGATTCTGTATTCCCTGGTGCAGGATCCTGACCAGGTATAGAAATGGCAAGTGACTTTGCCATATCAAGCAGGAATGTTTGAAAAGAAAAATCCTCAGAGGGAAATCCTCTAGAAAGAGGAGGAGAGGCTAGATCTGTTGAAGAACTAGCATTGGCACCCAGGGATCTATCCAAATTTTGAGGAATAGAAGACCCTAAAGGGTGGAGTATCGGATCCTTAGAGGATGGTCGCCGGTACCGCAGGAGGTCGGGACCAGCCACAGTCGGTAACGCATCGTCCATGCTAGGGATCGATTCCAAACTCGGTACCGAGGGAAGCGACCCTGATGAGAGAAGTATGGAAGGTACCGACAGCAATGGTAATGTGGATACCGGTACCGACTCTGGCACCGTATCCGATAGCGGTAGATGAAGGCCAGCCGGTGACAGCTCTAACGGTATCGAAGAAACCGAGAGTGCCCGACAAGGCGAGTCGGTACCCAGTCATCCAAACTGGAGATCGATTCTAGACTCGGCATCGAGGGAAGCAAGTCTATCGATGCACATCTGGAGGGTACCGGCGTCAGTACCAGTACCGGTACTGGGATCGATACCGATACCGGAAGATCGGTCTGCAGCGTATCCAACGGGCCCGCAGGTACAGAGGATGCCAGACTACGATCCATGGTGAGGAATGTTTCATCCAACACCATTGCCGATGCCGGGGTAACGCCTGAAGCGAATGCCACCACCGAGCATGGCTCAGGTATGTTCGGAGAGGGGTGAACCTCAGGAACAACCTGAAACCCCACTAGGGCTTTGGAGGCTGAAGACTCCCACTGGGGGTTTTAAAGCCAGTGTATCCTCGAGGGCAAGGCCGGAGGCATCTCTATGTTGTGCAGGAGATCTACCACTCGAGGACTGGCTAGTCTTAACAGACTGTTTTTGGGTTACCTGATCCTGTGAAGAAGAAAGGGTGGTCAGTGTCCTAAAGTTGAATTGGGACCATGTATCGAGGTGAACTCGATGATGAAGACTTCTTCCGACTATACTGTTGCAGGAGGGACACTCCAGCGGATAGTGGTCAGGACCCAAGCAGGGCAGACACCAGTTATGAGTGTCTAAAATGAATTTTGTACCGCCACAGTTTGAACATTTCTTAGGGATAGTGGCTGGCGCTTCCATGAGGAAAAAAGAGTAGGCCTAGCAGGCCAGAAAAAAACGTCAGCACTAAGAAGGAAAAAAGTATTCCTTATGAAGGAAAAAGTTTTAGAAAAAAGAAAAGAAACACCGGCGGTACCGGTGGCGTCGGGGAAGGCAGACACGACCACAATAAAACCAAAAAATAAAAGAAGAATTTTCTGCGGTGACAGGACGACGTCCTGCCGGCTCCGCGAAAAACGAAAACTGAGGAGAGGCAGTTGGGAAAGGCGGGAAGGCAGCACGCAGGCATGTTGGGATGCTTCCAAAAGCGTTCTGATTGGGCGCTGGGGAGCGTTCCACGCAGACTCCGTCGGTACCGACGTACCCATATGTGAAGACTCATTCCTGCTTGTTCCTGGAGATAAATTCTACGCATGAATGGAGAATGGGTGTGTGCTACTAGTCATGTAGTTGCTCGGTTTTTCAGTTAGATATATTTTGAAAAACTAGTGTACACAGCAATTTCCCAAGACTGGGAGGTTAAGCTGTGTGGCCTGTTGAATTGCTGACAGCAGGGAATACTCATTATAGCAGGGCGCGCAGAATTTCCTGCCCAAGAAAGCTGCAGCCAGTGAGGACTCCATTCTCCGCTGGCTGAAGATGACAGCCATGGACATGACAGCTGCGTAGCTACGGCAAAGATGATGCCAAGAGAGAACTGCGGTCAGTGGATTCCCCCATCCCATGCCAGTGGAAAAAAAACTGCGGCCATCGACAGCTGCTGAAAAATAGCACAGTGTACTCTTCCCTCACTGCAACTGGCTGTACACTGTTGAGCTCCGCAGTGAAGGACGTTTAGGGGATCTCGTGAGCCTTGATACTGGGGGGAGGGGGGGAGGAGATTATACAAATACAACCGCAAATAAAGTATCTAGGAATCATCATAGACCAAGCACTCACACTCAAGCAACAAATCAAAAAAAACACCGGAACAATATTCCACAAGGCTAAAACAGTACAGCGCCTCAGACCTCTCCTTGAACCACGGGACTTCAGAACAGTGATGCAAGCCATGACACTCCCCCACCTGGACTACTGCAATATAATCTACCACGGACTACAAGCCACCCACACCAACCCACTTCGAACTGCCTTAAATACCACAGCAAGGATTATCCAGAAAGCAAAAAAACAAGACCGCATCACCCCAATACTGAGGGAGCTGCACATACTCCCCCTCGAAGCAAGAATCAAATACAAATCCGCCCTACTTACTCACAAGGCTCTCTACCAAACTCAGACTTCCCAGCTCTGCGCACTACTGCCCCGACCAGCCCACAACAGAACAACCAGACAAACCATCAGCAACTCTCTCACCATCCCCCATAAACGAACCAAATACAACCAATGGACCTGCAACAGAGCCTTCGAACTATACGCACCATCCCTCTGGAACTCTCTACCAAGTCACATCAGAGGCAACGGAGACCCCCTATCATTCAGGGAACAACTAAAAACCGTCCTATTCCAGGAATACCTCGGACCAGAAACAAGCACCCACCACCGACTACCTCCCAACCCCCCCAACTCCCCCCCTGAACATATTTTCTAAGAGACTGAAATACAATGTCTATGTCCCAAATATTTGTTGAAATCATCAATGTTGGCCACCCGGTGATAGCCCCAACCCAAGAATTTGATTATTGTCCATCCCCCCCCTTTTAATGTTACGCTGCTTTGACCCGGTGAAAAGCGGGATATAAATACAGTTAAATAAAATAAAATAAATAAATAAATAAAATATAGAAAGCCTGGGGGGATCATGAGAGGAGAAAGGCTGGGTGAACCCTTGGGAGGCGGTTATGAGAGAGAGAGAGAGAAAGAGAGAGATATTGAGTGAAGCTTTGGAGGAGAGGGGGGCATGAGAAAGAGACTGTGGGAAACTGGGAGGAGGGGGGTCATAAAAGGGAGAGAGACTGGGTGAAGCCTTGAAGGGGGATTATGAGAGAGAAAAAGACATTGGGTAAAGACTGTAGAGAAACTATGAGAAAAAGAGAGAGAGAGAGAGACGCTGTGGGGGACTATGAGAAAGAGACAGACACTGGATGATAGCTGGGCGGGCAATGTGAGAGAATTCTTTTTGCTTCATGTATGACCAGGCTATGGTAACATGTGAAGCAAAAAAGGAAGTTGTCTCAGATCAGCTATAAAGGGTCACCAATATGCTGCTGAGAATATACTCACTAAGGATGGTGGTTGGAGGGGGGGGGGGGAGGAAGGGAGGAGAAGGGCTGCTGGCAGGTTAAGGACCAGATTTAATAAGCTTTCTTTTCCTGAAGAAAATGGGAAAACAGTAAATCAGGCCCTTAAAAAATAAACCTTTTTTTGGTGGGGGAGGGGGGGGAGCATTGCGACTAAGGTTTTTGCAGCCGGCTCCTAAATTTTTAAGCTGGCTCCTTGATTCCAAGACAATGTGTCAAGGCCTGCTTTATAGGCAAGCAATTTTATTCTTCAGTACTGCCTTTCTAGGACTTATATTCGTTTGTCCATCTGTGACATATGATATGACAGGCAGGGACAGATGGTGCTTGTGAAGATGCTAATGCGGATGAGAAGGGAAGGGGCTAGAGACCGTGAATGTCTCCAGCTCTCCTGCTCTCTCTTGGCTTTGTCATTCCTTCCTTCTTGACTGATTTACTGGGCAATAAAACCAGATTGTAAATAAGCTACATTGGCACTGCAGTGAAGAAAGAGCAGCAGAAGCAGCAGCAACTGAAGCTGCCACTAGGAGCAGCTGCTCGTGTTCTCCCATCTATGCAGGATTGTCTCTCAGCTGTACTTTGGATTTTTCTCCCGTAAGAGTCTCAACTCAGGAGCTACATGGGTGGCCAGAGCTTCTCAAGGGAGTACCATAGATGGGAACATGCAGAAAATGTCTGCCTGTCGCCCTTCTCTTCCTGTGGCTGTTGCTCTGTGCTATAATAGATGGTGGCTCAGATAACCTGGGCTAAATCCCCAAGTGGCTCCCTTGCACCTATAAGTATGCTGTGCACTACAGAAGAGATAAAAGGATAAAGGTGACTCCTGATGGGTCTCTCAGTCAATCACCCTATTGAAAACACTTCTCTATTCCCAAAAAATAAGTTTTTAAATTAAGAAAACATTTTTTCATAGATCATGTTCATAACTTGCCATGTAAATCCAGATTTGTTCTTTTTAACAAAAAAATTACTTTGAAAAAAAAATGACAGAATAATGATGACAAATTAGCACCATAAAAATTGGTCCCAGAGATGACAGATCTAGTCTTAAGCCTAGCATCCTGACAAGAAGCTGTTTGAATATAATAATGACTGATGAATGTGTGGACTTAACTCTCAGTTGCAGCTTTGCAAAGTAACCTTTGATTGACATCTATCTTTGCTTTGGCCCTGATACCATAGTCCTTGGTGTGCTCCTCTCATTGCCAATCTGCCATGGCATAAATATAATAAATGCAATAAGCTACCAATCAGAGGTAGCAATCTTTATCACAGCAAAAAGTGGGTATTTTGGGATCTAAAGCAATAAAAAAAACAACTGAGGAGACATTCTAAGGATTTTAGTCTGCTCCAGAAGACGATAATGTGCTTTCAGTACTATGCCTGAAAGTTCAGCTTCTCCCTTAAAGGGAGGAAACAGGAAAGAATGTTGGAAGGACTGGCTGATATAGGTAAAAGTCTGACACCACCTTTGGCAAGAACTTGGGATAGGTACAAAGCAGTTACCTGTTTTTGATGGAACTTCTTGTATGGTGGCGAAGTTACTTAAGCATGGTGAAAGGACTACCACAAAAAATGAATTCAGAGGAATTTAGAAGCTTGAAATTAATTTTGATTTAGAATCATCTTTCTACTACTACCTTATGACACAGAGGGGCTCTAATTGAAGCAAATTCTACATAAACTTAAATAAATGTACTACAGAAATTAGGCTCCTTTCTACAAGATAACATAGTAATATAGTATATGACATCAGATAAAGATCAGTATGGTCCATCTAGTCTGCCCAGCAAGACGGCAAAAGGCACACCTGCCACTCCATGCAGGTCACCCCTCTCCATGCCTTTGTTTAGGGGTGTACCCACTGCTCCGTGTAGGTCACCCTATTTGTTGAGATAAAAGAGATAGTTATGTTTATTTTGATTTTATCTTGTTGATATAAAGGGACCCAGTGTCTGTCCCATGTCATTTTGAATTCTTTCAATGCATTTTCCCCCACCACTTCTATCTGGAAGCATCCACCACCCTTTCAGTGAAAAACTATTTCCTGACTTTGCCTTTCAGTTTACCCCCTTGCAGCTTCATGTTATGCCCTCTAGTTTTACAGCTTCTCCGTCTTTGGAAGAGGTTTGTTTGTTCATTAATTCTCTAAGTATTTGAAGGTCTGAATCTTATCTCCCCTGTCCCTCCTCTCCTCCAGAGTGTACATATTTAGGTCTTCAAGTCTCTTCTCTTAAAGTCTTCTGACACAGGCTCCAAATAATTTTGGTTGCCTTCCTCTGAACCATTTCCAACCTTTTTATATACTTTACGAGATACGGTCTCCAGAACTGAACACAATATTCCAAGTGAGGCCTCACCAGCAACTTGTACAGTGGCATTAGTACCTCTACCTTTCTGCTGGTAATTCCTCTCTGTATTCAACCCAGCATCCTTCTGGCTTTTGCCACCGCCTTGTCACACTGTTTCACCTCCTTGAGATCCTCAGAAACAATCACTCCAAGGTCCTTCTCCTGGTCCATGCACACCAACGTCTCGCCCCCTATACAATTCCCTTGGATTTCTGCTTCCCAAGTGCATGACACTGTACTTCTTCACATTTAACTGCCAAGCATTAGACCATTCTGCCAGCTTTTGTAGAACTTTCCTTATATCATCCACTCCCTCATGGGATTCCACTGTGTTGCAAATTTTCGTGTTATCTGCAAAAAGACAGACTTTTCCATTCAGTCCTTCAGTAATATCACTCACAAAATACATTGAACAGTACCGGTCCCAGGACCAAACCCTGCGGCACACTGCTAATCACCTTCCTTTCATCCGAGTTCTGTTTACCGTCACCTTCTGTCGTCTGTCAAACACTTTTTGATCCAGTTCACCACCTTGGGACCCATAACCAAGTTGTTGAGTTTATTAAGCCTCCGATAAGGAACAGTATCAAAGACTTTGTTCAAATCTAGGTAGATCACATCCATCGCATGCCCTTGATCTAGTTTTCTGGTCACCCAGTCAAAGAACTCAATCAGATTTGTTTGGCAAGATCATCCTTTGGTAAAATCATGTTGCTTCGGATCATGCAGCCTGTTGGTTTCAAGGAAGTCCACTATTTGCTCCTCCATTACTTTTCCTGTCACCAAGATAAGGCTTGCTGGCCTGTAGTTTATCACTTCTTCCTCACTACCACTTTTGTGAAGAAGTACCACATCAGCCCTTCTCCAATCCTGTGGAACTTCTCCTGTCTACAAGGATCTATTAAAAACATCCTTTGATGGCCCTGCAAGAACCACTCTGAGCTCTTTCAGTATTTCTGGGATGTATCCCATCTGGTTTCATGACCTTGTCCACTTTCAGTTTTGCAAGCTGTTCGAACACATCATCTTCTGTGAATGGTGTGGTATCTACTCCATTCCCATTTGTGCGTTTGGGAATCACAGGTGGTCCTTCTCCAGGATTTTCTTTAGTAAAAACAGAGCAGAAGTATTTGTTTAGCATTTTCGCTTTTTCAATGTCACTTTCCACAAATCCGTTCCCAGCACTTTTGAGTCCTGAAATTCCACCTCTGATTTTCCTCCTCTCCGGAATATATCTGAAAAACGTTTTGTCGCCACACTTCACATCTTTAGTCATCTTTTCTTCTGCCTTTGATTTTGCTATCCTTATTTCTCTTTTTGTCGCTTTTAGTTTGATCCTGTATTCTTTTCTGCGTTCCTCTGATTGTGAACTTCTGAATTTTGTGAAAGCTATGCTTTTTGCCTTTATTTGTGCAGCCACTTCTTTGGAGAACCAAATAGGTTTCCTTTTCCTCTTGTTTTCATTTACTTTCCTAACATACAGTATATATATATGTTGTCCCTTTTATTGCCTCCTTTAGTTTAGCCCATTGCAATTCCACTTCCCTTATCCTCTCCCACTCTGCCATCTCCTCCTTCAGGCACTTTGCCATTTTACTGAAGTCAGTGTTTTTGAAGTCTAGGACTTTGAGCTTGCTGTGATTGGATTTTACCTTGGTTTTATCTCAAACCACACCGTGTGATGATAGCTGCTGCTCACATGGGCAACCAGATATTCAACACGCTATCTCTGTTGGCGAGCACTAAATCCAGCACCGAGCTCTCCCTGGTCAATTCCATCACCATTTGTCTAAGTAATGCATCTTGGAAGGCATTCACAATATTTTTACTTCTTTCAAGATTTGCAGAAGGAATACTCCAATCCACATCGGGTAGATTAAAATCATCCAATATGATCACTTCCCCCTTTCATGGCTATCTTTGCAGTATCAATCATCAATTCGCTATCCATTTCTTCAGTTTGAGTTGGAGGCCTGTAGACTACAACACAATGGATGACAGTGCCATCTCCTCTTTTCAACACAATCCACAGCGCTTCTTTTCCCCATGTCCCCTGCACTACAACAGCTTTAATATTGCTTTTGACATAAAGGGCTACTCTTCCTCCTTTTCTACTCTCTCTCTCTCTTCTAAATAAGATTATAGCCAGCTATGGCTATATCCCATTCATGCAACTCATTAAACCATGTTTCTGTAATGGCCACAATGTCCAAGTCCATTTCCATCATTAGAGCTTCCAGATCAGGAACTTTGTTGGCTAGGCTTCAAGCTTTTGTGCCCTTTGCTTTCTAGCATTTGTTGACTGGCTTGCCTGTGTTTTGCATGGATTTTGTTCTACGCACCTCTCCCACTTGCCATTGATGTGTGGTTTAAAAGTGTGGCTGTTTCCAATGTTAATTTGCTTTTGCTGGGAGTGACATCCTGAACTTGTCCTTCTCCATGCGTCACCCCCTTTTCCTAGTAAATTTTTCACTTAGGATCCTCTTCCCTGCAACGGAGAGATGTAGTCCATCAGCACAGTATAGTCTCTTGTTGATCTATCTGTTTCTCCAATCTCCTATATAGCTAAATCCTTGTTTGCACCAGGTTTGGAGCCATGTATTAAAGTGATACAGCCTTTCTGCTCCCTTACCAAGAACAGGCAGAACAGTTGGCTTGAGTTTTTCTCCCAGAGTCTGAAAGTCCCTTTGAACTGCAGAGGCACTGTTTCTAGCCAAGTCATTTGCACCCACGTGGATGATAACATCAATTTTGGAGTGCTCACTTTCTGCACTAACTATACCAACAATTTGGTTTGTATTCCTGCTGGCTGAAGAACCTGAGAGGCATTTGACCATCTTCTCTCCTCTGAGCTGTGTTCCCAAGTTGGTGTCTCTGTTGATGGAATCTCCAAGTAGTAGTAGTTTTCTGTTTTGTGATTTTTTTTCTTCATATTTGATGTATTATCAGAAGATTGGGCAATGACTCTTTCATTTAAGGGCTCCATCGATGCTGATGTCAGGTAGAAAAACCTGCGCCACTTGGAGGCATACGTCTGCCTGGTGGAATCCTTGTGGGAGGTCAACAGAACATACTCATCCTCCGTGGGAAGATGCAAAGAGGCCAGGGCTACCCTTTCAGCAGCAAGGCAGTCAGCACCAGAGAGCAGAGGTTGCGGGATGCATCCTCCTGCGATATCAAGTCCTGCGCATAGCCCAGGGAAACTGGGGCTGCTTGTGACAGCTTCAGTGCAGCAGGAACCACGGTGGCTGGGGTCAGTGGGGAGCGACGAGGATCACCCTAGCCTGGTCCAACTGAATCTTGAGCAGGGTTTGAGGAACCAGCAGAGTGGGAGGATATGCATATAGCAGACTCCACATCTATGGAAAGAGAAAGGCATCGGCTGCCGCTTGGTTCCGGGTCAGTATCAGGGAGCAAAAGCAAGGCAATTGTGCATTGCTGGGGCTGGCGAAGAGGTCCATCATCGGAGTCCGCCAACGCTGGAAGAGAGAGCAGGTCACAGCTGGGTTTAGACGTCACTCGTGCAGCTGAGACCCTGCTGAGTCTGTCTGCCAGAATATTCTCATGTCCTGGGAGGTAGCCGCCCGAAGGAGCATGCCCCTCACCATTGCAAAGGTCCAGATGCGGACCACTTCCAAGCACAGGACGTACAAGCCCGTGCTGCCCTGCTTCTTGAAGAAGAACATTGCTACTTGGCTGTCTGTATGGATGAGGACCATCTGGTTGAAGATTTGGATCTGGAACACTCAAAGGGTGTTTGCCACCATCCGGAGCTTGAGGAAGTTGATCTAATGCTGGCTTTCCTCCTGCCTCCAGATGCCCTGGGAGTGGAGACTGTCACAGTGGGCTCCTCACCCAAGCTTGGAGGCATCCATGGTGAGGATGCTCTGGATAGGCAGGGCCTGAAAGGGCAGACTTGCCAAGAGGTTTGGCAAATGCTGCAACCAGGTGAGAGAATTTGCAAGGGGCCTGGTGACTCGCACACAATTGTCTAGATGACCAATGGCCTGAGATCATTGAGCACTGAGGGACCACTGCACTGCCGCATGTGCAGGTGGGCACCTGGGGTCATATGAACCATCAAGGTCATGTGCCCCAAGAGGTGCAGCATTCAGCGAGCTGACACTGTTACAACTCTGCACTTCGGTTGCCAAGGATGCAAACCATTGGGTCCTGTCTAGAGGGAAGACGACCCTGGCCTGAGTGATATCAAAGAGGGTTCCAATGAACACCACGTGTTGCGTGGGCTACAGATGGGACTTGGGGTAGTTGATGACAAATCCCAGACCTTGCAATAATGAGAGGGTATGGCAGCCCAGTTGATGGACTTCCTCTGGTCTCTCTTCAGTCGTCACGGGTTCGAGCCTGCCCTTATGAGCCAAACATCCAGGTAGGGGAACACAGACACTTTGAAGGCAGAGATAGGCAGCGACCACCAGCAGGCACTTGGTGAAAACCTTTGGGGCAGTCGAGAAGTCGAAGGGTAGAAACCTGTACTGATAGTGGCACCCACCTATGATGAAGAGAAGAAACTGACAGTGCCTGGGATGAATCAGAATGTGGTATATGCATCTTTTAGATCCAAGGAGCATAGCCAATCTCCCTGCTGGAGGAAGGGCAGCAACGTTCCAAAGGATACCATTTTGAACTTCTCTTTGGACCAGGAAGTGGTTGAGGTTCTGTAGATCTAGGATGGGATGGAACCCGCATGCCATTTTGGGGACAAGAAGTATCGGGAGTAGACCCCCTTGCCCCAGAGATGCTCCCACCCACGAACAAAGCAATAAGGAGACGAGAGTCTGCCCCATGGTATACCACTGAACTGAGAGCGTCACTACTCCACCTACGTAAGCTAGAAAGACGATGGCGCCAGTCACGCTCTGCTGAAGCCCAGAGTATGTACAACATACACCTAAGAAAGCACCGAGAAGCAACAATGGAGAGAAGGAAGCAATTACACACGGACCTGCTGAAACACTCGTTGAGCAAACCACATGACCTCTTCAATATAGTGAAGTCCCTAACAAAAGAACCATCTCAAAACCAACCTAGCATGCCTCAACCACAGGAATTTGCCGACTATCTCCAATCAAAATCTCAGCAAACCAATAAGACTACAAGCACCACCACCTTACACAAACCCCCCCATCCAACGCCACTGACCAAATTCACCACCCTGTCAAAGAGGGACATTGAGGACACCATTGCCTCGATCAACACCACCACCGCACCAAATGACCCTTGTCCAGCGTTCTGGATAAAAGAACTACGCAGTGACCTCAGCCAGTTCCTAACCAAGTTCATGGATCTGTCATTCTCATCGGGTTCTTTCCCACAAAAACTGAAACACACCTCCATCAGGCCGCTGCTGAAAAACAGCAAACTGTACCCCCTGAAGGTCGAATCCTTCCGACCAATCTCAAGAATTCCGCTTCTCACCAAGATAATAGAAAAGGTAGTCCAACGCCAAATTCAACACCATATCGAGTCAGCCGCACCGCTAGATCCATGTCAGCACGGATTCAGAGAAGCACATGGCGTCGAAACCCTCCTGACTACCCTCTTCAATACAATAGTACTTGGAATCGACGACATCCGATAAGGGTTTGCCCTTATCTTCTTGGATATAGCAGCAGCCTTTGACTCTGTGAGTCACGAACTGTTATTGGGTCGTCTCGAGGAAAAGGGAATACAAGACTCAGCTCTAAGCTGGTGTAAATTCTACCTGACCGACAGATGGCAGCACGTAAGAACCGGCACCTCAACCTCGGAACCCTTCCAACAAAAACAGGGTGTGCCACAGGGCTCTTCACTATCGGCATTGATGTTCAACATATACATGCAGCCCATCTGTGCCTTGATCCGCTCTTTTAACGTCACCTGCCAGGTATACATGCCTTTCTCAACGGACCAGCCTGACTTCTCCCCACTAACGAGCTGTTTCGACGTGGTTGCTGACTGGCTCCAAACCCAAAATCTCCGAATAAACCACAACAAAACAGATGTTCTCTTCATCATGAGGAACCTAGGTTTCACCCCTCCAGCCACCTTAAAGGTGGAGAATGCCGAGCTGACTGCCAAACCCACAACCCGCTACCTAGGGGTCACTTTGGACCAACGGCTGGACTTAAAAACCCACATAGGAAACACAGTCAAGGCAATATACCACAAAATACGGACACTACGACATCTGCGACCTCTACTGGACCCTGATGACTTCCGCACAATCTACCAAGCTCTCGCAATCCCACATTTCGACTATGCTAATGCAATCCTACATGGACTCCCACAGGTAGCACTGAACCCACTCCAGCTGGCAATGAACTCAGCTGCCAGAATTCTATACGGAGCATCAAGAACAGACCACATTACACCAATCCTGAAACAGCTCCACTGGTTACCAATACATGGCAGACTAGCATTCAAGATCCTAGCAATGACCTTTAAGGCCATAAACAACCAACCTACCACCTCCATCACTGGGCTAATCCACCCCACACCTCCGACCAGATCTAGAAGACCCGCAGCTGTCAACAAACTGATAACACCCAACGCAATAACAAAATGCAACCACGCAAGATCCAACAGGGCATTCATGCTTTATGCACCCAGATGTTGGAATACCTTCCCGACAGCCATTAGAGCATGCACTGACCTGGCACAATTTAGGAAGGCACTGAAGCACCACCTATTTTTACAGTACTACCCGGAAAACAGCACACAGACACCCCAAGCTACAGGACTTTGCTAACAACACACCCAACACACTCTTCTGCAGCTAACCCCTCAAACACCACTCCATGTAAATATTAGGAGGTTCAGACTGTTACTAGTGTATATACTTTGTAGATAGTTACCCCAGTTATGTCCAAGTTATAGTTCCTGTTCATTGTAAATGCAATGCAGCCCGACTGCCTTGTATATGGTTCTGTTATATGTAAACTGAACTGATTTGAATAGCGCGGTATAGAAGAGAACGTAAATAAATAAATAAATAGCAAAACCAAAGAAACAAGAAAAATATTGGCTGGAAGCAGACTAACCAATGACAGGCGGTGAAAATTTCTCAAGAAAAATATATACCGCAAGGGGTAACAGAGAAAAGATTTTCCACTAGTGCAAGACACATCCTGTAGGCTCCGAAGAAAAAAGGAGACTGGAGAAGATGGTGCCACGGCAGGAGGGAAGGCAGGCAGAAATGCACAGTGCAGCTCCCAAATGCTTCCAATGGAAGCTGGGGAGCATTCCTCATGGGCTCCATCGGTGACATCATCCATACGTGAGGACTTATTTCCTGCTTATCGATGGAGAACTAACTTTGAGAAATTCAATATAGAATAGGAGGTTTGGAATAGTAGATGTTACCTAGTACCCTAAAAAACAGCTTAATCATTAGTTAGTAAAGTTTCCTATATGAATACCATTTAAATGAATGTGTCTAATTTTTAGTCCCAAACATTTTTGGGGCATCTGGTTTATGTGAAAATAAGAGTCCTAAATCTCATGATCACCAATGATGTTTAAAGAAAGAGCACTCACTGCAAACACTTCTTCCAGATTTGCAGTTAATCAAAATAACGTTCCTCAAAGTTGTAGTCTAGACCACGGGTTTTCTCTAGCGGGTCGTGGTATACCTCCTAGCCAGTCCATTTTTTAGGATATCCACAATGAATATGCATGAAACAGATCTGCATGAAACAGAGGCAGTGAATGCAAATCTATCTCATGCATAATTCACTGTGGGTATCCTAGAAACCAAATTTGTTAAGGGGTACACCAGGAATAGCTTGAGAAACACTGGTCTAAACCAACCTAATTGTGGTTTACTCAAGTAGTGAATATGCACCATAAACATAAGGTGACCACATCATCATTAAGGCTACTTTAAAAGGCAGGCTGCATACAGCTTAGGATGGATTTTGTAGTCTTGTCATTTCATTATCTTGCAGCTAAATAATTTAAGTATTTCTGGTAATGTCTACATTCTAAATCGTTGCAGCATTAACATAGTAACACAATAAATAACGAGATAAAGACCAGCATGGCCAATCTAGACTGCCCAGTAAGATGTTTAGGGTTGTAACTGCTGCTCCATGCAGGTTATCCCCACTGTATGCTTTTACCTTTTGGTTTTGGTCCTATTTTTAGGATCTCCTCTTATGGTATAAATCCTCTCCTGTGCTTTGGTCATCTGGGATGAATTTATTAGTTGGACCTTCAGTGAATGACAAATTCTTGATACTATGTGGCTTCCTGTTTTCTATGCTTACTTTCTCTACATATCTATAAGAACAACAGCTGCTTACAACTCTCTTCTGTTCTTCCACATCTGTGATGTCACCAAGTTCTCAACCGAGATTTGCTTAAGAAACTATGAGAAGCATCTAATTCAGTGGTTCCCAACCCAGTCCTCGGGTACCACCAGGCCAGTCAGGTTATCAGGGTATCCACAATGGATATGCATGAGATAGATCTTCATACAATGGAAGCAGTGCATGCAAATCTATAGCTTAGTTACTCACCTGTAACAGGTGTTCTTCAGGGCAGCAGGAATCAGTTCTTACATATGGGTGACATCGGCACCGCCAGAGCTCCGCAGAAGCATCTCCCCAGCTTTCAAAGAAAGCCTTTGGGAGATACCACAACGCATGTGTGGTCCCTTTTCTGTCCAAGGGTACCGTCTTACTAAGTCAACTGACATAGCTAGCCGACAAAAGATGCAAAAACCCCCCTAACCAAATCTATTTATATATCTATATATACAGGGTGGCCCAAAAAAAGTGAGAACATCTCTTAGCATATAAGTTATTTAAAAATTCAAAAAGACAGATGTAAACGATTGACAAATTTAAAAAACACAGACGGCGATCGGAAATTGTCCAAATAAAGACGTTATATAGCTAAAAAAGGTAAATAAGTAAACTATTTAAGCTTTTAATTTACGAAATGTTCTCACATTTTTTGGGCCACCCTGTATATATATATATATATATATATATATATACATACATACATATATATTTATAGCAACTCCAAGGGGAGGAGTGAGGGTTGTGAGGACTGAGTCCTGCTGTCCCCAGAGAACACCTCTTACAGGTGAGTAACTATGCTTTCTCCAGAAACAAGCAGGAAGTCAGTCCTCAAATAAGAGAATCCCTAGCTACAGGCTACCGAAAGCCCGTAGACAAAAGAATGGTTGCCCTCAAGGAGAGCTGTGAGCAGCAGCAATTGAGTCCGCAGCTACAGACTGCAGTAGGACCTGTGTGTCTGATGAGAACCAACGCTCCGGTAGCCTGAACACAGAAGGGTCAGAGGGAAGGAGTTGCCTACACCCCGAAAAGATTACGGAGCATGACCTGGCCGAAGGCGTTGTCCCGTTGGGAATCCCTCTCTAGGCAGTAATGACCTGTGAAGATATAGACTGAAGACCAGGTGGCGGCCCGGCAGATGTCCAACATCGGGACGGAGCGCGGGTGTGCCACAGAAGCCAACATGGCCCTGACATTGTGCGTCATGGTCCAGCCATCTAGCATGTGCCCAGCCTTCTCATAGGCGAGGGTGATGCAGTCCGCCACCCAGGTGGACAGGGTTGACTTGGACACTGCCTCCCCGAGACGACTGGGGTCGTAGGAAAAGAAGAGCTGAGAAGCTTTTTGGTGGCCCTGGGTACATTGAATGTAGAAGAACAGGGCCCTCTTACAATCCAAGTTGTGAAGGACAGTCCTTGCCCTGGAGGAGTGAGGTCTCAGGAAGGTGGGAAGCATCGCCTCTTGGCTAAGGTGAAAAGGAGACACCACCTTCAGGAGGAATTTGGGATGCGTGCGTAGCACGACCCTATTCTTGTAGAATCTGGTATACGACGCCTCTGCCACTAGGACTTGGAACTCGCTGACCCTGCAAGCGGAGGTGAGTGCCACCAGGAATATGACTTTCCATGAGAGATATCTCAGATGGCAGGTAGTCGGGGGCGCGAAGGGCGGGCAGATGAGCTGTGCCAGTATGTTGAGGTCCTACTCCATCGCCAGAGGGCGGACGGGGGGTTATGACAGTAGGAGCCCCCTCAGGAAGTGGGTTACCAGAAGCTGGGCAAAGAAGGGCTTGCCCTCAACAGAGTGGTGGTGTGCTGCCAGGGCACTGAGGTGCACCCTGACGGAGTTCAATTTGAGCCCAGATTGTGAGAGATGAAGATGGTACTGCAGCACCAGTTACACCGGGCAGGAGAACAGGTTCACCTGTGCTCCGCGCACCACACCGAGAACCTGTGACATTTGAAGACATAAGTTCTCCTGGTGGAGGTCTTACAGGAAAGGCCAGCAGGATCTCTTCCACTTCTCCTGAGAGATTGAAGGGGGCTAAGGTTAACCTTTCAGCAGCCCCGCTGTCAGTGGTAGAGACCCCAGATTGAGATGTAGGAGAGAGTCCTCTTCCTGAGACAAGAGCCCTGGGGAACTCCCCAGGGGAATCGGTGCCTCCACCCACAAGTGGAGGAGTAGCGGGAACCATGGCTGCCTGGGCCACTGTGGAGCCACAAGGAGCAACGCCCTGTTGCAGAGAGCCTTGAAAAGGGTCTTGGCAATCAACAGCGTGGGTGGAAAGGCATACATGAGGCCTTCCGACCATGGGATAAGGAACGCATCTGCCGCTACCTGGCCAGGGTGGGGCTAATGGGAACAGAAGTGGGGCAACTGGTAGTTGTCCGGACTGGCGAAGAGATCCACCCGCGGAGTCCCCCAGAGTCGGAAGAGCCAGGTGGCCACTCTGGGATCTAGCTGCCACTTGTGCGGTTGCTCAGTTTGTGAACTAGGACATTGTCCACGCCTAGTAGATACACCGCCCGTAGGAGCATTGCTTGATGAAATGCATAACAGCAGAGTGTCATTGCCTCATGACAAAGGATGCGAGACCCCGTGCCCCCTCGCTTGTTCATGTAGAATATCACCACTTGGTTGTCTGTCTGAATCAACACCGGCTAGTGCTTCAGATGGTGGCGAAAAGCTCGGACAGCTATATATATTGCCTGGAGCTCCAGAAGGTTGATCTGCTGGTTACCCTCGGTCTGTGACCGGCTGCCCTGGGTGTGAAGTTCCTTGCAGTGGGCTCCCCATCCCAGCAGAGAAGCATCTGTCATGAGGACCCTTAGACAGCTTCGAAGGCCATCCCTGCCAGAAGGTGTTGCGGATTTTTTTTTTTTTTTTATTTATGAAATTTTAAACATACTTACAAAGAAAGTACACAAGCAATCAAAATGCCAATGTCATTCCAAAAACATAACAAAGGAGAAACCCTCCGAATAATAGGAAAATAATAACACATCAGCATATCACTTAGCCCACTATAAAGGGGAGAAATAAAAGCAACTATATAACCAAACATTCAGGATACCAAATCCTACTACTAAAGCAGCTCAAACCCATTATCCCCACTTCTCCTAACAAAGTATGCACACTCATTTATTATCCAAAAATAACTGCAGTTGAGAAGGATCAACAAAAGTATATTTAGACCCTTGAAACGTAATTAAACACTTACAGGGGTAACGAAGGAAAAAACTAGCTGAAAGTGCCACTACCTTAGGTTTCAAAGCTAAAAAGGCCTGTCTCCTAAGTTGAGTGGCCTTACAGACGTCAGGAAACATCTGCACCTTAGCACCACAGAACGGCACGACTGGCTTTTTAAAGTACGATTTAAACACAACTGATTTATCATACTCAGAAACAAAAGTGACTACCAAAGTAGCCCGAGTAAGGATAGTATCCTGAGAGTCTTCTAGAAATTTGGTAAGGTCAATGTCAGCACCACCTTGGAGAGTATCATACTCACCAGGTGTGCCAGCAGATACCTTCCGCCCAGTCAAATAGTATAACTTAGAAACCATAATAGAGTCGGCAGACGCCAGACCCAAAGACTCTTTAAGATACTTCCGAAATAATATATCTGGAGATAGCAAATGACATATAGGAAAATTTAACAACCGAATATTTTTAGCTCTAAACAAATTGTCATACATTTCCATCCTATGATGAACATACAAACTCTCCTTAATACTTAAAACACTAGTAGCTTTAAGAGTTGCACACTGAGTCTCACATTTATTAAGCTGAGAGGACATATTCCCTAGACGCTCTTCTACGGCTGACAGCTGGTCACTAACCTCCGAAGAGAAGTTACAGAGCTGTGAGACGGTGGGGGTTAGAATACTCTCTATACGGGTAATACTCCTCCATATGTCGAGCAGAGTAACCTGGTTCTCAGGAACCTCCGCACTGACACCTGGAGTAGAAACCCAAGCTACAGGTGTTAATTTCCCCCGTGAAACCACTGGGGTACTTTGCTTAGCATGCTCGCCCACAATTGCCGAAGAGGGTGGAGAGATATAAACTGGAGGAGAAGGTGGAGATCTGTCCGGAGAACTTAGAGACGCCACTGATGAGCGAAAGGCCAGAAAATCCGGATCCAGAGACGCATCCACTCCTACCTTTGCCTGCAGATGTTTGTCCATAGGACCCACCACCGGATCAGCTTTCGCCTCTGGTATCACTTTCTTCTTCCTTTTCCCCATCACAGTCTCTGTGGCTGGCAGAACTTACTATATACTGCTCCTGCAAAACTCCTGCGAGGCTCCAAGGGGCTCCCAAGGGGCCTAAACGCCCCTTGTATCGTGCCCCTTTGATCGCTGCCCCCAGCAGCGCCTCCGGCTGCGCCTAACTGCAGAGTATTTACAGGGAGGCCCCCGATGACGTCGGGGCCGCGGGACCAAGTGCCTGCCGCCTCCGGCCACACACCCTGGGTCACCGGCTCTCCCACGGCTGTTCTCAGCTGCACCCCTTTTACAGGGAGGCCCCCGATGACGTCGGGGCCGCGGGACCAAGTGCCTACCGCCTCCGGGCACAAACGCTGCTTCTCCGGCTCTCCCAATGCTGTTCTCAGCTGCACGCCTTTTACAGGGAGGCCCCCGATGACGTCGGGGCCGCGGGACCAAGTGCCTGCCGCCTCCGGGCACAAACGCTGCTTCTCCGGCTCTCCCAATGCTGTTCTCAGCTGCACGCCTTTTACAGGGAGGCCCCCGATGACGTCGGGGCCGCGGGACCAAGTGCCTACCGCCTCCGGGCACAAACGCTGCTTCTCCGGCTCTCCCAATGCTGTTCTCAGCTGCACGCCTTTTACAGGGAGGCCCCCGATGACGTCGGGGCCGCGGGACCAAGTGCCTGCCGCCTCCGGGCACAAACGCTGCTTCTCCGGCTCTCCCAATGCTGTTCTCAGCTGCACGCCTTTTACAGGGAGGCCCCCGATGACGTCGGGGCTGCGGGACCAAGTGCCTGCCGCCTCCGGGCACAAACGCTGCTTCTCCGGCTCTCCCAATGCTGTTCTCAGCTGCACGCCTTTTACAGGGAGGCCCCCGATGACGTCGGGGCAGCGGGACCAAGTGCCTGCCGCCTCCGGGCACAAACGCTGCTTCTCCGGCTCTCCCCAGGTGTTGCGGATTTTGCCACCATGTCAGGAATTCTTTTAGCTGGTGGGTCACTAAGACTCTGTCTTGGAGATGACCCGTAGCCTGTGCCCACTGGTCTCGAAGGCACTGATGGGCAACCCTCATGTGCAGAGAGGCGTCCAGGGTGACATGGACATGGAGGCCATGTGGCCGAGTAGGCGCAGCAGAAGCCAAGACACAGAGATGGCACTGTATGTCTACACAAATACAGATGTGGTCACTTTTCCCAGAGTAAAAGCTCAGCTAATAATAAATCAACTCTGTAAAATCAACAGGAAAGTGTATTGCATATCATTCATTGACTTGTGGCTAGGGGAGGTCTCAGAAACCTTCGGCTGCCACCACTTACTACTAGTAATATGATGGACTAACGCCCAGACTCACATCAAAGACCCCAGTGATGACTGCTAGCCACACATTTCTTTTTTTCTTCCGTCTTTTAAATCCTCTGTTACACTTTTTTAACTGAAGGTAATATGTTCCTTAAGAACCTTATGATTGTACGGTTCCAAAACTTATTCAAACGTAATCAAAAATAAGTGCTTAGCTTTTAAGATGTCCCATGATATGCAATACACTTTCCTGTTGATTTTACAGAGTTGATTTATTATTAACTGTATGTCTACAACCAATTCCTTGAGACGGTCAGCCCGGTCTAGGGGGAGGAAGGCCTTTGCCTGGACTGTGTCCAGCTTTGCCCTATGAACTCCAGATGGGAGAAGATGGGACATGGGGTGGTTTATCACAAACCCCAGATATTTTAGGATGTAGATGGTGCGAGCTGATGCTTACTGCACCTCGGTGGCCTTGCCTCCCTTTACAAGTCAGTAATCCAGGTAGGGGAAGATGAATACTCCCTGGAGACTGAGATATGCGGCCACTACTGCCAGGCATTTGGTGAATAGGGGCGGACGCCAGGCCGAAGGGTAGCACCCTGCATTGGTAGTGGCCTCCCCCTACCATGAAGTGGAGGTACTGACTGTGGCTGGAGTGAATGAAGATGTGGGTATAAATATCCTTCAGATCCAAGGAGCATAGCCAATCTCCCTGCTGGAGGTAAGACAGCAATGTTCCAAGGGACAGCATCTTGAACTTCTCCCTCACCAGGAACTTGTTTAGGTTCCGCAGGTCTAGGATGGGCCGTAGGCCCCCTTTATGGCACAAGGAAATACCTGCAGTAGACCCTTTGCCTCTGAGATATTGGGGTACTGGTTCCACCATTTTGTCCTTGAGAAGGCCTGTGAGTTCCTGCAATAGAAGATCTCAGTGGGGGGGGGGGGGGGAGAGACCTGGGGGGGCTCTTCTGTGAAGAAAGGATGATGTGTCAGGTGGAGGAGGTAGTCTTCCCTGACCAACTGGAGTGCCCAGGAACTGTTGGTTATGGTTGGCCACCTGTGGATATAGTGGATCAGACATCTCAATGTGGGCTGCTGTCCTCCTTGGGGTAGAGAAGCTATGCCCAAGGAGTCAAAAGGCTATGCCCCTGTCCCTTAGCCTGCTGACCCTGCTGGGGAGGCTTGGAAATGTGGGCAGTTTTTGTAAGCAGTCCCTTTCCTCAGGTAGAAGGGCTTTTTACCTGAGCCCTTCCTAGCAGTCCTTTTGGAGACCCTGGTCCTCGTCACGAGTTCGGTCTCCAACTCGGCAGCTTCTCCATCAAGGGTTTGCGAAAGAGGTTCTCTCCTTGGCATGGGACATCAACCAATTTGTCCTGAACCCACTGTTCAAGGACAAATTGGCGATGGCGATGGGCACCAATGCAGCTACTCTAGCCGCCAACTCAATGTCGCCGTAAGTTGTTCGAGCCATAACTTGGAGCACTCATGTGTGGTTCTGGACAGGATCCTAGACCGCTTCACGGGTTCCTCAGAGAGACCAGCTGAGAAACCGGCGAGCTCCTTCGCCAGGTCTCTCAGGTACATGCCCATGTACAGCTGGTAGACCTGGATCCGGCCAATGAGCATCGAGCCCTGGTAGCACTTTCTGCCGTGGGCGTCCAAGGTACAGGCCTCCCTACCTGGGGGCACTGAGAGAGTGTGTCTTCTGGCTCTTCAGCCAACGCATGGCCAACTCATGGAGTTATGCAGTAGCTATGCCTTTTGGAAGCCCATGCTCCGGCGGACCCGATACATCGAGTCAAACCATTTGCTCACGCGGGCACCAATGCCGGTGTTTCCCATATGTGGGGCATGAGCCATTCCAGGATAGGTAGAATGGGCACTGACAGTGATTCCCTCGGTGGGGCTTTGTACTGGAGAATTGCTAGTTCCTCCATCCGAGGGTCCTCCTCCGATTCAGTTGGGAATGCTAACGTCTTTGACATGTCCCGCACGAAGTCAAGGAATGCCATGTCCTTGGGCGAGGATCGACATTGAGACTTGAAGGGAGAAGGATCCAAGGGGACATCATGATTATGATAGGTGTCGAGGTAGTCCTCATTCTCTGTCTCCCATTCTGAGTAATCGGGGAAGAGGGGAGGGCGACCCGGAGGCTCCGGGCCCGAGTTCTGTCCGAAACCTTTGGAGGCCTCTTGGCTGGTGTCATGCACGCTAGCTGGGGAAGACCTTAGTCCTCCAGGGACATCCTCAACATCGAGGGCCCTGTGGTCTGGGTAGATGAATCGGCCATACCAGACATCAGTGCCCGCTGCTGGTCCATGAAGGCAAACAGACTGCGCTCCAGGGGCCACCATTCTGGACTCTAGTCCGCAGCTCCCAGCGTGGGCACCGAGGAACTCGGGCCCGATGCCAGTTCCCCCAAAGGGGAGTCTTCAACAAGAATGGCCTCGGGTGTCTGGGGCCGATCACCGGGCGATTCCTTCCGGGGGACCTTCGTAGGCCGCTCCCGCTCTGAGCCCTTGGACGAATGGCATGGACTGCAGGACCTGGCTCAGGGCTTACCTGGATTGCTGGAACCGTCCAGGGACACTGCCTTCGAGTGTTTCTTCTTGTGTTCCATCCAGAGAGATCTGCTTTCTACAGACCCATGGTGTCGAACGGGATCCGTGGGGGCGCCATGGGAGTCCGAGACTTCAGATGGGACCTTGGCCTTCGGAAGCGCCAGGGACTCCGTAAAAAACTTATCGTGCTACTGCTGACAGCTTTTAAGGGCCTTGGTGGACTTTTTTTCTTTTTAACAAAGACCACAGGCCACAGGGTTGTGGTCCGGCCCAAGGCAGTGCAGGCAGCAGTCATGTGTATCGGTAAGGGACATCATTTTTGTACATTAATCACACTTCTTGAAGCCATTGGTAGTCATAGGTGAAAAAATTACCCTGACGAAGTTGAAGACCCGTGGTGCTACCAGTGTGGAAAAAGGGCGCAAAAGCACCAAAGAGGAAAAAATGAGATACGGATCCAAGACTTGATGCTGAAGCAGCGGGCTCGGGTGGCGGGAAGAGTACTGGTGCACAACCGGAGAGAAGAGTATAAAACTCAGGTAGAAAAATTATCTTTCTCTGGGGAAATGCAGACAGACGTCCGAGGGGCTCGCGGAAAAAAGGAGACTGAGTAAAATGGCACCCTTGGGCGGGAAGGGGATCTTGATAAATTGGAAGACTGGGCATCCAAATGGCAAATGAAATTTAATGTGGACCAGTGCAAAGTTATGCACCTAGGAAAGAAAAAAAACAAACTATGGTTACACAATGCAAGGTCCCACATTAGGAAACACCATCAGGAAAAAGATTTAGGCGTCATCGTGGATAACATGCTAAAACTCTCCGCCCAGTGTGCAGCAGCGGCTAAGAGAGCAAACAGAATACTAGGTATCATAAGGAAAAGAATGGAGAATAAAATTAAGGATATTATAATGCCTCTGTATCGTTCCATGGTGCAACTGCACCATGAATATTCTGTGCAGTTCTGGTCGCCATATCTTAAAAAGGATACAGCCTTATTAGAAAAGGTACAGAGTAACCTATTTAAGACTAATAAAGGAAAATATTTTTTCACTCAACGTGTAATCAAACTCTGGAATTTGCTACCGGAGGATGTAGTAAAAGCTGTTAATGTAGTTGGGTTTAAAAAAGGTTTGGACAACTTCCTGGAGGAAAGGTCCATAAACCATTATTAAAGTGGACCCAGAGTATCCACTGCTTGCCCCAATACAAGCATTGTGGAACCTGGTGTCTTTTGGGAAAACTGCTAGGTACGTATGACCTAGATTGGCCACTGTTGGAAACAGGATACTGGGCTTGATGGACATTGGGGTCTGACCCAATATGGCATATCTTATGTTCTTATGGTGGCATCTCCCAAAGGCTTTCTTTGAAAGCTGGGGAGATGCTTCTGCGAGGGCTCCGTCGGTGTCGACATCATCCATATGTGAGGACTGACTTCCTGCTTGTTCTCAGAGAACTCATGCATATTCATTGTTCATATCCTGAAAATGCGACTGGCCTGGAGGTAACTGAGGACTAGACTGGGAACCACTGCTTCTAATTGATAACCTGATGTCACTATACAAGTAGATGAAGACATACAAGCTTTGATGATTTTCTAATTTCAATAAAAATATGTATCCAAATATCATGTTCAGAAAGGTATAGATTAAGATTTTATCTCACACACCTATCAAGTTCACCCAACAGCTCTTCTTGTCGATCAAGTTCATCCAGTCTGTCCCAAAGTTTCTCCAACTCCTTGGATTTGATATCTCCTGTAGCATCTTGCAGATTTGCTTCAAAAGTATCTGCAACCTTTGGCATGGAATGAGGTTTGTGGGCAGTTCTACGTTTTCCTACACAACAAAGAAATCTGTGTTTTCTTCATTAAAGTATTATTAAGTGTTTCTCACACAATACTATACTAAATTTGTAGACATTATCACAAACTATATAAATATTTCCTAATTTCAATACATTTCCCTTTTGTTGAGTTATTGCTATTACTACTTATCACTTCTAAAGCACTACTAGGTGTACCATCATTATTGTATGAAATCCACTGCAGATATATTACCACATCATGCTTAAAATAAAACCCTTCTTTAATTAGCAATTCTAGATCCCGAGGGTGTCAGTATATTCATAAAGCATCACAGGCAACAGTTCAAGCCTTCACCCTTATCTTTTACTAATGTGCCTGAGCCCCATCCTTGAAAAATAGTGTGTGATTATATCATCATTTCTATGCTCTTTCAATTCATGGCCTCACTCATTCATCTAAGAAACATGGTGCCATTTAATACCAAAAATAATTGTTTTATTTTTCTTTGATGGAATCATATTCACTTATTAATAAACAACCTAGGTCACCAAATGACCTTTGGCTAGTTATAGTTTTCAGTTATAAACACGGATCACTCTAATCACCAACCAAGAGGCAAGAAGTCAAAGTTGCCTACCTGTAACAGGGTTTTCTTTAGGTAGCAGTTCATTAGTCACCCAAGTGTACTACATAACTACACTCAGCTCTGAAGAATAGAATGTTCCAGAGCCCCCATGAAAAGGCACATACTTCATTCCTTCGGCTCTCTCTCCCTGCCCCCAGGCTCATCACCCAAGGTTTCTAATTTTCTCACTCTCATTCCCCCTCCCCCTGATCTTTTGCTCCCTGCTCCATCGATTCATCCTTCCTCCATCCTGGTCCATGCTGAACAATGAAGTAACCACTCCTCTTTCCAAATCATCCAGGCCAAAGCTGTTGCCTCCCTCTTCTGGTTTGTGCAGGCCAATACTGTTATCTCTGTCTCTTAATCAACACACCAAATTTTGCATGGGGGGAAATACCGCACAAATTCAGCACTGCACGGAATTCCTTCAAGAGTAAATGAAAGCATACAGAGGGCAATTTTATAAACCTTTGCCATACAAAAAAGACCGATTATAAAATTAGATCATGCCAAAAAGTAAGTGCAGTGCAAGAAGGCACATACTTGTAAAGTAGGTGTTCAAGGGAGGAGTCTGGATACAATGTGGCCAGAGTCGAGATTTACTCATGCATTAAAAAAAAAATATGTGCGTATGTAAAACACATGCTAGTATTTAGAGCTGGTCTCAAGCAGCCTTAAATCTAAGTGTGATATCTGTAGAATTTGTGCTAACATTTTATAAAGACACATAAGCATCTAGGTACTCTGATATAAAATTACCCTCATTGTACCTGATCTCAGCTCTGGTTTTGATTGCACTGGAAGCACAGAGAAAGATAAGCAAACTGGGTCATTCCATGTCAAGTGGTCTAGTATATAAAAAGTGCCCTCTCGACCATCTTGGATTTTGCTGAAAATTTGTATGTACACTACTACCATGTGTCTCAAACTAACTTTGGTAAAGTTTTAGATTCTCTCGTGGAATACTTTCTGAGATATAGTCGTTTGTCTGATCACATACCTTAATGTAAATCACGTCAATATTGGTCTCTTCCTGAACGTATCCTCACGGTACCGTGTTACCGTGATCACATACCTTGACTTTGTACATTACGAGTCTGAGATTTCAGCAACTTTGAGATCCTATATTTTATTTGCTATTTTATTATAAAAAATGAAACTTGACTATCCTGTACAACTTTTTGCGCTCTATTTAATGATACTAATGATATTTTTTGAATATGTTGGAAGTAGATATATTGTAGCAAAATCAGCCAAAAAAACTGACGTTCTAAAAAAATTAAAAATTAGACATTATGCAGCTTCCTAAATAATCAAGTAAAAAGTATGAAATTTTGCACATAATTCCTCTATGTACTGAAGTTCTTGAATTTATAATTTCATGCTCTTAGCATTCTCCGTTAGTTTACAAATTAAGTGTGAAGTTGATGATATTTTGCAAAAACGTAAAAATAGGGTATTTTTAACCTCCTTTTACACAAAAGTATCTTCTAAAATCGTTTTGAAACCAATTTCATTAGAAAGAGCATGGTTTAAGCTTTCTAGAAAAGCGGATTTAATTTATTAACCCTGGCGTACAATACCCTGAAAAGAGGGCTAAACATAGCGGACATTACCATGCTTGACAAAGGCATGTAATTCAACCTGCAGTTCTAACGTTATCCAAATGTTATATTTAAAACTCATTTATTTCCATAGGAGTTGCTCAATAACTGTTAAGTGCATATATGTCGTGAGCTTAACATATAGATTTTCAGATTAGCATTAGTTAGTACACATTTACTAATTAATTTACTTCAAAATGGACATCGACAAATCACTTGATAACAATCCTCCTATGCCTGAATGTACCGTTGGACAAAAATTGTCATCAAAATGTCACCATGGCTCATTTTATTCCAATAAAACTGGGCTCAATTCTGTGAGCTGCTTGTTAGCAAGCGAGAAATTGCTTATTACTAGACGATCAGAAGTTGACCTTACAGACAATGACAGTATCTGCTTGCATCACCAAGCACAGTATCTCAGCAAATATGAAATGAACCAAAAGTCATGTTGCAATCCGTTTGAAAAGCAGAATCACGTCACTAAAAGTGGATTATCAAAAGTAACTTTAGCCATGTCTGAGGGCTTGAAAAAAGTGACCAAAATGAATGTAAAGCCAGGCCATAAAATTTGCATCAGGTGCAAACCAAATATGCTTCTATGGTTGAAGCCACAGCATCTTCATCTTCGGATGATTTTGATCCAGATGCCTTGGACACCCTTGATCAAAGCTTGACTGCTTTAGGCACTTCTCCATTAAAAATACGAAGAATAAGCAGTAGAGACAAAGCTGGCTATTTGAAACAAAAGATTGAGTGCACACAGAACGTGGTAACAAAAAAAATAATGTCTGCTGCTGGAGTGGCTGACAACGTTAAACAATCTAGTCTAACCGCAGAATGCAGTCTATGTAGCGATTACACTGAGCTTATTAAAGAAATGAAAGCAAAGATTGATATATCCAATAGGTCAACAAAAGTTCAATTGTTCAACTCCCGACGCCCAATCCGGGCCCAGCAAGGGAGATTTAAACTTCGCGCCTTCAGGCGCGCCCGCGACTGGCGGGCCCGCGCCTGAGGGCCTCGCCAGAGGGCCCTTTGGCGTGGCCCTTAGGCGGTGGCACGTCGAAAAACTCCAAGATTCAACAAGATCTACTTCTAGTTGGGACACATTTCCAGTTGTTCCTGTTCCCTTTCCGAACCGCAAGTATTACGAAATGCCATAAGAAGTGTAATATTTACCCAGTAACTCCGTTGCCCGTTGATTAACACTCATTCACTAGCACTACGCTGACAGTCAACGTAACTGATAGATTATATTTCCACAGCCGATAACACATGTTCATGTATCAGCGCTAATCTTATTACCATGCTAATATTCTACATTTATATGTGTCAATGTAGTGTACATTGCTAGATTGTACATCTACATGTTTCAGTGCTGATTTCATACTATTGCTAGTATCACCCAACTGCTAGACCTTATTTTGTTACCAATAATACATTCGCATGTATCAGTGATAATCTTACTATTGTAGCCAGTAGCACTTTACTGCCAGACTTTACATTATATGTATCAATGCTAATTTCATACTATTGCTAGTATCACTCAACTGCTATTTTGTTGCCAAAAACCCATTTCCATGCATCAGTGCTAATCCTACTACTGACAACTGTGCCATACCTCATTACTGTAGCCAGTAATTCATCCTTACCCAAAAAGTGTGAACTTATTACTGTTGGCAGTATATTACTCTGTTTTGTTCTTTGCTGAGGGTCACAGTGTCTCATTATCCGCTGACGAACACAGTGCTCCATTGCTTGCTCGATGCTGTACTATTCCTGTCTTATATGCTGCCACATTGTTCCAAATACCTACTCATCGCCAGACAGTAAGTTTATACACTGCGGATAGCTAGAACAATAGTCAATACCAGTCCCACTAATTACCCAGCAACAAACAGTTCACAAAAACATCACAAAATGCACCCATTTCTAGCCTTGGCATGTCTACACCTAGCCTCCTGGATCCCCCTTACAGCCCAAGCTTTTCACACTTACACTAACCACATCCCAATACTCCACAGTGACGGGAAAAGATGGACGGAGAATCACCAACACCTCCCAAGAGAACCCAACGACACGCCTTACTCACATTTATTACACATCCCACTTCAATATCTCAAGAAGTCACATTTGGACCGTCAGCAACACCACCAAGCCCTGAAGTGTGCACTCATCAACGCAAGGTCAATACGTACAAAATGGCCAATAATTACCGATCTGGTCACGACCCATAACCTTGATATCATCATGATCACGGAAACTTGGCTATCAGAATCTGACAACGCAATCATCAACCAGATGTTACCCACAGGTTTTTCAGTCCACACATGCCATAGAACCAATCAGAGAGGAGGAGGAACACTCATTCTTGTCAAAACTTCCCTAGGCTTCCAGATGTGCAACTCAACCAGCACAGCCCACCTGGACTCCCTCACCATAACAAATAACACCTGCACGATCAACCTACTGTACCGAGCACCAACACCATCCTCAGAGGATCTTGCAACGATAATGGGCCTCACCTGCAACTCAAACAGACCACGATCCCAGAACTGGATCCTAGGTGATTTCAACCTGCCTACGCTACATGAATCTCAAGCCTCTGCTTTCCTAGAAGCATTACAAGATCTAGGATATGAGCAACTAGTCATTAACCCCACCCACGTCAAGGGAAACAAACTTGACCTGATCTTTGCCTCACAGACGGATAAGGATACCACCCCACTAATACCACCTACCATAACTCCTGTGCCATGGTCCGACCACAGCCTGATTCAATTCCAGATACCTATTAACACACACAATAAAAACTCCAACAAAACCAACACTGCCCACGAACCCTCTTTGAAGCGCTTCCGCCCCTTTAATAAAGAAGAGCTTCGAGAGAAGATCCTCCCACTCCTCAACAACATACCACACGACCTAGATGCATTGGTGTCCACCTGGGACGAGAGCCTCAAGACCATTTCATGCATACCAGCCACAAATAAAACAACAAAGAAACGAGACCATGCACCATGGTATACCAAAGATCTCCGAGACTCACTCAAGTGCCTGCGCAGGCTAGAGAGAAGATGGCGTCGGTCTCACTCTACGGTTGCACAAGATACTTACATCGCTCACCTAAGAGTACACCGCGATGAATTAACAAAAAAGCGGAAACAATATCATTCCGACATCTTGAAGCGGTCACTAAACAAGCCCCACAACCTCTTCAATATAGTGAAATCTCTCATTAGAGAACCTCCTGCAGACCAGTCACAGATGCCACACCCCCAGGCATACTCCAACTATTTACAGTCAAAAATGGTCCAGACTACTACATCTGCAACCAACTACCTTCAACCTGAAGAGACCCAGGCTGGTACAACCTCGAACTCCGCGGAAAACAGCTCTCAGCATACCTTGCCCCAACCATCACCACTGTACAAATTTGAAAAAATATCACGCAGAGAGATTGAAGACACAATCGCTGCAATCAACCCTACTACCGCACCCAATGACCCATGCCCTGCTTTATGGATAAAGGAGTTACGATGTGACCTAAGCCAATATCTGAGCGAATTAATAAACCAATCTCTTACAACCGGATCGTTTCCACAAAGTCTGAAACAAACATCCATCAGACCACTGCTAAAAAATAACAAGCTGGACCCATCGAAAGTGGAATCATACAGACCAATTTCAAGTATCCCCATGCTTGCCAAAGTAATCGAAAAGTTAGTACAGCGCCAAATCCAACAGCATATTGATACTGAAGCCCCATTGGATCCTTCCCAGCATGGGTTCAGAGAAGCACATGGGGTTGAAACCCTCCTCACCAACCTATTTGACCATCTAGTCTCTGGAACCGACAAAATTCATCAAGGATTCGCCCTCATATTCCTCGACATCGCTGCGGCTTTCGACTCAGTGAGTCACAAGATACTCATACAACGCCTCAGCGAGAAAGGAATTCAGGGAACAGCCCTAAAGTGGTGCAAGTCATACCTGACTAATAGATGGCAACATGTAAGGTCAGGCTCCACAACCTCCGAACCATTTTTACAAAACCAGGGTGTACCACAGGGCTCGTCACTATCTGCATTGATGTTTAACATCTACATGCAGCCCATATGTGCCCTAGCACGTTCATTCAAGGTCAACTGTTTAGCCTACGCAGATGACATCCTCCTATACATCCCTTTCAGGACTAGCCAACCGGACCTCTCCCCTCTAACAAGATGTTTTGAGGCAGTAGCAGAATGGTTCAGCACACAAAACATGAGAATCAACTACAGTAAAACAGATGTCCTTTTCATCTCAAGGAACCAGGACTTCACCCCTCCACTCTCTTTAAAAATCGGCAACACAGAACTGAAAACCAAATCCACAATCCGCTACCTTGGCGTTACACTGGATCAACACCTGGATCTGAAAACTCACATAAAAAACACAGTAAAAACAGTATACATGAAAATAAAGACCTTAAAACATCTCCGACCGCTACTCGACTTCAGCGACTACCGATCGATCTATCAGGCATTAATATTACCTCATTTCGACTATGCCAACGTAATTCTACACGGTCTCCCTCAAGCAACCCTAGCTCCCCTCCAGCTTGCAATGAACACTGCTGCAAGAGTACTAACAGGGGCTTCACGGAGAGAGCACATAACGCCAGTACTGATGAACCTCCATTGGCTACCAGTTCAAGCAAGAATCCGCCACAAAGTTCTAACCTTAACTTTCAAAGCCGCAAACACTCTGACCCCCACAGCCCTCAGCAAGATGATACATAAAGTACCACAAAACAGAAATAGAAGACCCATGATGCAAAACACCCTAGAGGTCCCAAAAGTAATAACAAAATGCACGAGAACAACAACAAATAGGGCCTTTACGATTTACGCTCCCAGAGCATGGAATGCTCTCCCTACCTATATTCGGAACATCACCTACCTAACCCACTTCAGGAAGGCAATAAAGCAGCATCTGTTCACTACATACTACCCTGAATCTAGCCTTAGTAACCATACATATGGCCCCCCAGACAATCTCTCATTACAAGTAAACAATCAGACTCAGCATGAAAAAGGATAATCAAATGATCGCTCAGAATGTACCCCAGTGTAAATAAAATGTAGATATGTTCTGCCTGAAATCAGGTACCAGTGTGATACAATGTATAGAATTAAGAATGTACATAGTTTCCCCCAGTTACTTCCAAGTTGATCTCCCTGTTTATTGTAAATACAACTCAAAGTTCCTTGTGTTGTATAGTTGATGTTAAATGTAAACCGCTCTGATCTAAAATAGAGCGGTATAGAAGAACTGTTAAATAAATAAATAAATAAATTGTTGACTTTGGCCCCAAAAAGTTGGTCAATAAAGGAAACAGCAATAAGATACACAATTTAGGCTTGGGAACCTAGGATAAGATGCCCAATCATTGGCTTGGGAACCAGCTCGACACCCACTGAAGGCTTTGGAACCTCAAATAAGAAACCAAATTAAAGGCTTGGGAACCTAGATTAAGAAACCCACCTGTGGCTGGTATTGCACAGCTATTGGGCGTGACCTCTATGGCGATGGGGTTGCCAGTTCATGTTCCTGAACTGGTAGTGACAATGTCACCATGGACCAACGCAATACAATATTGATAATTTTTCAATATAAAAATGTTAAACAAGTATGATCCAAAAAATTAACAATAATATGATGAAATATACGCTGTTGCCATGGCAATGTCCGCTGACTTTGGTCCTCTTTTTAGAGCAGTGTATGCCAGCGTTAGTCAATCAAATTAACTTTTTTAGGGAGTTTAAAACATGCTCTTTCTAATGGTAGTAGTTTGAAAACGTTTCTAGAAGATACTTTTGTGTAAAAGGGAGTTAAAAATACCCTATTTTTAGCCTTTTTGCAAAAATTATCAACTTTACACTTAATTTGCAAATTAATGAAAAGGGCTAGGAGCTTGAAATTATAAACACAAAAACAACAGTACCATGAGATACTATGCCTCAAATTTCATGTTCGTCGTTTACTTATTTCAGGAGCTATGCAATGTTAAACTTTTAATTTTTTTAGGCCGCCAATTTCTTTGCCCGACTTTGGTGCAATGTGTCTATTTCTGACACAATCAAAAAAGATTATTATTAGTCTCATTAAAAAGAGCGCAAAAAGATGTGCAGGGTAGTTAACTTTCATTTCTTATAAACAAATAATAAGAACAATATTAGGTCTCAAAGTTGCTGAAATTTTGAATCGTACTGTACATGTTCAGGCTATGGGGTCAAACAAACGGCTATATCTCAACAGGTTTAACACCAGAGAACCTAAAACTCTAACAAAGTTCATTTGAGACATGGGGGGCTCTAAATATAAAATTTAGTCAAAATCCGTGATGGTCATGCGGGGAGCCCTAGACCACTTGACATGGAATGACCCAACTGCAAAGTTAAAAACAACAAAAGATCTGCCTTTGGCAGCGGCGGTCAGGAGAGCAAATAGAATGCTAAGTATCATAAGGAAAGGAATGGAAAATAAAACAAAGGATATTATAATGCCTCTGTATCGTTCCATGGTGCGACCACACCTTGAATATTGCATGCAATTCTGGTCGCCGTATTTTAAAAATGATATAGCGTTATTAGAAAAGGTTCAGAGAAGAGCCACCAAAATGGTAAAGGGGATGAAAGGCTACCCCTATGAAGAAAGGCTAAAAAGGTTAGGGCTCTTTAACCTGGAAAAGAGACAGCTGAGGGGAGATATGATAGAAGTATATAAATTAATGAACAGAGTGGAACGGGTAAACGTAGATTGATTGTTTACGTCATCAGAATATAGAAAGACTAGGGGACATGCAATGAAGCTACAGGGTAAACTATTCAAGACAAATAAGAGAAAATATTTTTTCACTCAACGTGCAATCAAACTCTGGAATTTGTTACCGGAGGATGTAGTAAAAGCTGTTAGTGTAGCTGGGTTTAAAAAAGGTTTGGACAAGTTCCTGGAGGAAAGGTCCATAAACCATTATTAAAAAGGGACCCAGGATATCACTGCTTGAACCAATACAAGCATTGTGGAAACTGTGTCTTTTGGGGAAACTGCTAGGTACGTATGACCTAGATTGGCCACTGCTGGAAACAGGATACTGGGCTTGATGGACCTTGGTCTGACCCAGTATGGCATATCTTATGTTCTTAGGGTCTGTTTTCTGGTCAATTCCTGAAACAGAAGACTTGTACCCTTTTTTTTTTCTGGGTTGTGCACTGCATGGATTCATCCACTCCTGTCATAGAGATGTGATCTTAGATAGACAATGGTCAAAGCAAGGAAACATATGAACCCCTTAGGCAATAAGTATGTGTGTTATTGGTGGTGATATTTTCTTACTAGAAATCTGAGATACATCCCAGCAACAGAAAATCATAATCATACACTGAATTCAAATCTTAGAGTCAGAGAACAGCTAGCATCCTTTGTTTAGAAGAGGAACTATGATACCCTGAGTAATCATCTTGAACTTTTCCCTTTTCAATAACTTTTTCAAGGTACTTAAGTCAAGTATATGATGGAATCTTCTTTTGGGGGACCAGGAAATACTGGAATAGATCTCCCAATGCTTTCCTGGAATAAGACAGGTTCAAACATTCTAGCCTGCCAGAGAAAAGAGATTTCCAGCCTGAACAGGTCCTGGTGTTCAGTGAACTTTAGTGCTCTTTGGGTCATGTGATTTGCAAGAATTTCCAACAAATATAATCTGTAACCTTCCTTTTTGATCCCGAGGACCCAACTGTCTGAGGTAAAAATGAAGAAAAAAGAGGAGATATTCCCCCACACAACAGCACAAGCAAAAATCTCACTCCAGGGGAACTAATGACTGATTCAGATTAATAATTTATGAAAAGATACCAGCACGGCTCTATATGGTTCCTGTTATCAATACTACCTTGTATCAATATTGCAAAGAAGTACTGATAATAGAAATCATTTGTTCAGTCCATATGGTTATGATGCAGGCAAATTCCACTGAAACACAGCCATATCAGATAGCTTTAATAAATTACTCATCAGATCCAGTCATCAGTTCTCCCCCCCCCCTCCAAGGTATGATTTTTGCTCGAGGTAAAAAGGAGCGAATTATGAAAAATCTCAACCTTCATTCAGATGATGGGAAAAGTGGTTCTCATATACATCTAACTCAAAACGTCTATCTTATCTATGACTATGCGGCATCATAGGGCTAAAGGTTTCTTGGATTGCAATAGCAAGGCTTTAAGTCCTCTTATCTAGGACAAGTATTTCTTGGGAAATGTTTCTTAGAAAAAAATGTGCTTCCTAGGAAAGCACTGTGAAATCTATGAGACGTGGAAATGATCTGAAGCAAAGAACATTGGCCTTTCATGAGCTCCATCACTTCCTTGATCTCTCTAAAGAGATTTTCACCACTACCTGACATATCTGTGAGACATTTCTACATATCCTCATAAGGTCCAAAGGCTCACGGCTATGAAAGTCTGAGCATCTATAGCCATTGCAGAAATTCTTGTCATTTCAAAAGAACTGCAGGCCATATAGTCTAGATGCTCTTCATATTCCCACTTATTTCTTTCTCTTCACTACTACTACAAAGTTAAATTAGACCTTACCTGCTAACTGGCGTTCCTTGAGAAACTCGTGTCTAGTCCTGCACCTCTGGGTTGTGCACCTTTTCCTGCAGCTTGGAGACTGAGCATATCATGCCAGTGTACTTATGCAGCTGGCACCACTTATGAGCCCCAGTAACCTATTGAAAAAGGAGACTGACAGAAGCAACAAATAAGTAGTCCATTAACAAACACCAACCTTGTGCCCCCTCCCACCATGGAAAGGACTCCCCTGTTCCCTCCGCCAATTGAGTACAACGTTGAAAAAGGGCTACAAACAACAAAATGCATGATCCCGAACGAACTCCAGCCTGACCTGGTCGCCTCAACCGAAGACGCTTTGACGCCTTGCACACGCCAAGCCCCCCGCTGCCCCTTGCAAGGACACACTCTTCAGGACCGGGGTCGCGAGACGGAAAATCATGCCTAACCAAACTGGGAGGGATCCGGGACTGGATTGGCGTTCTTCAAGGAACACCAATTAGCAGGTAATGTCTAATTTAACTTTCCTTATTGAAAGTTAAGATAGATAGAAAGCAGAGGGTAGGGCTAAATGGCCAATTTTCCCAATGGAGAGGGGTGAATAGTGGTGTACCCCAGGGATCTGTGCTGGGTCCGCTGCTTTTTGACATATTCATAAATGACCTGGAAAGTGGAATAACGAGTGAGGTTATCAAATTTGCAGATGACACAAAACTATTTAAAGTTGTTAAAACCCAAGAGGATTGTGGGAAATTGCAAGAGGATCTTGATAAATTGGAAGACTGGGCATCAAAATGGCAGATAAAATTTAATGTGGACAAGTGCAAGGTTATGCACCTAGGGAAGAACAACCCAAACTATGGTTACACGATGCAAGGTTCCACATTAGGAACCACCACCCAGGAAAAAGATTTAGGCGTCATTGTGGATACCATGTTAAAACCCTCGGCCCAGTGTGCAGCAGCGGCCAAGAGAGCAAATAGAATGCTAGGTATGATAAGGAAAGGAATGGAAAATAAAACAAAACATATTATAATGCCTCTATATCGTTCCATGGTGAGACCGCACCTTGAATATTGTGTGCAATTCTGGTCACCGTATCTTAAAAAGGATATAGCGATTTTAGAAAAGGTTCAGAGAAGAGCCCCCAAAATGGTAAAGGGGATGGAAGGATACTCCTATGAAGAAAGGCTAAAAAGGTTAGGGCTCTTTAACCTGGAAAAGAGACGGCCGAGGGGAGATATGATAGAAGTCTATAAATTAATGAACAGAGTGGAACGGGTAAATGTAGATCGATTGTTTACCTTATCAGAATATAGAAAGACTAGGCGACATGCAATGAAGCTACAGGGTAAACTATTTAAGACTAATAAAAGAAAATATTTTTTCACTCAACGTGTAATCAAACTCTGGAATTTGTTACCGGAGGATGTAGTAAAGGCTGTTAGTGTAGCTGGGTTTAAAAAAGGTCTGGACAAGTTCCTGGAGGAAAGGTCCATAAACCATTATTAAGAAGGGACCCAGGATAACAATGCTTGAACCAATACAAGCATTCTGGAACCTGTGTCCCTTGGAGAAACTGCTAGGTACATATGACCTAGATTGGCCACTGTTGGAAACAGAATACTGGGCTTGATGGATCTTGGTCTGATCCAGTATGGCATATCTTATGTTCTAATGTTCCTCCAGTCCAGTCCCGCTCCTCTGGGATGTTACAGAGCACTTCTATCAATGGCAGGGACCACAATATCGGCTTGAAGCACAGCTGACCTGAAACTGTCGTCCCCCCATCGCCTGCACATCCAGACGATAATGTTTAGCAAATGTATTAAGGGAAGCCCACGTGGCTGCTCTACAGATCTCGACCGGCGGCACCACCAAACTGTACTCTGCCCACGAGGCTGCCTGTGCTCGAGTCGAATGTGCCCACAATCCCACCGGCACTGCCTTTCCTTTCACAATGTACGCCGATGTGATGGCTTCCCTGATCCATCAAGAAAAGGATGCCTTGGCCGCTGCCTCTCCTTTGGGCGACTCCCCAAACAGTACAAATAGACAATTGGATATATAAAACGAAGCTGTCCTCCTCAAATAATGCCACATAACCTTCCCAAAATCCAAGAGTTGCAACTGTGGATCATCGGTCTCACGCTCGGCACACACTAGAGCCGGCATGGCCACCGGCTAGTTCAAATGAAAAGCTGACACTACCTTGGGCAAAACTGAAGGCACCAGTCGGAGAACCACCTTCCCGACACGATAATGCTTGAAACTCTGAAATCCTTTGTGCCGAGTAAATCGCTTCCAGGAACACGGTCTTAAGGGTCAAGTCCTTCAGCGAAGCCTGACTCAATGGCTCAAAAGGCTCCCTCATAAGAGCTGCCAATATCAAGTTGAGGTCCCAAGGCAGTATGACCGTTCATCATGGTGGGCGAAGAAGACTCACTGCCTTCAGGAACCACACCATGTCTGGGTGCGACCCTAACTTCACCCCTTGGACCCTACCTCGATAGCAGGAAATTACTGCAATTTGCACTTTCTAGGAACTGGCAGCCAATCCTTTCTCAAAACCAGTCTGCAAAAATGCTAATATATCTGGCACTGTAGCAGAGGCCAGACTTTCCTCATACCACATCCCAAATATGCACCCTATGCGGATGTTCGAAAGAGAAGCAGACCTTTTTCAGGCCTTCAGCAAAGTGGTGATCATCGGCCCCAAGTAGCCTCTCTTTATCCACCGTGCCCTTTCAAGAGTCATGCCGTAAGCAAGAATCAATTCACCTGAGGCAATCGCACTGGCCCCTGAGTCAAGGGATCGTCTCATACCAGCAGTCTCCATGGCCACTCCATTATTAGCTGCACCAGGTCGACGTACCATGGGCGCCTTGGCTAATCCGGGGTGATCAGGATGACCTACTCCTGTTGAGCTTTGACCCGCTGCACAACCCAGCCTATGAGTGCCCATGGAGGGAAAACAGAGTGTTCCTTCCTCTGACCATCTCTGAACCAGGGCGTCCAAGCCCTCTGACATCTGTCCTTGCTTCATGCTGAAAAATTGAATTGCTTTGGCTGTCTTGAATGCTGCCATCGGAACCATGATCCGTATGCCCCATTTGTTCACCACCTGCAAGAACACTTCCTGGGAGAGCACCCACTCGCCCAGATCCATGTGCATCTGAATGAGGTAGTCTGCTGTCATGTTGACGACTCCCGCCACGTGTGCAGCCGACAATGCTAGGAGATGGCTTTCTGCTTCCTCCTCCAGGGACATGCCTCCCTGGCAGTTGATGCAAGCTACCATGGTTGCATTGTCCGAGAACATGCGGACAGCCTTCCCCTGAAACCATGGACAGAAGCTCTGCAGCACCAGAGCCACTGCCAGCATCACCAGTCTGTTGATCGACTAAAAGGCTTCCTGCGGATTCCACTGTCCCTGAGCAATGTGTCCTTCGCAGTGGGCTCTCCAGCCTGCCAGACTGGCATCTGTCATCAGAGGGATCCATTGTGGGGACTCGAGGGGCATTCCCTTTTCCAAATTCTCTGGGATGAGCCACCACCAGAGTGCTCTCTTGGTCACTCGAGGGTATGGGAGCTTCTGTGAGAAGGGGTGCCTCTGGTGGGACCACCGGCGGAGAAGCACCCTCTGGAAGGGCTGCATGTGCACTCTGACCCATGGCTCGAGTTTAAGAGTCGCCGCCATGGTTCTCAGTATCTGTAGATAATGCCAGACTGTCTGCTCCGATATGGCCAGGAACTGCCATACTAACCGTCACAGTCCCTGAACCCGAAGTCTTGGAAGGAACACTTTCCCTATGTGGGTATCGAAGTGCGCTCCCAGATACTCGAGTTCCTGGGATGGAACCAAATAACTCTTGGCACTGCTGATCACTCAACCGAGACTTTGCAGGAACTCCACTACTCTTGCTGCTGCTCGTTTGCTCTCATCCCTGGACTTTGCTTAAATCAGCCAATCGTCAAGGTACGGTTGTACCAGGCCCCCCTCCTTGCGGAGCGCCACCGCTACCACCACCAGCATGACCTTGGTGAAGGTGCAGGGAGCCGTGGCTAGTCCGAAAGGCAATGCTCGAAACTGGAAATGCCCCATAGGCACTGCAAACTGGAGAAACCACTGATGGTCTGGATGGATGGGAATGTGTGAATACGCCTCCGTGAGATCTACAGACCTGAAGAACTCTCCACTCCTCACTGCCACTATGATGGACTGCAATGTTTCCATGTGAAAACGCGGTACCCGCAGACAACGGTTCACATGCTTGAGGTCGAGAATTGGCCAGAAGGAGCCCTCCTTTTTGAGTACCACAAAATAAATGGAGTACCAACTGGAGCCATACTGGTCCTTGGGAACGGGCACCATGGCCTCTAACTGCTGAAGCATCATTAGGGTGTCCTCTACTGCCGCGGCTTTGCTTTGCGACCTGCAGGGGGACTGAACGAAGGACTGGCTCATAGGACGTGTGAACTCCAGCACGTAGCCGTCCCGTATGACCTCCAGGACCCACTGATTAGATGTGATCTGGACCCAGGCAGGGTAAAAATCCCACAGCCGACCTCCCACAGGCTGCACTGCTGTTTGGGCCCCCCCCCCTTGCTTCATTGTCTTTTCTTTGGCCCTGAGGAGGCGGCGGTACTAAACCCCCTACCGGCTCCTCGAAACCCCTCAAATGCCCTGGCTTCGTGAGGGAAAACATCCCCTTTGAAAAGGAGCAAAACAGACCTTTGGCTGACCCTGCACTGTTGGTGCGTTGCGACTCTGCTTCCGCTTATCCTTGGGCAGCCTTCCACCTTTGGACTCCACCAAGTCCTTCACCAACTTGTCCAACTCCTCTCCAAACAGGAGCTTCCCCTTGAACGGAAGCTTGCTAAGCCGGGCCTTAGGAAATGCCTAATTCTGCAACCAGAGATAGTGGCGTGCTGCTGCAACCACTGAGGCCATACTCTTGGAGAACGTAGCAGGCATCAAAGAAGTACACGGCTCCCGATTCCAATTTGGCTGCCTCCCTCACTGGGTCCATGGTCACATTCTCTGGTTCCAGAACTCATTGTGACCAGCGTAAGCAGGCCCTAGCCACCCAGGCCTCACAAATGGAAGCCTGCAGCGAAAGGGCATTAATATCAAAGGCTTGCTTTAACAAGATGCCCAAATTTCTTATCCTGGGCATCCTTAAGCGCTGTACTGCCTTCTACTAGAATCATTGTCTCCGGAAGCAGGAACAGGCGTAATATCATCCGTACCCCTAGGAGGCTGGCTTCCAGAAGATCACACTCATCCTGTATCATCTGCTTGACCACTCTATGCACCTGAAAAACCTTTTGCATCTTCCGTACCACCTGGAATAGTGGATTCTCTAACACCTCTTCTTCCACTAGGAGTCACGCAGGCATATTCAGGGCCTTTAAGGACTTTGCAATAAGTGCCGGAAATTCTTCCCAGCGAAACACCCATACAATCCGTGCCTATTCCTCTTGCGAGATCTCCCCCTCTTCCAGCTCCTCACCTTCCACATCTAACTACATGTCTGAGTCCTCGCTGTTGCTAACCTCAGACAATGGAGACTGCTCCCTCCAGTCCTCCAAAGGTCTAAACCTCTTCGACATTCCTGCAGCAGGATCATTCTCCTTTGAGCCTGATCTTTTTCTGCCATGTTCCTGCAAAAAAGAGCAGCTGTTTGCCCCTTGCTGGCACATACAGAACACCTTATGCATCAGCAGGACAAATTCGGGGGAAAAACCACCAGGGGCCCCTCTGTCTCCAAGGGTCTGAGATGTAGAGGGACCGAACGAGGCCAGGGGCCCACTCGCCGGCTCTAGCAGTTGGGGTGCAGTCCCTGTGACCCTGTTCTCTGCTGTGTCCTCTTGGGACCCGGAGGAACTATTCTTCTGCTCTGAGTCATCATGGAAGACCTGCTCCACGGACTGGGCCTCCTCCTTTCAACTGCGGCAGACGTTTGGGTCCGAGCGTGCTCCTCTTCAGGCTCCTCATACCAGCCACTGCAGGTCTCACGGGTATGGTCTGCGGGCTACCTGCCCGCATAACAGGAAACATAGGTTAAGAAGGAAGCAACCCCCATCCGAAAAGAAAGGAGAAAAAAACAAATGAAACAAAGGTAAACTAAAGTTAAAATGAAAAATAAAGTATGAAATCTCAGTAAAAGAAAGGCCTTTGGCCTTGCTTCCCTCCCTTTTTTAATTTTTATTGCTAAAACTCCAAAGCTCAAACCCCCCCAATAAGATTAAATAAACTAAATAAAACTAAATTGCCCCGAACCGAGCTAGGCTGCAGAACATCAATAAATCCGCAGAGGAGAGCAGCCTAGACACCCCCCCTCCTGCATGGTACCAAAGACCGCCAGGGCTACCCGTGATTTTCCCACGCAGCTGCTAGGCCGCCTTCAACTATGCGGCCCACAGCCATGCTCCAAACCCACTTAAGGAGGCGCTTCCTGTTTTAATGCGGTGCAGCTCCCAACTCTCCTGAACTTCCGGGTGAAAGTACCTACGTTCAGCCTCGGCTGAGACACGTCTGTGTCTACTTACCTGCCTGCCTGCCCCACATTAAGTCGGGCACGCCCGGCTTCGGGGACAAGGAGAGGGCCGGAAATGCTGCCATCAGCTCCTGTTGACCGGATTTCTCACCACTCCCGAAGTCTCCTCCTTCACCCCCACTGGACTGGGAGGGGGGGGGGGGGGGAATATCTCCCTTTACACCGGCAGCAGAGGCTGTTCTGTATCTTCCTCTCATTTTCCTTTTTTTGCGGCAAAACTATCCAACAGAAATTAATAATAAAGATGGGATAAGAGAAAGTGTAGTTACTCACGTGTAACGGGTGTTCTTCGGGAACAGCAGGAATCAGTCCTCACATATGGGTGACGTCAGCGCTGACGGATTCCACGCGGAGCATTTTCCCAGCTTTCAAAGAAAGTCTTTGGGATATACTACCACACATGCATGGTCTCCTTCCCGCCCAAAGGTGCCATCTTTCTCAGTCAGATGACATAGCTAAAACGATAGTAAAGCGTAGTTACTCACCTTGAACAGGTGTTCTCCAGGGATAACAGGAATCAGTCCTCACATATATAGGTCAGTTTGGCACCGACGGAGCCCTCATGGAAGCATCCGCCCAGCTTTCAAAGAAAGCCTTTGGGAGATGCCACCACGCATGCATGGTCCCCTTCCCACACAAGGGTGGCATCTTGTTCAGTCAGATGACATAACTAAAAGACAGAAAAAATAAAAGATAGGAAAGGAGCAACTCCAAGTGGAGGAGGGAGGGTTATGAGGACTGATTCCTGCTGTCTCCGGAGAACACCTGTTACAGGTGAGTAGCTACGCTTTCTCCGGGAATAAGTAGGAAGTCAGTCCTCACACATGGGACTCTCCAGCTACAGGCTACCGAAAGCCCATAGCGAAAATAGGGGCTTCCTCATGGGGAGCTGCAAGCAGCAGCAATTAGCTCGTGCGCATAGACCACAGTAAGACCCTTGTGTCCGATGAACCAGCACTCCGATAGCCTGAAGACAGAAGGGTCGGAGGGTAGGAGTTGCTTAAACCCAGGAAGGGTTACGGAGCACAGCCTGTCCGAAGGCACTGTCCTGTTTGGACTCTCTTTTTAGGCAGTAATGGGCTGCGAAGGTATGGACTGAAGATCAGGTGGCGGCCCGGCAGATGTCCACCAACAGGATGGAGCGCACATTTGCAACCGAAGCCGCCATGGCCCTGACATGGTGTGCTGTGACTCGGCCTTCAAGCAGGAGCCTTGCCTGCTCATAAGCAAGGGTGATACAGTCCGCCACTCATATGGACAGCGTTCGCTTGGTCACCGCCTCCCCCAGCCTACTGGGGTCGTAGGAGATGAAAAGCTGAGAAGCCTTGCGGTGGCCCTGAGTATGTTGGATATAGAAGGACAAGGCCCTCTTACACTTCAAAACTGTGAAGGACTGTCTCCGCCCGACTGGTGTGAGGTCTTGGAAAGAAGGTAGGAAGCATCACATCCTGGTTGAGATGGAAGGGCGACACTACCTTCGGCAGGAATTTGGAGTGCGCGCAAAGCACCACTCTGTTCTTGTAGAACCTGATATAAGGCGCTTCCGCTACCAGGGCCTGAAGCTTGCCAACTCTGCAAGCGGAGGTGACTGCAACCAGAAAAACCACCTTCCAAGAAAGGTAGTCAGGGGCTCGAAGGGCAGGCGAGTGAGCTGCCCCAACACCACATTGTGGTCCCATTCGATTGCCGGTGGGCGAACCAGGGGCTTCGATAAGAGCAGGGCCCGAAGGAAACGGGTCACCAATGGCTGGAACGAGAGAGACTTACCATCCACTGAATGGTGGTATGCCGCCAGGGCACTGAGGTGCACTTGGACGGAGTCAGACTTGAGCCCGGACTGAGAGAGGTGGAAAAGGTACTGTAACACCAGAGTCACTGAGCAGGAGAAAGGATCCGCTTTGTGTTTGGCGCACCAAGCAGAGAACCTGCGCCATTTGAGGGCGTAAGCCTTTCTAGTAGAGGCCTTGCGAGAGGCTAGCAGAATGTCCTCAACCTCAATCGGAAGACTGAAAGGGGCCAGAGTCATCCTCTCAGCAGCCACGCTGTCAGCGACAGGAACCCAGGTTGGGGTGCAGGTGACAGCCCCCCTTCTGAGATAGGAGCACAGGGGCGGTCCCCAAGGGAACAGGGGCCTCCACCGTCAACTATAGAAGCAAAGGGAACCATGGCTGCCTGAGCCACCGAGGAGCTATCAGGATGAACGAGGCCCTGTCACGGAGGGTCCTGAACAAGATCTTGGTGATCAGCGGCGTCGGAGGGAAGGCGTACATGAGGCCTTCGGATCATGAGACTATGAACGCATCTGCTGCCACCCTGGCTGGGTGGGCTTGCCTGGAGTAGAAACGGGGCAACTGAAAGCTTTCCGGACTGGCGAACAGGTCCATCATGGGTTCTCCCCAGAGCCAGAAATGCCAACCGGATACCCTGGAGTCCAGCTGTCACTTGTGTGGCTGGAGAACTCTGATGAGTCTGTCGGACAGCAGGTTGTCCTGGCCTGGCAGGTACACTGGCCGCAGGAGGATATCCTGTCAGATTGCGTATGAGCAGAGAGTTAGAGCCTCCTGACAAAGGGTCCGGGACCCTGTGCTCTCCTGTTTGTTCATGTAGAACATCGCCACCTGGCTGTCCGTCAGGACCAAGACCGGCTGGTGATGCAAGTGGTGACAGAAGACCTTCAGGGCTAGGTGTATGGCTCAAAGCTCCAGGAGGTTGATCTGATGGGTGCTTTCGTGAGGTAACCAGTTGCCCTGGGTGCAGAGATCTCCGCAATAGGCTCCCCAGCCAAACAAGGAGGCATCCGTGGTGAGGACCTTCGAGGGACTTGGAGTCTGAAAAGGCATGCCCGCCTCGAGATGCTGGGGCAACTGCCACCAGACCAGAGAATCCGCCAACTGGCGGGTCACAGAAACTCTGTCTCAGAGGTGGCCTGTGACCACTGATCCCGGAGACACCACTGAGCCACTCTCATGTGGAGGTGAGCGTCTGGGGTGACGTGGACCGTGGAAGCCATGTGCCAGAGGAGGCGCAGAAGCCGGGCGGGCACCAAGGGACGGTACTGTACATCCTGAGCTAAAGACCTGAGGCAATCAGCTAAGTCCCTGGGCAAGAATAGACTTCGAATGAAGAGTGTCGATCTTTGCCCCAATGAACTCCAAACATTGTGTTGGGAGGAGGTGAGACTTGGGGTAGTTTATGACAAAGCCCAAGTGTTGCAGAACCTGGATGGTGCATATGGTGGCCTGCTGCACCTCAGAGGCCATGCCTCCCTTTATAAGCCAGTCATCCAGGTAGGGAAAGACAAAGACTCCTTGGAGCCGGAGGAAGGCAGCTACAACTGCCAAGCATTTTGTGAAGACTCTTGGGACAGAGGCGAGGCTGAAAGGGAGCACACTGTATTAGAAGTGCCTGCCCCCTACCACTAACCTCAGGTACTGCCTGTGGCTGAGGATGTGGGTATAAGTATCCATGAGGTCTAAGGAGCATAGCCAGTCTCCCTGCTGGAGGTATGGCAGCAATGTTCCAAGGGAGAGCATCTTGAACTTCTCCCTCACCAGGAATTTGTTAAGGTTGCGCAGCTCGAGGTGGGTCTTTGACTCTCTGTCCTCTTTGGCATGAGGAAATACCTGGAGTAGAAACCCCTGCCCTTGAGGCGGTGAGGCACCGGTTCCACCGCTTTGTCCTCGAGAAGACCTGCCAACTCCTTCAGAAGAAGGTTCTGATGGAGGGGAGACCTGAGGGGCTCTCCTGGGAAATAAGGGGGAAATGTCTGAGTCAGGTGGAGGAGGCACCTCTCCCTGACTACCCGTAGTGCCTAGGAGTCGGTGGTGATGGTCACCCACCTCTGGGCATAGAGGGCCAGACGTCCCCCTGTGGGTTGCTGATCTCCTTGGAGTAGAGAGGCTATGCTCAAGAAGTCAAAAACTCCCACCCTGGCTGGGCCGGAGCAGTTGCCTGGGGTTTTTGGAGCTTTCTGCTTACGTGGGCCATGCCCATGTCCCTTGGCCTGCTGGGGAGGCCTGATAAGGTAGGTAGTTTCTGTAAGCAGCACCCTTCCTTGGGTAGAAGGGCTTTTTACCCGAGCCCTTCTGTCGGGGAGGGGCAGCGGTCTTTTTTGAGAGCCTGGTTCTCGTCAGGAATGCGGTCTCTAGCTCGGCAGCTTTGTCGGTCATGGATTTACCAAAGAGGTTCTTTCCTTGGCAGGGGACATCAACCAATTTGTCCTGAACCCACTGCTCAAGGTCGGACGACTGTAGCCAAGCTTGGTGGTGTGCACCGATGTCAGCCGCCGCTACTCGAGCCACCGACTTGAATCCATTATAAGCCGCCCGAGACATGAATTTGCAGCATTCACAGATAGCTTTGGCCAGTTTCTTGAACCGCTGCAAAAGTTCCTTGGAGAGACCAGCCAAGAACCCAGCGAGTTCCTTCGCCAGGTCTCTCAGGTACATGCCCATGTACAGCTGGTAAGCCTGGATGCAGCCAATGAGCATCGAGCCCTGGTAGCACTTCCTGCCGAGGGCGTCCAGGGTGCAGGCCTCCCTGCCGGAAGGCACCGAGGAGTGCGTCTTCTGACTTTCCAGCCGACACATGGCCGACTCCACCACCATGGAGTTATGCGGAAGTTGTGACTTCTGGAAGTCCAAGCCTCTGGTAGACACGATACATCGAGTCGAGCTGTTTGCTCACCACCAGCACCGAAGTCGGTGTCTCCCACATTCAGAGCATCAGCCGTTCCAGGATGGGAGGAATGGGCATCATAAGCGATTTCCGCAGAGGGATCTTGTACTGGAGGATTTCCAGTTCATCCGCTCGAGGATCCTCCTCCGACTCAGTCGGGAATGCCAGGGTCTTGGTCATATCCTTGAGAAAATCAAGGAAGCCCATATCCTCGGGAAGAGACCTCTGTCGAGGCTCTGAGATGGGAGAGTCAGAAGGGACGTTGCGGTGGTGACGGGTATATGGGTGGTACTCATCCTCCGTCTCCCACTCGGAATAGTCCATCGAGGACTCATAGGAGGGCTCCACAGGCTTTGGGGCTCCCGATGCCCTGCAGTTGGTGCCTGGCAGACCTTCCAGGGATGACCGCGGTCCCATTGAGTGGGACTCAGAACGTGACCTTGGCCAAGGATCGACTGCACAAGCAGAAAAGAAAAGCATGGCTGCAATCATGATAAAGAGTAAGGCATTCAAAGCTAAACAATAGATTCTACAAGCCAGGGAGGCATATGGCTAGGTTTGCCTAGGATGCTAACACCTTGAACTAACTCTTGGGTCGGAAGGAATCCGAAAACTGGTTTCACTCTGGCTAGAAAGTGAATTCCTTCTAAAGGAAATTGATGTTAACACCCGACAACAAAACACCATGTACTTTTTAACAAATAAGGGTGAGTACAAGAGCAAGTTTGTGTAACTAAGAAGGAATAAAGCGGTTCGTAAATAGAGAGTCCAGTATACTTAAAAAAGGGAGGGCAATAATGAAAGCCTTTATCTACAGGTAAAATTCTATTTAACAGAAGAAACAGGGTGGGTGGACGTATGCACATTGTTCCACAATGCGCATACTTTAATTAGCAGGGGAAGGAAATATATAAGTACTTTTGCATTTGTAAAATATCAACACAAAAGGCAGGCACAAATTTGGGCAAACACTTTGCTTTTGGCAATAATCAAAGCAAAATTACTCACAGAATTATGTTGTGATTGTTGTGGCAAACCCAAAAGTTTAGAAATAATAATTTAAAAACAAACCAAAAAAACACCCTTGCCGTATGTAAAAGCTGAAAAAAAAACCAGATCAAGTCTGAAGACATGCGCAGAATAATTTGCTGCCTGTTTTAACAAGGGTTCTTTACCCACACGTAAAAACATAAGAGGGCACGTTTACCAAGATTCATGCTGGGCAGCATGTGATCAGCTCTGAAAGACAGCAAGGAAGTAGTGCTTGACCTATGCTACAAAATGGATGCGTGCTGTCACGGCCTCACCCCCGCCTCTAGCTTAGAGGGGCGTGGTTAAGAGGAACTTCCCGCTGTCCGCCTTAACAAATTATTTCCCTGCAGCGTCCTCTTGGAAATGTAGTTTTGTTTTGTTAAGCTGTATGGGTGCGTCAGGCAGAAAGTTGTAGTCAGGCTCAACGAGGTAAGGCAAATGACAGAAATTTATTTTGCACACAATGGTTCGAACATACCACATACAGGATTATCTGTTCAGGATTCTTTAAGGTAGAGCATTGTCCATGAAACAAACCCAAACACAAGAATGGCTGTTCAAAGGTTCTCTATAATTCAGGATATACAGTCTTTAACAGCAAGGATATAGAATTTCTTTTTAGCCTTGCTGGCTAAAACACAAAAACAAATCAAATTTAATGTCTGTGGTAGTTTAGCTTCTATTCAGCTTCAAAGCTTTCTTGGCTACCTTCCAAGCAAAAAGGTAGAACCCAGGGGCAAAAGACAGCGTTGTTCTAATAGCTACTTTAGCTTATCCCAGTGTCATAATTCAAGCAGCAGGTGGTTAACAAGCTTATATCACAGTTCCTGGCTTGCTCCTTAGTCCCCGTAAACTTCCCCTTTGCAAACATGCGGGAATCACGGCCACCCTGCTTGTTGACTATGGGTACCTTCTTTCCTTGAAGACTTTCTTTCAAGATAGCTTTCTTTTTCTCTACGTTCCCATGTTTAAAGCCTGGCAAAAGGAACAATCCATGGGAGTGTCCTCCTCATTCAGCTCATCGGGCTCTCCCAGCTGCATGGATTCTGAGTCCCTGTCTTGCTCACAGTGCTCAGCTAACAGCCTCCCGGGGGATCCTGGAGTCCCTCTTGTTTCTGGCCCCAATCTCCCTTGCAGATGTGCTATATGCCAATTAGCACTTTCTTCTCCTGGAACTCAGTTCCTCTGCTCTGCTCAGCACTAGTCAAACTTCCCTTGCTTGTATCTGTGCCTCTGTTCGTGTCAGCCTGGCTTCCTGCTTCTCTTCCCCCTTTCCTCATAGTCTGGCATAGGTTTATATTTCCAGGGCTCTAGCTCCAACTCCTCCCTTCCCAGGTGACGGTAATCAGCCTGACTTCGGCTACCTGAGTGCTTGGAGAATTCACTGCCATAGGGGTTCTGGGCCCTATATCCTCTCTCCCTCATTCCACTAGGGGGCACATGAAACGTGGGCCACGTGGAGGTTTTCTGATTCCTGGAGGTGGCTGTGGCTTTCCTACCCTGACTTGGTGAAAGGGGGCCCTTTACTAGGGTGAATTCCCTGTCTCTTGGTCCTCCCCTGGACAGGCCTCCTTGCCACAGTGCCTAGCATTTCTCCATGTTGCTAGCATGGGCTTCCCTCCCCCCTTGTTCCTGCTGTTTGGTGCTATCATTGTGTGCACTTAACATCACCCACTGAGGTGGCAGTAAGTTCACCCACTCTAAGTGCAACGTCACCGGGGAGCAAACGCAAAAAGGCCTGTGCTACCCATGATGTGCATGCTCCATCCTGGAAATGTCCAGTCTTCGCCTGAACACCCGCTACTCAGGTAGCACAGGATTTTTAATGTGGCTGTATTTTTAGCACACGTACTTTTTTTTTTTTTTACTGTGGCACATTTGGGTGTGCACTGAACCCACACTACCCAGTAGCGCACTTTAGTTAACATGCCTCAAGATATGCTATGGTGGGTCAAACCCAATGTCTATTGAGCCCAGCATCCTGTCTCTGCCATTGGCCAATGCAGATTACTAGAAGTACCCAAGTGCTATGGATGGAGTGCCATTCCTTGTTGATCTCAGGAGAAAAGTGATGGCTTTCCTCAAATTTAACCAGCTAATATTGTTTATGGATTTTCCTTCCAGGAACTTGTCTAAACCCTTTTAAACTCTATGCTAGATGTCTGGACAAACTCCTCTGGCAACAAATTCCAGCTTAATTATGCCCCGAAGTAAACAATTATTCCTACGATTTGTTTTAAAACTACTACCATTCCATGGTGTATCCCCTAGTCCTTGTACTATTAGAAATGGTAAATAACTGTTCCATTTATCTTTTCCACCCCACTCATGATTTTATAAACCTGAATTATATCCCCCCTCAGTCATCTCTTCTCCAGGCTGCAAAACTATAACCTATTCAGCCTTTCTTTATATTATTATTTTTGTTGCCCCTCTCTCTACATTTTCTAATTCCACTATTCTTTCTGAGATGAGACGACTATAATTGTACACAACAGTCAAAGTGTGATAATACCATAAATCTAAATAGAGGCAATATTATATTCTCAGTTTTGCTCTCCATTCCTTTACGAATGATTCCTCTCATTCTGTTTGCTTTCTCACTACCATCGCACACTGGGATGAGAATTTCAGCATTGTTCACAATCACAATTTATTTTATTTACTCATTTTATATACTGCCTATCATTTTACAAAATTAATAAAATACAGCTAATGTAGTACAATTATATTCATAATCAAATTCAATAATAAGCAAATTACCACCAAAATAGTTTTTTTATCAAGTTTATTTAAATATACAGTAATAGGAACAACAGTACAATTGGCCTGAAATCATACAACCTTATATAATAACCCCCCCCCCCAAAAAAAAAAGGCAGAGGTCCACTTACCACAAGAAAACAAAAAAAAAAGAAATAGATCAAATACTAGTCAGGTGATCATCAAGGATTCTCCAAATTCTCTCTATCTTATCAATACAATTAACAGTTTATAGAAATACGAGGTCAGTCTACCACAATCCTCAACAAACAGAAGTGTTTTCAGACATTTCTTAAAATTCTTCAAATAAGTTTCTAATCATAATATTGAACCCAGCATTGTGTATCTATAGATAGAACTTTGTTTCTCTAAATGCATCATTTCAAACTTGTCCACATTAAATTTCTTCTGCTATTTTGATGTCCAGTTCCTCAGTCTGGCAAGGTCCTTCTGCAGAGGCTCACAATCTGTTGTGTTTTCACTACTTTGAATAATTTTGACTCATAAGCAAACCTGATCACATCAGTTGTTACTTCCTTTTCCAGATTGTTAATGAATAAGTCAAACAACACTGGTCCAAGTACAGATTTCTGTAGCACGCCGCTATTTACCACTCTTCACTGGGAAAACTCACCATTTCGCTCAACCCTCCCTTCTCTAACTTTTAGCCAGGTATCAGTCCAAAATAAGGTATTACGTCTTATCCCATGACTTAATTTACGGAGGCAATCTATGCAGCAGGAATCAGTCCTCACTTATGGGTGACATCACCGATGGAGCCCTGCGCGGGAACGCTCCTCAGTTTTCACAAAAAGCTTTTGGGAGATCCAGCACGCATGCGTGGCCACCTTCCCACTCGAACGGGGCCATCTTACTTTAGAATGACGACATAGCTTAAGTGAACCAAAGAGAAAAAAACAACTCCATGGGAAGGAGGGAGGGTAGTGAGAACTGATTCCTGCTGCTCCTGGAGAAACCAGGCTTTCTCTGAGACCAAGCAGGACGTCAGTCCTCACTTATGGGACCTCTCATAGCTACAGGCTACCAAAAAACCCTGTAAAGATGCCCAACAGGGCAAGCAGAAACACCAAACCATGAAGAAGAGTGGAAAAATGCTGTAAGGTTCCAAGACATACGAGGTGTGACAAAAAAGAAACGAGACTGTGGCAGCCATGCCCATGATTCAAAGCCAGTTGGCTAACCGCTTATGTCACTGTGTTGTGCAACATCTCGCCACTATTCTGCTATAATATTTTTCATCTCTCTCACTCTGTTTTTCTTTTTCAGTTTTTTTTGTAGCACACTGCTCCATTGCTTTGTCATGCAACTGGAGGTGGCAGAAATATGGAACAATGAATCAACTTGAAATTTCTGGTTAAGTTGGAGAAGGGCCCATCTGCGTGTCTCCAACTTCTCCAAAAGGCTTATGGAGAAGATGCAATGTCAAAGCTGCGAGTCTTCGAGTGGCAAAAACGCTTCAAGACTGGTCGCGAGGAGGTGGAGGATGACCCCAAGTCAGGACGGCCTTCCACGACAAAGAGAGCTGAGAACATTGACAGAGTAAACCAGCTGGTGCGGAGTGATCGCAGATTGACGGTGCGGATGATAGCTGAGGAGCTCAGCCTGAACAGGGAGTCAGTGCGGACCATCTTGGTGCAGGAGGTTAGGGCTCTTCAACCTAGAAAAGAGACGGCTGTGGGGAGATATGATAGAGGTCTATAAATTAGTGAATGGAGTGGAACAGGTAAACGTAGATCGATTGTTTACATCATCAGAATATAAAAGGACCAGGGGACATGCAATGAAGCTACAGGGTAGCCTATTTAAGACTAATAAGAGAAAATATTTTTTCACTCAACGTGTAATCAAACTCTGGAATTTGTTACCGGAGGATGTAGTAAAAGCTGTTAGTGTAGCTGGGTTTAAAAAAGGTTTGGACAAGTTCCTGGAGGAAAGGTCCATAAACGAATATTAAAAGGGACCCAGGATATCACTGCTTGACCCAATACAAACATTGAGGAACCTGTGTCTTTTGGGGAGACTGCTAGGTACTTATGACCTAGATTGGCCACTGTTGGAAACAGGATACTGTGCTTGATGGACCTTGGTCTGACCCAGTATGGCATATCTTATGTTCTTAGGAGCTGGGAATGCGGAAGGTGTGCACCAAGATGGTGTCCAGGCTTTTACTGGACGACCAGAAGGAGCACCGGGTCAATGTTTGTCGAGACTTGGTAGAGAAGATCGGAGAAGATCCAGAGTTCGTTGGCCAAGTCATTACAGGAGATGAAACTTGGGTCTTCCAGTAGGAACCTGAAATCAAGAGACAGAGTCTGTGGTGGAAGACTCGAATGTCACCCAGAACCAAGATGACACGCATGTCCATATCAAGGATCAAGGTCATGCTGATTGCATTCTTCGACCAGAAAGGAGTGGCCCATCATGAGTTTGTGCCTGAGGGTCAGGCAGTCAACCAGCACTTCTACCAGCAGGTCTTCAATCACCTCCATGATGGGGTTCAGCGCAGCAGGCGGGCTCTGTGGAGAGACAAGTCGTGGCTGCTCCACCACGACAACTCGCCCGCACACACCGCGCACAGTGAGAGGCAGTTCTTGGCCAACAAACAGATTACAGCTCTCGACCACCCTCCTTATTCCCCAGATCTCGCATCATGTGACTTCTAATTCTTCCCCGAGCTGAAGACTGTGCTCAAAGGAACTCATTTTGCCTCTGTAGAAGAGATCAAGGCCAATGTGACGAGGGAGCTGAGGGACCTCAAGGAGGAGGACTTTATCGAGTGCTTCCGTATGTGGCAGAAGCGAATGCAGAAGTGCATTATCTCAGGGGGGGGGGGGATTACTTTGAAGGGGACAATGCGTAATTTCTCTGTAGATTTTGTAATAAAACGTTTATGAGACAGTCTCGTTTCTTTTGTGTCTCACCTTGTATGGCTCCGGCATCAAGCAAGAGAACGACTCTCCGGTAGCTTGGAGAGATAGAAGGGCCAAAGGGAAGGAGTTGCATTAAGTCCCAAAAAGGTGCCGGATTATGGCTTGGCCAAAGGTGCTGTCAGGCTGGGAATCTGCATCCAGGCCAGTAAGGGACTGCGACAGTGTGGACAGAAGACCACATTGCAGACCTAGAGATCTCCAGCAAGGAGACAGAGCGCAAGTTAGCCACAGAGACTGCCATTGTGTGAACATTGTGTGCCATGCAATGGTCTCTAAGGAAAGTCTAGCCTGGACAAACGTAAAGGAGATGCAGTCAGTCACCCAAATGAAGAGTGCATTTAAAAACTGCTATGCGCAACCTGTTCGGATCACAGGAAAAAAAAAGCTGGGAGGATCGGCGATGGGCTTTCGCTCATTACAGATAGAAAGTCAACACACTCTTACAATTCAGGATATAGAAAGAGGCCTCTGCACTGTTCGCATTTGAAATGAAAAGGCAAAACCACCTTCGGCCGAAATTTTGGATGAGTATGGAGGACTACTCTGTTTTTGTAGAATCTGGTATAGGGCACATGTACCACCAGCACCTGCAGTTCGCTGACTGCGTGCTGAAGTAAGTGATACTAAGAAAATGACGTTACAGGACAGAAACTTGAAGGGGCAGATAGCCAGCAGCTCACAGGGTGGAGTGAGAAGCTGCCAGAGGACCACGTTAAAGTCCCACGCCACTGGTGGACATGATAGCCAGAGGCCTCCCATAAAGCGGCTAATGAAAGGCTGAGTGGAAAGGGAATGATCATCTATCATATGATGGTAGGCTACCAGAGCACTTAGTATACTCAAACTGAGTTAGACTTCAAGCCTGCATGAGAAAGGTGTAGAAGGTACACCAGAACCTGGCCCACTGTGCAGGAGAAAGGGTTAAGGGCTTTGTTCATGCACCAGACAGAGAATCTGTGCCATTTGAAGGTGCAGACCTGTCTGGTTATATCCGTGCAGGATGTGAGGAGAATATTCTCCATTTCCCTAGGAAGGTGAAACTGAGCAAGAGCTACCCTCTCAACATCCAAGCTGTGAGAGCTAAGGACTTGAGAATGGGGCAGAGGAGGGTCCCCTTCTCTGAGAGAGCAGATCCGGGGCATGGCCGAAGTGAAGAGGTGACGCAACAGGGGGTACCACAGTTGCATGGCCCAGCAAGGGCAATGAATAACTTGGTGGCCTTGTCCGTCTGGAGCCTGAAAAAGGTCTTGGTCACCAAGGGAGTTGGTGGGTAAGCATAAAGCAAACTCTTGCTCCAATTCAGGATGAATGCATTGGAGATCACCCAATTGTGACAGGGAGCTCTGGAGCAGAACAGTGGCAGCTGGGCATTGTCAGGAGTGGCAAAAAGGTCCTTGGATGGAGTGCTCCACTTCTAGAAGATGTGGCGGATCCGATATATGGAATCGAGAAGCCTATTCATAATGTGCACCATAACCGGAGTCTCCCACAATCTCAAGAGCAACCTTTCCAGGATAGGGTGCACCGGGTCAGAGATAGCTTCTTTCAGAGGAGTTGGATACTGGAGGATCTCCAGCTACTTTGCCTGAGGTTCCTCCTTGGCCTCAATGGTGAAGGGTAAAGCCTTCCCCATGTCCCTGACAAACTTCCAGAAGGAGATGGTCCTTTGGAGGGGACCTCCTGCGCTCATACAGGGACGAAGGATCTGAAGGGGCATCCCGATGTCGCACCATTTCTGTGGATTCCTCCTCAGTCTCCCACTCTGAGTCAAAGTCAGACAGGAATTCAAAGTATCAATGGGAATGGACCCATATTGATATCCAGGTGGTGGAGTCTAGGGTGACCTCGGTGTCCTGAGGTCGGAGCCTAAAGCACTTGGAGGGGAGATGGCTGCACCGAGTGGGACTGACAACAGTTGTGGTTACTGGAAGGGACAGCATGTTTCTCAAGAATCAGCAGGACCTCCACTGGCGAGGCACCAGCCGTGAACGGTGCCATCACTGGCCCTGAGGAACCAGGGGTTCTGGTTCCCGAGGCCTGTGTTGAGCCATAAAAGCAGACAAGCTGTGCTGGAGAGTCAACAACCGCTCCGTGAGGAAGGTGTGCTCCACAGCTGCTGGTACTGGGGGGCGCACTCTTCGGTGCTGATGCCAGTTCCTTCAGCAGGGACTCCTCGATGGTAACAAGCTCAGGAGTCGCGTCCTCCAACTGGAGCAGCTTCAAAGGCCGCTCCCAGCCTTTGCCCTTGGAGTCATGCTGAGGGCTCTGATTGGTGATGTCCATGGGTCTTCCCCCTGGACTCAGCATCGCCTTTTGAAGATGACTTGGACGGAGTTCATTCCTTTCAGGGACGCTCCCTTTTGAGGGAGTCTCCAATCCAGAGCCCTGCAACCTCGTGGCTATGAAAGTGCTCGGTCCCCAGGGGAGACCGAGTCCTCAACGGCATCCTTCGATGGCATCGACGCCAAAGTCTTGGAGCCAAACAAGTCCCGTGGCTTTTCACGGTTCTTCATCCCCTTGCGTGTCATCTGCAAGCAGAGAGTGCATGTAGAGGACCTGTGGTCGAGCCTGAGGCATTGAAGGCACCAGTTATGGCGGTCTGGGATAGAAATGGTCTGGCTACATCTGGCGCACTTCTTAAAGCCACTGGTCAGGGTGGACATGTTGGCGAAGACAGCTTCTGCCAGGTCAAGACTCCAATGCCCCGGCCAGGAGGGTGCAAGAAAAAACCCATGTGCCAAAAATGAAGAAAAAGAAAAAACATGGTGCTGAGGCAATGACAATATCAAGAAGCACAGGAAAGCAAAAAAGAGAAAAAATGAGTACAGTGCGGCAAAAAAACGACCGAGAGGGTAAAAACTTTTCTCCGGGATACAGATGGATGTCTGGAGGGCTCTGCAGAAAAAAGAAGACTGAGGTAAGATGGCCCTGCTCAGGCAGGAAGGCGACCATGCATGTGTGCTGGATCTCCCATCGGTGATGTCACCCATAAGTAAGGACTGACTTCCTGCTTGGTTCCGG